>JAVIWB010006647.1:0-11991 GCA_031893035.1 Dermolepida albohirtum
CTGGGGCCGGCTGAATTCGTTGTTCGTATTTCACGAAAACAATTGAACATCGCTGGCTAAAATGATATGGCACTGCATTTCCAGACGTTGTATTTATAAAGAATATCATGTTTCTGGTCCCCTCAGGAACTTACAGTTAACGTGTGAATACGAGAACAAGCGCTCCCAAAGAACCAGAGCTAAGTCAAACTAAGTTATAAGGTAGGGTGCCACGGAAAGTGCGGTAATTAACGTTTCTCTGAGGGTACTAGGCGCATCCCCTCGCTTTAGCTTTATATAGTCAAGCGGAATTCTGATCAGGCATACTGTTATTTTCCTTGATTCACGTGGTAATAGTTTGGAAAAACAAATCCCAGGAAAAGTTAGAAAGAACAGGTTTTAAAGAGAGGTTCTAAAGTTGCAAAACAAGCCAGATACACATGTAAAGTTACATAAAGCTATATAAATGGATCTAATGTTCGACGAGGAAATCAGACTAATTAAAATATCCGGAATTTCTAAGACAAAAGTGAAAAAACTTATGAAACAGAGCCAAAGTTTTATAGAAGACAAGAGAGCAGTAATCAAGGCCAACTTCAGCAAGCATATGCAAGGAAGTCAGAGGTTTCATGAGGACCACAATAGATCTAGAAAAGTCAGCGTGGATTAGGTTCCATGACCATTTCAGATAATCTATTTATCTACAATTTGTGGTACTTTTATTGTGTGAGAATTCAGCAGACATAAACTCCATAGAAGATTGTTGAACAATCTTAAAATCAATAATACATATCTTCGCTAATTCGATTTAAAACATACATTTTCTAAGAATAAACGATACATATACTAGGTAGCATGTTTTTCTATTTTTTTATAACATCCCAGTCTCTAATTCATTCAACATTTATTGTAGTATATACATACTTTTGTATTAATTAAAATAAGCTTTCAGACTATAGAGTCTAAAAATGTTTTTCTTTAATTCTATAATACATTTTAAAAATTGTAGCATTTTATATAACAGCTGAAGAAGCACGTAACATATTAATATTTAATTATTTCATGTTTAAAAAATTTAAGATTGTTAGTGACATCTCTTTAATTTAATCAACATTATAATGACTTACTGAAAAACTTCTGTTGATAACCTTAGATATTTCATATTGCAAAAGTGTACACAGTACGTTGGTTTAATTTTGAAGAACGCTGGTGGCGGTGACACAGGCATCGGTGAACAAGTCAAGCGAATCAGAGTTCATAAACATAAAACGACGAAAGACGTGAAAGACGTGGGTTTTCTTTGTTTCCGATATGCCCGCCGTACTTCCTTACAATATAATTATTACAATAGTCTATATAATATTTACTGTATTGTAAGGCATTTGACATTTAATTATATTTCTTTCATTAAATGTTTGTTTATCAAGAAAGACTATTTGAAACTTAAAATATATATGTAATTATCGGTTTCACGTATACTAAATCAACACAAATAAAGAAAATGATAAACACATTTTTCATATTAAAATTGTTAGATTAGTATATTGTTCATGGTTAAAAGCTAATAATTACATTTTTCGTGTGGAAGGAATATTGATGTTTAATAAATGAAGTCTTTAAAGTACTGCTTATTTGACTGTAATATTTATTATTGAGAAGATAATTTCACACACTGGAACTTGTATCCTTGCGAACATATTTCAAAAACTTTTGTTACAGATCTTTACAAGATTTAAATTAAGGAACATCTACCAGGTGTACTGGAAAATCATTACCGGTTTTTTCGTACAAAAAAGTACATAATTTTCAAGAAAATGAAAAGATTTATTTATTCAAAGTATTAGCCATTTGATTCTACACATCTTGCCCATCTGTCAGGGAATTTATGGATGCCATCCCAAAAAAACCTGTTTGGCCTTTGAGCAAAACTATTCATCGAGCCATTTTCTAACTTCTTCGAAATTGGCGAAGAACTGCTCTGCAAGCGCGCATCGCATTGATACGAAAAGGTGATAGTCGGATGGGGCGAGGTCTGGAAAGTACGGCGGGTGCGATATTATGTCCCATCCAAGTGCTTTCAACACTTCCTTGACGGGTTTTGCTCTACGAGACGGCGCGTTATCATGCTGTAAAATCACTTTACCGTGTCTTCGGACCCATTCTGGAGGTTTTTCTATCAATACATGGTTCAAATGAATGAGTTGTCGTCAGTAGCGTTCAGTATTAACTGTTTCACCAGGTTTCAACAGTTCTTAATACACCACACCACTCTGGTCCCACCAGACACAGAGCATTGTCTTGCGACCAAAACGATTTGGCCTTTGACTCGATGGGCCGGCTGCGTCAGGTGATAACCATAATTTTTTGCGTTTAGGGTTTTCGAAATAAATCCATCTTTCATCATCCGTCACTATTCGATGCAGAAATGACTTCCGATCATACCTTTGAAGTAGCGTTTCACAGACGATTTTTCGATTTTCCATTTGCCTGTAATTCAATGGATGCGGCACCCATTTTCCCATATGTTGGAATTTCGCATTACTCTTAATCGATCGCTTATCGTTTCTTGGGCCATACTCAACGCTTCTGCAAATTGTTTTTGAGTTTGGGCTGAGTCTTCACCCAATAACTCCTGCAGTTTCGCATCGTCAAACATTTCTGTCTACCAGAACTATCTTTGTCTTGCACATCGAAATCACCACTTTTGAATTGTCGACACCACGCCTCACATGTTTTTATAGATGAAGCATGCTCACTGTAAGTTTCTACCAGCAAACAATGACTTCCAGCGCCTTTTTATTGATTAAATAAGAAAAGTAATGATGCGTGTAGCAAATGCACTTTTTCAGGCACGAAACTCGGCATTCTCAAAGAAGTATAAATCTATGATAGTGTTACTTTCGCAAAATATAACATGTATGGCTTTGAAGCTTGATGTAGGTACAATCAAATGGCATATGTGTCAAATCATAACATTGCATATTTAAGCCTAGCGACATATGTTAGAAAAAACGGTAATGACTTTCCGGTACACCTGGTACAAAAGGATAAACAAAATTCAATTGAAGAATGAAGTATTACCAAAACTTTTAAATCAAAAGCATAGTTTTATTTGAAAACAAATGAAAATAAATGTTTAATAACAGTTGACAACATCGATTATTTTAGAACTCTTTTTTATTAGACTGTTGTAAAGAATTTTAAGTTTTATTTATCGAAGTACAAACGTTAATTTAAATGATTTAAAAAGAAACTGTACGTAATACGAATTAGATTAAAAATATTTTTTCGTTAAATAATTTTCATTGTTTTGAAATTAGTAAATTAGCTTTGTCTACAAGGTTTTTTTTGCTATTAAAGTATATTTGAAGCAATTTACTTGGAATATTTTTTTTTAATTTTAACGAATACGTTCAAAGTAGTATCTTCAAAATGAGATCGTCCACTTGCCAATTAATTCTCTTCTTATTAATCAACAAATCAATGTAAATTAAGAATCTTCTTACAAAATAGATAGACTTTTATTTGTTAACGAATATAAACTTGACAACTCTATCTAAAATACTCCAATAATTAAAGCATTTGTTTTAAGTTATTCCTGATTGGTGTTTCAAGACGCTGAATTAGAGCAATTGTTCTATTTTACAATATACCTTCGTTAAAGGAAATTTTTTAGAGCCCGATACTAGTAATTAAAAACTACGAAGGATATATTAAATAATAATCTCTTCCACAAATAGTTTTTTATAGTATATTAATACTTATTGTAATAATTGTTTATTACAACTAAAACGACGCAATTGGAGAATATTGGGAATCTAATGGTATTGTGCAATATGTCAAGAATGTGATCGTTTTTCTCCAATTGTCAAAATATCATTCCGTGTGTATAAAATCTGGAGTTTTGCGAATTGTAGCGAAACTGCAGTTAATACGTGAAAATGTTCGCGCTATGATTTATTACAATTTTCCTTACGGTTTAACTCAACAACAACGCATAGAATATTTAATTTCTGCATTTAATAATAATAAGAATTCACCCCATGTCCCAACAGCTTAAGGCCAATTACAGGGAGTTTTGTTACTATTACGTTCGCACTTATGGAGCGACTTAAGATCTTTGTTTGTCGAATTCGCTTAAACGGAAAATGAAAACTTTTTCGGGCAGCAAGCGATCGTACTAGAACCCGAGACCCCTGGTTTGATAAGCGTTTGGTGACGAAGCGCTGTCAAATACAAGCAGTATAACTGGTTTCAAGAATCCAAGTTTGGTCGTACTTCGCTTCAGGGTGAACCAAGAGAAAGTCATCTTGTAACATCTATTATTGCGGAAAATATTGATTCTGTACGGCGAATGAATGAAGGGGATCGTGATGAGGTTCAGGTGTCGTTGCACATTTCTCAAACCTCGATATATTCTATTTATACTCTCGTCGTATATCGTAAAAATCTATCCACTACCCAAAAATAAGATCGTGTAAAATAGTATAAAGCAATGCTAAAAAAATTTTATCACGGATATTCTAAACTCGTACATAATAGCATTGCGGGTGATGAATCGTATATATTTATACGAACTACAAGCAAAGCAACAATCGACACTTTGGACGTTTCAGTATGAACTTTTGCCAATAAAAGTCGTTCAACTGTGAAGCATTTTAAAAAAAAATGCTTGAATGTTTTCCAACCAAATCTGGCCATGTTGCTACAATTGCTCTAGAAAATCATTGTATAGTAAATGCGAAATAGTATAAAATAACTTGCTTGTCCAAAGTCATTGATGACTAGTGAAGAAACAACTCTAAATCTATCATCATTCTTCATCATGATAATGCTACATCTCATACCGCGCATGCAATATTTGATTAATTAATTTAGTGAGTCATCCAGTCAACAGTTCTGATTTTCCCCCAAGCGGGTTTTTCTATGTTTCTTACAATCAAAAGTAAAATACGTGGGGACTGTTGTTCCTGACCTGAGAAAGATGTTAACGCATTCAAGTGACACATTTTGAGTATGCCAACTTTAGAATGGAATAAATGTTTCAGTAATTGGTTTTAACGTATGAAAAAGTGCATAGAATGCAGTAGGAGGAATAATTCCAATTTCATTAGAAGTTGTAATAAAAATATGCTATACAAAAGAGGAAGAAAGAACATTTAAATCTTAATTGAATTCAATACTATTGAATCAAAATACTTTGCCTTAAATCAAAATTGTATGCGTATAGGGCATAAAATGATAGTTGGAAACTGTTTCACTCACATTATTGGAATATACACAATATTGAAGTTAATAAAGGAATAACAATGAGATTCTGGAAGGAATTTTAAATTGACATTTCTAAATAGTGCCGCCGGACTGATATTACAAAAAATAACAGCTAATTTTGCCGAATACCTCAAACGATCTCTAAAAAAACTGAAAAATAATAAAATAAAAATAGCGGGATGAAAGATTGTAGTAACAGATAAAACTTATTATCAGAGAAAATTCAAACGACGATTCACAAACATTAACGTATTGATGTGAATGTGTACGGAGGTTTTTCGGTACATCCCTGTATAAAGCCTTGTTTTTCTTGAGAATTCCGAATATGGCTTTGGCAACGTCAAATTTCCATTTGACCTTTAGTGAATTTATTGACAGTGAACATCAAAGAATACGAATTTTCTCGACGTCAGCGAAAAATGGTAAAAATTATAAAAATTTTTTTTTTACTGGAAAAGAAACGATTTATCATGTAATGTAACGAACAGCCATCTATAAAAAAAGTAAATTGCAAGATTTTTAATAAAGGCAAATGTTAAAAATACATATATTTGCAAATATTTTTGTGACATCTGGAGTGTCCTTCGTAATTAAAGTAGCTTTCGTTTGATTTTATTTTGAAAATCATATTAGTCTTTTCTAAATCAATTTTCTATTTTGTGTTTTCTCTTACTTTGATTTACATCCAATGTGGGTGGATTGTGGGATCATGTCGTAGACATGTTCAGTAGAATGTCTTTGCCTTATCACCATGTTAACGTGTTCTAGAAACTCAGTTTTTTTTTGATAAAGTAACCCAAGTAGTTCCAATATGTTCTCTATATAACTAACTAGAAAGCATATGCTATCATAACTCGAAAATTAAAAACCGTTAATAACAATAACACTATCTGTTCTTAATATTGTTTCCAATTACTTTGTGAAAGTGTTCAACGTTCACGATGACTATAAGAAGATGACGAGGACAAAAACAAAAAAGAAATTAAATCTGAAACTTTTACGCAATAAATTGGCACTAATAGGAATCCCTAATCTGATTTATTTGTTTGAATATTTCCCAATAGCGCGGACTGTTGAAAACATGCCGGTCATAGTTAATGTTATAAGTTGACGTTTTGCCTCTATGGTTTGTCTATAACGATGTTTTTCTTCGAACTCTCTCAAAAAACAAATTACTTTAGTACGGAAGGTGCGATTTACCCAACTTAAAGTTATTTTCTTTAATATATATTTCATGTCCTTTAAAAATTTTAATCACTGAATGATATTTTTGGCATTATAAAGGGTGTTTCAAATTGCGCGGTTTTTTTTAAGAATAAATAAAATATAGATGGCGCACTGAATTTGTCTGGGTATGTGGGCATTTAAAAATTGTGACGTATGACATTTATAAAAATGGCTTCGTACATGGTACAACAATGGGTTCAAATTGTTGAATTATTTTATGAAAATCAGGGTTCTGTGAAAAGAGTTTTTAGAAAATTACGTGAATTTTATGGTTTACATAATCGTCCATCTGAAAGCGCTATTGGTCGAATTATTAAAATATTTCAAGAGACCGATTCCGTGGAAGATTTAAAAGTGAAAAATAAAATCGCAGTGATCATTCAAAAGAAAATAATGGTGCTGCTGAAGATCCTGAAATGTCCATTAGACGACGTTCACAACAACTTGGACTTAGTGGACCAACAACATGGCGTATTTTACACAAGGATTTAGCTCTGAAGGCATATAAAGTTCAATTAACACGAGAACTAAAGCCATTAGATCAATGAAAACATCGTTCATTTGTCAACTGCGGTGTAATTGGACCTTACTTCTTTGAAAATGCTGCTGGCGAAGCTGTAACTGTCAATGGTGATCGATATCGTCGGACGAGAACTGAATATTTGTGGCCTGAATTAATGAATATTTATCTAGAGGATATGTGGTTTCAACAGGATGGCACTACATCTCATTTTGCACACGAATCAATTGATCAATATTGAGTGAAAAATTTCCTGGACTTGTAATCTCAAGGAACGGTGATGTTAATTGGCCACCAAGATCTTGTGATTTGACACCGTTATGTTAAAAATCAGGTTTATAAAAACAATCCACAATCAATTCCTGCTTTGAAAGATGAAATTATTCTTGTCATTGGTGAGATAGAGCCACAATTATGTCAAATGTCATTGAAAATTTTAACAAAAGAGTGGACGTCTGTGGAGCTGCCAGAGGAGGCCATTTGGCAGATATTATTTTTCGCATATATAAATATCATAACTGATACTTCAATTACCAATAAAATGTTTTTGAAGCGAATGCAAATTATGTGTTTTATTTATTCTTTAAAGAAACCGCGAAATTTGAAACACCTTTACAATAACATATATAAATCTGTTTTAATATAACAACATTGTCACACACACACACACAAACACACACACACACACACACACACACACACACACACACACACACATATATATATATATATATATTGGGTCTGGGAAAAAGTTCGTGGCGTTTTTCCCGATAGATGGCATTGGTTGCCGATAACTAAAGAACAACAAGTCACAGCGACACCACCGACGGCTCGTTTTTTAGATGACCTTCCGAACGTTAGTTTGAGCGTAGAAACATTGTAATCGGTGCAGTGGTTGGAAAGTTATTCGCACTTGAAAATGGAGAAGAATAATGAGAAATTTCGCTATATTCTGCAATATTATTATGATAAGGGGAAGAACGCTGCGCAGGCTTGTGATAAAATTTGTGCTGTGTACGGTGAAGGTACTTTATCGAAATCTGTTGCGCGGAAATGGTTCGCTCGCTTTCGTTCTGGAAATTTCAATGTGAAAGATGAGTCACGCTCCGGTCGTCCAATCACTGAAAAATCTGATGAAATTCTTGAAAAAGTCCAACAAGATAAGCATATCAGCAGTGTCGATATTGGCATGGAGCTAGGCATTGACCACAAAACTGTTTTGAACCATTTACACAAAGCTGGTTACAAAAAAAAAGCTTGACGTATGGGTTCCTCATGAGTTGAGCGTGAAAAACATGATGGACCGAATTAACATCTGCGATGCGCTGCTGAAACGGAATGAAATCGAGCCGTTTCTGAAACGTTTAATAACCGGAGGTGAAAAATGGATTACGTACGATAATCGGAAGCGTAAAAGATCGTGGATAAAGGATGGTGAGCCGTCACAAGCGTTCGCTAAGCCAACATTGACGCCAAAAAAAGTGATGCTGTGTGTATGGTGGGACTGGAGGGGAATCGTCCACTACGAGCTACTTCCAACTGGTCAGACGATTGATTCTCAACTCTACTGTGCACAACTAGAGAGATTACGCCAGGCGATTGAAAGAAAACGGCCCGAATTGATTAATAGGAAAGGTGTTGTCTTCCATCATGACAACGCCCGACCACACACTTCTTTGATGACCCGTCAAAAATTGAGAGAGTTTGGTTGGGAAGTTTTGATGCACCCACCTTACAGTCCGGATATAGCACCCTCTGACTATCATCTGTTTCGATCTCTGCAGAACTCTCTCAATGGAATTAAGTTGGTTTCAAAAGAAGCCTGTGAAAACTACTTGATTCAGTTTTTCGACCAGAAACCACAGAAGTTTTTCACCGATGGGATCATGGATCTACCAAAAAAATGGCGAAACATTGTCGATAATAATGGAGCATATTCGGTATAAATGAATTCGTCCACGCGCCATGCGGGGACCAGTTGAATTTTACTGAAAAAACGCCACGAACTTTTTCCCAGACAATATATATATATATTGATGAAAAGATGTGCTGATACATTGTGTACACAATAGCAATAAACTATTCATTTCGTATATACCTCTGCATTTAGATTGTAAGAAATGGTGGGCCAAATATATACCTTTTCCACCAAAGCAATTTTGTTTATTACATTTACATTTTTGTTTTTAAGTGGACTTATTTATACCGAAAATTTAATTTATGCCCTTTTTAATTTGAATGTCTTTTTTTCATTTAAAATCTTTAAAAGCTGGATTTAATATTTTTTAGCGCACTTGCTCAGAAAGGCACGTGGGCGTATTTGAATTCAGAAAAAGAAAAATAACTTATTCCAACTTTTAAATGTTAACATTTAGCAAATAAGGCTTTTAATATTCGTACACTTCAAAAGTTTTTTAATTAATCCATGCATTATTATTCATTTACTGCTAACTTTGAATTTAATTAATGTTAAATAGCCACAAAAAAAACGTAAAAGTGAAGTTAAAACGCTTCATATACATATATACACTAAAGCTACGTTGACATGAGTATAAAATACAATTTATATAAAAACTTCGCCTCATTACGTAGTTTAATAAAATAAAATTATCTACAAATTGTTCGTATTTAGAGCAACTTATATTAGCGTTTGCTATTAATAAATTAAGAAGCATGTAGTTACGTGTATAACATAAGGAAACAGAGGTATTTTTATTAATTTATTTAGATGTTTTGTTATGAAATAAAATGATTAATAAAACTTCGTCCATGCCTAATAAAAACATCGATCATACAGGCTGTTAACTTATTTTAGTAAAACGTGATATACGTCAAAACATCGTATTAGTCAATAGAACTGTTTACATTACCGGTACGGGATCGGAATCTTAATAAGTTTTACTTTTTCAAATTCCAGAATCACAACGTTCATATTAAATTCTCAAACACAGCTCATAATACAATATTTGTTTGAATTTTTATCTATACAAGGTGTATAGTATATATGTTTCCTACAGGATGCCGAGTTCTTTTGGCATTTGTGCTTATCTGCCCCTATCATTCCATCATAAAACAATACACGCTTCAACTACCTTTACAGACCATTCAGTTGTTTTATCAAAATTCATATTCAGCCACCGCTATTTTACTTAACTCCAATTTTCGGTAATTATAATCGTCTAAGCCAAAGAACAATTGATTGTCTTCTCACTTAGCAGTGAAACAAAAAGAGAATATTGCATCTGTACGTTAGAGCGTTCGTGATCATCCAAATGCGTCAATTCCTTGTCGATCTTAAGTACTGGGCATTTATAATATATTTGCATGCTCACAAGATTGCTTTAACTCAAGAACTCCAATCAAACGACAATTTGTGTCGCAAATTCAATAATTGAGTTTGAAATTTCGAATTTCATAAGAAAATTACCTTCAGCGACGAAGCTCATTTGTTGGCTATGATTTTGCGAATAAACAGAACTGTCATGTTTGGTCTGAAAATTTGCTAGAAGTAATGCATGAAGAGGTATTGCGTGAATGCACTAAAACTAGCTGCTTGGCATTTCATACTCCAGCGTTATTGTAAATGGAATTTGCTCAATGTCGATTTTTTGGCCCGACTTGAATGCTCTCAACTTGCACATGCAGTTTCAACAAGACTGTGCTACTTGTTACACTACGAATCAAACAGTTCAGTTAAATAATAAATTATTCTCAAAAATCGATCAGTCAATTATCCTTCACGCTCATGCGCATCCCTAGGTTTCTCTTAAGGATGTTTTATAGAAATCTCTCTCATCTTCTTTGGCTGGCTGCTGTTTGTTTTAAAGCTAACCGTTGCTTCAAGACAAATAAAATCCAAACCGCGAAAATAAATCTTTATTTTTGCTATAATTTCGTTATATATTAATAATAATAACATCATTCTTTATTCCATTATAGAATAAGTATAAAATACGTCAACAATAAACAGTAATTTTTAAAAAATCGTTAACTTTCTATAAAAACTGGCCAATAGGTATATTTTCAATATTTACTTTGAAAAACTTTAGTGGTAAATCTTTATATTCCCGCGGAATATGTCCTCAATATCTGCGTCACTACACTTTTACCATATATGTATATCTTAAGTGATATTTTCTGTGGTATACGTAATCTACCTTTTTTCCTTTCGCGGGTGTTATATTTCTGGTCTGTCACTTACTGCACCAAAAGCTCACTATAGTGCTTCTTCTTAGCAAATCATGCACATTCGTAGGTATATAAACTCAACAAGATTAGTATTCGGTACTGTTTAAAACCATTGCGACGTGTTACTTTTTCTTATCTTAAAAATGCTTCTTATACAGGAGTTTTGGATTACAAATACTCCGTTTGCATCTATACAATTTTCCCAAAAAGTTCCATAGGATAGTCTGGATTCTATGTAAGCATGATATATCATATCATATACTCATAGTTGCTTCGATGTGTTCATGCGATGAAATTATTTGTACGGCGTAAACTATTGATGAAATCTTCCTAGTAAGGATATCAATATGTCCTTTCTAATTTAACGTACTATCTAGTTCTACTACAAGTAATCTTGTGTGTTCATTAGATGTTAATTCCTCCATGTCGTTATAATTAGTTTTTAAACTTTCACTCTTTTGAAATGCAAATTTTATTAAATTTGTTTTACTAATATTTAACTTAAACTGTAAAGTCATTGTATTAACCATTTCGTCCCTTAATGATAACAAGTTTTCTTCTGAGATGATAGTTGATGTATCATCAGCGGACATATTTATGACACGCTTGCTAATTCTTGGTAGATTGTTCGTGAACAGGAGAATGAGATACGTTCCTTGGGGTTTTCCACATTTCGAATGTAACCAATCGGATCGAATTTCCTTATTTCAATATGATGCACTGCATTCGATTATTTAAATAAGATTTTAGTAGTTCATAAACTATTACTCCGAAACCCGTTAGTTCTAACTTCTGTAAAATGAGCA
>JAVIWB010006648.1:0-116391 GCA_031893035.1 Dermolepida albohirtum
TAGTGCTTGCTGTTTTATGGATTGGTCATTTACATCTATTCTACGTGGGGACACCTGTTGTCATTGGTTACGATTTGATGTACTTCTCACTTTGTGTCCATATCATTCTTCAAATGAAATTGCTAAAGAAGAAAATTGTAAATGTTTTAAATAAAAACCATCCGACGATAGTATATAAACTAAATAATTGTATACAGCATCATCAGTTTTTGCTTAGGTGAGTAACAGGAGCTTCTAGCAAATATTGAATATTTTAATTTGTTTGGCACCATTAGCCTATAAATGTTATTAATAATAATTGTAAGCTATGTATTACTAAGTCTGTAGTAACTCGTAGTAATAGATGAATCAAGAGAATGGGTATCTGTTAGGGCTTGTATTAACCGTAAACGTTACTACGGTGAATTGGAACAAACGATCACGTTTAGATACCTGGTAAGGTATCGAATCACGTGTGTTTCCTTTTTTTATCTGCAGGGACAGTGCTCATATACCAGCTGTAGTTTTAAACTAATTAAAGGAATTTACTTACTGCAGTAGTGTAATAATAGGGAACCCAGGTATTATTCACTTCACAGGTCTGAGCTTATAAAACTGACCTGAAGCTGAGTCGATTATACAGGCGAAAGAAGTTGAGGGGTTAACTATAACTACTTACTTCTGAAGATAATGTTTTCTTTTTTACAAGAATTTGATTATTTGCTTAGATATATATCTCCTTACGATTGAAATTTATATGTAATAGAATAGCCTCGTTAACTAGGAACTTGAAAGATTTATTAACACTATCCTTGTGTAATTTCCATGGGAGTCTTATATGATCGAAACTTTCTTCTTCGTCATCGCATGAAACGAAACCTCAATCAGACCTTGCAATAACTTAGAATGCAGAAATGCAGAAATCCATATACCAGTAGTTGATATTTATATCATGATATATATATATATATATATATATATATATATATATATATACAGTAAAACCTGTCAATAACGGCCACCTGAAAAGCAAAATATATTGGCCCCTTATATAAAGGTGTCCGTAATTGACAGGTTTTTCGTCTCACAAATAAAATACATAATTAATTTTAGGATTTGCTTTCTTTATTTTATTAATTAAAGTAAATAGTATATAAATACAAATATGTGTAAGAAAAACTAAGATTTTAATGTATTTACATATTATAGATAATATGACATCTAATAAATTATTTATATGTACATATTATTACAATATATTCATACGAAAAAACACAATTTATTAGGATTTTTTAAAGTATGTTTCAATAGTTGAATTTGATGGAGCCTGTGGTTTATTGACTTGATCAATAAGGTTAATATATAACCCCTTTCCACAATTAACTATTTGTAAATTCTGTATACGTATTTCGACAACCAAGTTGTCATCATCAGCAGATAAAATCAAAGTGTCGCACCTGGTAAAACACGGCGAAAAAATTGTACGAAAAATATACTCCGTACGCGATCCGCATCGTTGAAAACCAAGATGTGCACTGTGTCTGTTTCACAAGGTTTTTAAAAATACTTTTACTTAAACTAACATGCACTACGCCGAAAAAGGTTATTATGGTCAAAAATGTGTGTGATTTATGTGTGTTTTATGACATTGCTCCTCTTGTCTTTCAGTAGAGAAAAAGGGGCGTTTGCAGGGGGCCGGCGTCATAAACATTTACCAGATGGCCTGAATTCTTTACTATGTGCATGCTTTCATACGCGTCCAGTTCGCGATAATTGTACACGTTCTTTATCAAATGTAAACAATCCATATTAACACTGTGGTTATTTTCTAATACATGTCTCGCTTTACCCGATTTTTCCGGTCGGTTGAATTTTATGTGCGAAAGGTGTTCTTTATACCTGGTTTCGATCGATCTTTTGGTTTGTCCGATGTATTGTTTATTGCACTCTAAACATTCAATCCGGTAGATTCCCGATTTTTTAATCCCTTCAATTTTGTCTTTTGCTACCACATGTCTTTCACCACAGAGCAATCGGGAAAAGTATTTTGTTTGTTTACCTTTCCATCGTGTGACAAAAAATCTGAATAGTATTTTTAAAGATCACGGGTTTAAGGTGTGTTCCCGCCCTAATAATACCCTTAAATTGCTGTTAGGAAATGCAAAAGACAAAATTGAAGGGATTAAAAAATCGGGAATCTACCGGATTGAATGTTTAGAGTGCAATAAACAATACATCGGACAAACCAAAAGATCGATCGAAACCAGGTATAAAGAACACCTTTCGCACATAAAATTCAACCGACCGGAAAAATCGGGTATAGCGAGACATGTATTAGAAAATAACCACAGTGTTAATATGGATTGTTTACATTTGATAAAGAACGTGTACAATTATCGCGAACTGGACGCGTATGAAAGCATGCACATAGTAAAGAATTCAGGCCATCTGGTAAATGTTTATGACGCCGGCCCCCTGCAAACGCCCCTTTTTCTCTACTGAAAGACAAGAGGAGCAATGTCATAAAACACACATAAATCACACACATTTTTGACCATAATAACCTTTTTCGGCGTAGTGCATGTTAGTTTAAGTAAAAGTATTTTTAAAAACCTTGTGAAACAGACACAGTGCACATCTTGGTTTTCAACGATGCGGATCGCGTACGGAGTATATTTTTCGTACAATTTTTTCGCCGTGTTTTACCAGGTGCGACACTTTGATTTTATCTGCTGATGATGACAACTTGGTTGTCGAAATACGTATACAGAATTTACAAATAGTTAATTGTGGAAAGGGGTTATATATTAACCTTATTGATCAACTATGTTTCAATATTTGTTTGCTTCACATTTTTTAGCTTCGATTTAAAAACTGCAGCTTCGCATGTAAGTAAAATTTTAGAAACATCCATATAAATGTCACCATTGTTATTGCACAATAAATAATTTTGTATGTCTCTTAATTTTGCACACACTTCACTCATACTAGATAAACTAGATTTTGGAGTTTCACATTCGTCCAGGTCACTATTATCAGAGTTATGTTCTTCATCATTATTGCACAAATCTTCAACAATTTCTGGAATACTGAAGTTAGGGCTCTCTGTAGGTACATGACGATCAATAGAAGCACATTCATCTAAGTCCATCAAAAATTCGTTACGAACTGCAGGATCTAGCTGGGCAAGGGGTATTTCGTCTACTTCATCAAACATTGTGTCCTCCTGGATAACATCAGAGAATCCGGCCTTGGAAAAACATTTTTTAACTGTAGCAAGAGATACCTTTTTCCAAGCAGCTGTAATCCATACAAGTGCATTGGCTAAATTTATGTTTTTTTCAAAAATTTCAAAATCACATTAATTGTCAATAAACGTTAGAAGCTTTTTAATCAAAAAATTTCGGTAAATCAATTTGAAATTCTGAATTATTCCTTGATCCAAGGGCTGACAATACGAAGTGGTGTTTGGCGGCAGGAAGACTAGTTTAACATTTTCTAATGGAACTTTAGAATGTGAAGTGGCATTATCCAAGAAAAGAAGCACTTTTCTATTTTGTTTTTTCATTTTATTGTCAAATTTATGCAGCCATCTTGTCATAATTTCCGTTGTCATCCATGCCTTTTTGTTAGAAACCCATTCTAAGGGTAATTTGTCCACATGACTACCCTTAAAACCGCGAGGATTTTTACTTTTTCCAATTATTAGTGGATCTTCCTTCTCACCTTCCATATTTGCACATAGTAAAACAGTCAAACGTTGTTTTGCTGCCTTCTTCCCTGCACAATTCTCACTTTTTAATGCAAATGTCTTATTTGGCATAGCGCGGTAATAAAGACCTGTTTCGTCGGCATTAAACACATCTCGAGGAGAATAATTTATTAAAATCAACGGTAACTTGGTTTTCCAGTCTTTTATATCGTCCAAATTAACCTCTGCGGAATCACCACAAATTGATTTAAAAGTTATACTGTGTCGCCGACAGAAACTTTCCAACCATCCATTAGATGCTGCGAAATTTTCCATCTTTAAACTGCTTGCTGTCTCCAGTGCTTTTTGTTTAAGTAGCGGTCCAGATATTGGAATTGCTTTATTTCTGGCTTTGCAAAACCAATTGTAGACGACTTGATCCACTGCCAATCCTTCCGTCTTCGGAAATTTTCGTTTTAGCTCCATGTTAACACCTTCCTCGACCATCTTTTTTAATTTACCTTTATTTTTCATAATATCGTTAATTTGTGTTTTTCCAACCGCATATTTTTCGGACAACTTTCGCGAACTTAACGCATACTTTTCACTTTCCGCGATTATATTTATTTTGTCTTTTAGCGGCAAACGTTTTCTTTTTTGCGACATACTTAATTAAGAACCTTTCGAATACGGAGACAACTTTAAACTGAATTGTTTTCTTTAGAATAATAAAGTTTAAATCGAAAAGGGTGAATTACTACCAGGTAATAGGAAACCCCGGGAAACCCCGACAATTTGTATTAGGTATTTCCGTCAATAAAGATATACATGTCATAAATAGTCCGGCCGACATTGGCAGGTAAATTTCTATGAAAATAGGCCGTAAAAGTTTGTGTTATTTGGCCGCGGCCGTTTTACAAAGGTGGCCGTAATTAACGGGTATTTGTGTATGGGAATTTCCTTATAGTCGATTCGGGGAAACTCAGGTGGCCGCTTTAGTCAGGTGGCCGTTTTAGTCAGGTGGCCGTTAACACAGGTTTTACTGTATATATATATATATATATATATCAGGTACATTGTGTCATTCGTGTTGTTTATATTTCTGTCCTGTAAGGATTCCACTATGGATCAAATATAAGATTTTCTTCGATAGCTGTATTAAATCTGTTCCACAAAGCACGGCTTGCAGGCTTTGCCGTCATTAATATTTGCTTCAGGTAGAATATAGACAAACTCATTTCTTTGTATTCCGATATTTCGCCTAATAGAGTTCTGTGACTAATGAATTTTCAAATATTAAAATTTGTACAAAAGCTATGATAATTACATGCACATGATTGGAGTGTCTCCTCTTTTAGCTGCTTTTAGTACACTTGTTTAATTTGATATGATAACTAGGTTTTGTGAAGTTTCCAATTTGTATAGCCTCCAGAATGACCATTGCTTCTGCTGTGAAGATACCCGCCGCTGCATGTATATATTTTGACGGTTACTTAGATCCATTCGTATATTTTAATCGAAAAGGTTAAATAGAACCCCTTACCAAATTTGTACACGTACTTCGACATACATATTTTACCGTTTTACCCGCACCTGCATAAAACGGTCTACCTCGTTCAATATGAAGCAGGTACACGCTCAGTATGTATTTATCTTTTGATGGCAACCTTATTGTTTCCTTTCTCTTAATATTTTTCAACTATCTGTATGTGCTGAAGTTTTGTTTGTCATTATAAAGTAATTTATTACAATTTGTTTCCATTATTGCAAAGCTGGCTCTGGCCCAAAATAATCAACCTCTTTTTTTCTCCATATCACAACTGTTGATAAGTAAAAATTGTGCAGTGATTATATACTCGGTACAAACAATATACTATCCTTTTGTATAGGTTGATATGATTAAATATTTGGAAGAATGCAATAAATGTGTCTACATAATTAATACAAGTAACAGCTAACTAATATTTCTATTTCAGCATGTTTTTACGTATGAGAAAGATCTATTCAGTGGTATTACTGTTTCATTATTTTCTCACTTTGATAACTGCATGTAGTATTCTCTTCGAAGTAATGTCTGGGTGAGTAGATAAGCATAATATTCTCATCAAATATTATATGGCAAAAGGCCAAATTTAATCAGGTCAATGGTTTGTAAATTTACTTGCAAATTTTCGCTCAATAGCTTTATTCTTTATAATAATTTTTTATTTCATCGGGAGTCAAATTATAAATCGTCCTCTCTCTACTATTACGTATACGAGTAATTAAAAAGAATTCTATTTACACTACGTATATGGAACTACTAGAGTACTATCTCTATCTGTATCTCATTGAAATGTGCAATTATATTTTTCAATATTATTTCAGGGATAACGAAATAGCAAATTATGTTATAAAATTTGTGGCCATGTTATTTTTCTTTTGCGAGTTTGCATTTTATACTTTCCCTGCCGAACAGGTCGCATCTGAAGTAGGTATATCTTTAATTGGTGTACGCATCTCAACTGCAATGTGAACTATTCACCTACGATTATAGTTTTCGACTCTGGCGGACACTATCTATCAATCGAAATGGTATACTAAAGGAGTCATTGTCCAGAGGCTGGTGTTGTTTGCGATGTTGAAATCTCAGCGCATCCATTACTTTTCTGGAATTGGTTTCATGGACATTAACATAGATACATTTGGATCGGTAAGGAAATTCTAATTTGTGTATTAATAGTCGCAAGTTATAATGTTCTAGGTCGTCAGGAAGACCTTTTCTTTTTACACAATTTTGCAGAATATTATAATGAAATAAATATCAATAGAAATATACAAGTAAAGTATCTTATTTATCACATTTTTAATATCTTAATAACTTTATAAATCGTAAGTGATCCAATAAAAGTAGATAACTAGCAGTTTACCATGGTACAATTCCTTTAAGTTTGCATGGAATGTAGCAGAAAAAGTTTAAGCTAGCCTAAATTACATCATCGATGCAAGAAATTATTCTCTAATGGTCCACTAAATTCTGCTATGAAATATTGAGGTCAGAAGGAAGAGAATTGTGATCTGGTAAATTGCTGCATATATGATACATAGGTAGCAGTAAGGGAATTTGAGATTATACGTGTGAAAATAAATTTAGAAAAGGTTTCTCTTAGAAAATACTGGCACTGGCTATTCTGTATTATGTATGTATGTATTAGTCTTTATCTATAGATGTTATGGTATTGCTGCACGTCCCATGTATATTAATTTTTTTATCATATTTTTAAATTGTTTACTTTAAATTAATTGCAATCCGATTTTAAATACACAAATTATTATTGAGACGTTGTTTGTATTTCCAATAATCAAATTGATTCTTTTGTCTTCGTTATGTACGAGGGAGCGTTTTTATATTCGCGGAATGAGCGGGTTGTAGAGGGGTGAGTTGAACAAATTGTACTCGAAGATGCTCGACTAAAGAAGAAACAACAAATAATTGTTACTGGAGACGAAACTTGGGTTCATCATTATGAACCTGAGTCCAAACAAGACTCCATGCAGTGGCATGAAAAGGGCACAGCACCTCCCAAGAAATATAAAGTGTCACAATCAGCTGGGAAACTCATGGCAACGGTATTTTTGGACTCGGAAGGAATATTGTTGATTGATTATAAAGATAAAGGTGTTTCTATAACCGGAGAATATTACGCTTCAATATTAGAGCGACTAAAAAAAGCCATTAAAGAGAAAAGACGGGGAAAATTGACAAAAGGTGTTCTGCTTTTGCACGACAACGCGCCCGTCCACAAGAGCCGCGTTGCGATAGCTGCCCTGCATATGGTGGGCTTCGAAATTGTGAATCACCCACCCTACAGCCCAGACCTGGCCCCGAGTGATTATTACCTGTTTCCGAAAATGAAAAAAGAGCTGCGGGGTAAAAAATTTACTGCCGATGATGAAGTCAAGGAGGCAGTTTCGGCGTATTTTGCAGATAAAGAGAAATCATTTTTTTATGAGGGTATAAATAAATTAATTGAAAGATGTGAAAAATGTATCCGTCTTGCAGGTGAATATATTGAAAAAGAAAAATAATTTGGTTTTTTTATTTCCACCCCTTTTCCCCCATTCCGCGAATATAAAAACGCTCCCTCGTACGCACAGGCTCTAATAAGCCAATGATAACAACGTTACTTCCTAAGGACGAACGCTTTTCTGAATGTAGGTCCCTTGGTAGTAATATTCTTGGCAATCTTTCATTCACTATATGTAATATTAATTACATTTTAACTAATTCTGGTCCTTATAGAGTACACGTTTATTATTCTGTCCAAAGATCTACGTGTCTGGTAATTAAAGGGTGTTTCAAATTGCGCGTTTTTTTCTAAGAATAAATAATATATAGATGGGGCACTGAATTTGTCTGGGTATGTGGACATCTAAAAAGCGTGAGTGCAACAATGCGATCAAATTGTTGAATTATTTTATGAAAGTCAGCGTTGTGTGGAAAGAGTTTTTAGAAAATTACGTGAATAACCATAAAATTCACACATTACATAATCGTTCATCTGAGACCACTATTGGACGAATTATTAAAAAATTTCTAGAGACCGGTTTCGTGGAAGATCAAAAAAGTGAGAAATGCAGTCGTAGTTGTCGTTCACAAGAAAATATTGCCTTGGTACGTGAAAGTGTTGCTGAAGATCCTGAAATGTCCATCAGACGTCGTTCATAAAAACTTAGACTTAGTGGATCAACAACATGGCGTACTTTACACAAGAATTTAGCTCTGAAGGCATATAAGGTTCAAATAACACAAGAACGGAAGCAACTATTATATCTGAACTTTTTTCACGTAAAAGGAAAATACTTTCTTGAAACACTACAGTCGTTTATGTATGTATTTCACGTAAGTACCCATTATTCATTGAAATATGCCTTAAGTGGGTAGATTACTTCAGATTTTGTTAAAGTATACTTCATTCATGAATTGCAAATCTGAACTAGAAATTGTATTAAACGATATCCTCAATAAATTTTAGACCTATCTGGAATTCAAACACCTAAAGGAATCTGTTGATATGATTTACAAGACCATCGAGAGCATACAGAAAGCAATGCTCGGTCTTGGAGCATTTTTAGTATTGGGTTACGTTTTAATACCTGTTTTAAATCCTACACGTGTATTTCCTTTTACGACTTTTGTTCCATCCTCAGAAGCAATGTCTGTTATTATGTGGATTGGTCATTTACATGTATGTTACGTGGGAGAAGCTGTTGTAATTGCATACGATATGATGTATACAGAATCGTTAGTTTTTGCATAGGTGAGTAACAGGAGCTTCTAGCAAATATTGAATATTTTAATTTGTTTGGCACCATTAGCCTAGAAATGTTATTAATAATAATTGTGCTGTGTGTATTACTAAATCTGTAGTAACTCGTAGTAACAGATGAATCAAGAGAATGGGTATATGTTAGGGCTGGTATTAACCGTAAACTTTACTACGGTGAATTGGAACAAACCATCACGTTTACATACCTAGTAAGATATCGAATTACGTGTGTTTCTTTTTTTTTATCTGCGGGGACAGTGCTCATATAGCAGCTGTAGTTTTAAACTAATGGTTCGTGAAAGTGTTTCTGAAGATCCTGAGATGTCTATCAGACGACGTTCACAAAAACTTGGACTTAGTGGATCAACAACATGGCGTATTTTGCACAAGGATTTAGCTCTGAAGGCATATAAGGTTCAAATAACACAGGAACTGAAGCCATTAGATCATTTAAAACGTCGTTCATTTGTCAACTTCGTCAATGAAAAACCAGCTGATTTTTCTAAAAAAATAATGTTTTTCGATGAGGTACATTTTTAACTTGGTGGCTGTGTTAATAAACAAAATTACCGTATCTGGGGTGAGGAAGATCCACGAATTATTTATGAGAAACCTATGCATCCTAAACGAGTTACTGTTCGGTGTGCATTATGGTCAGGTGGTGTAAATGGACCCTACTTCTTTTGAAAATGCTGCTGGTGAAGCTGCAACTGTCAATGGTGATGTTAATGGCCACCAAGATCATGTGATTTGACACCATTAGACAATTTTGTTTGGGATTATGTGAAAAGTCAGGTTTATAAAAACAATCCACAATCAATTATTGCTTTGAAAGAATTATTTGTGTCGTTGGTGAGATAGAGCGTCAATTACGTCAAAATGTTATTGAAAATTTTAGCAAAAGAGTGGACGTCTGTGGAGCTGCAAGAGGAGGCCATTTGGCAGATATTATTTTTCGCATATAAATGTCATGACTGATACTTCATTAGCAATAAAAATTTTTTGAAAGTGAATGCAGATTATGTGTTTTATTTCTTTTTAAGAAAAACGTGAAATTCGAAAAGCCTTTATATTTGGCGGATAATAAATATCATTACCTGTGAAAGGATTTATGTTTAAAACGAGATCGTAATTAGCAATCAAATGAAATTAGAATTAAATCAAATGTAATATAACGTACGTACAAAAGTATGTTTGTGGATGAACTTCTGTATTTTGGAAAGAGATACTTTAGTTCAAAATCCACAGATGCTAGTATACAAAGAGATTTCTGGTGAGAATTTTTTATACCGAAGTTGTCTCAGTTAATTTTTGGGGTTTTAAAATCGATCTATATTTAATATAAAGACAATTTAAACACGGCAAAGACTCATAATTATATACCGCGAGCTATGAACGAGTTTCTTCTCTTAGAAATGTATTGTTGCCACTAACGAAGTATGTACATGATAACTGGGTTTTAACATATGTTTCATCTTTTAAAAGATATTTAACGACTAAGATATGCTATCATTAAATTAATTTTAATGTTGCCTGGCATTTAAACTTACTAAATGTTTCAGTTCGGCCTTGACAAAGTTTCTATACAATCATACTGAAAATCGTTGAAGTTTCATGAATATTTAATAATAGTTTCCGAGTTAGATGTTAGACTGCATTCGTAACGAAATATTATTATTTGTACAGCTGCAAATGCAGTCATAGACAACACGTTTTTTTCTAAATTCATGTTATAAAAACTTTATTAAATAATACTTATATATTCCAAGCTTTTAGTGTTAACAAATAAATTCACTATATAGAATAATACTAGATATATTTATTCAACATATATATATATATATATATATGTGTGTGTGTATGTATATATAAAGCTCCAGTTTATTTAAAATTATTATACAGCGTGTTCTTAAATTTAAAGGCTAACAATTTTGTATATTTTAATTGCAAGGTATTGAATTAATTTTGCCTATAATATATCTTGTTATTAAAATATAATAGTATATATCCTTTTTTAATACCGTGCATTGCAAAATAATTGAATAATTTCAATAAACTTGTAATATTGTTAAACTTTTCTTTTTTCGATTATAAAAAAAGAATTCATTCTTAACTGAATGCCGAACGTATTTTATTGATGTACCTCTTGACAATGCTGTGGCGTCTTATTCGATCTGATTAATAGGGAACCGCCAACCATTCTCTGAGCTTATTTCCTGAGCTAGTTTTGGTCTCTTGGAGTTCATGCAAAAGGATCGTTTATTTATTGTCCTATTTAGCCCAGGACGAAATGTTACATTCATAGTATATATGTCTACACTAAGTTACTATTGAAGATGTGTGCATTGCGCACAAAATATTTATCATGTTTCAAAGTACACTGCGAACGGTAAGCTTATGCAGTATTAAAAGAATTGCACGCAAAATGTACATCTAGTTTTCAAATTAAAAACTGATTATGTGAAAAAGTTAGGTGTGCTATTTTAATAATTTATAGATTTTTAACAATTGCTCCACTATTTTATAGATGGTGTAGTCTCTGGAGAGTTGGCAGAAAATTATTAATTCAATTTGAAAAAATTTACATATTTATTTCTATAAACATATTAAAAGTAAATATTTAAAAACAAATTGAAGCTTTCATAGTAATGAGTGGTTTTCCTTTCTCGAATTACCTTGGCTACTTTGATTATTTTCGTATAGATAGAAACGAAGTAGAACTATGATGCAATACTTAACACCAACAAAGACTTATAGGTAACGGAGATATTTATTTCATTCATCATTTCGCTACTTATATTCCCAAAAACAGTAAGTAATTTTCCTTTAAGTACCTTAAGTTCGAGTACAATATGCACACAAAGATATATGTAAGTAAATTGAGCTAAAACTTAGTACAACTACAACTGGAATACAGTGAAACCCGTTTATTTTACCACGAAAACATTCTCATTTTCTGCAATATCTAACAAGTCATCATTATCTTGGTCAGAATCACTTTGCTGTTATCGGTATGATTATCGGTAGTTCACATTATACGTTTCATTGATACTACTATTCACTTACACTACTACTTCCATTACAGTGAAACCCGTTTATTGGAAACACTCTTAATAGAATATATCGGTTAAAGGAATTAAAATCTCAAGAACAAAATCATTTCCCTTCAAGTATTAACAAAATTATTGGGTTATAAGAATATCTTTTAATAGAATATATTTGGCAAAGGAATGGCTTTTCGAAGAACATTAATGCGATTTTGTTTTGATAAAAAAATTAATTTCTCTACCTGCTTAACTAAAGGTGGATGTAAACCAAAAGTCACTATGAATATTTACTTTACTTTTAGAAAGCTATTATGTACATAATTACAGATAATCTTCGGATAATTACGTATTGCAATAAAATCTTGTACCTAAGTGATTTTAAACAGTATTTAGATAATGGTTAATTCTGTGCGAATTACATACCAGCAATAAAAATTTTTTCGGAGGTTTTAAAAGCAGGAATTTTCTATATTTCTGGTCTGTTTATTATTTGACATTGCAATGGAAAGTGAGTGAAAAATGGCTTCTCCGACAAACTTAAAAAGAAACGACCTTGTTCTAAAGGAAAAAGTAAAATTGTTTGAGCGTTTAGAAGAAACAACTTGCAGTAAGTCGGAATTTGTCAAAAAATTTGGTGTCTCAAGCACAAGTGAGTAAATTGTTAAAAAAAAAGACAGTATTTTAAGTGATTGGCGTGATAATTTTAAATCTACTCAAAAACGAAGACGCAACGGGAAGAATGCTGACGTAGAAAATGCTTAAAATCATTGGCTTATGGAAAAAAGAGCACGTAAAGTTCCACTTAGCAGATCCATTTTGAAGGAAAAAGCCGAACAGATTGCACAAATTTTGGGTAGTATAAATTTTCAAGCAACAAGTAGGTGGTTTACCAGATGGAAAAGTCGTTCCCAAATTTCTTTCAAAAAAATTGTAGGTGAAAATACATATTCACAGGATACTCCATCAACCGCACCAGCATCTCAAGAAGTGAAATTAGCATATGACACTATACGTCGCATTAAATAACCAAGTCACTGATATTTTGTGTAAAGAAAGAAAACAAAATAAAATTACAGATTATTTTGTTAACGATGTGTAGAGTTTGAAATAAAAAAATAGTATCAATTAAAAAATATGTATTACGTTTAAATGTGTTTTACTTCTTTTGTATGTATTCTTAAATACATTTTATGAAGATCGCAACATAAATTTACAGTATCATACTGAAGTCAATTTTATAGTTACAAAATCGTAGATATAAAGAATACGAAGTATGTATGTATATACATATTTAACTTACTAGTAATAAGAAAAAATAAGTTAAAAACGGATAATGGAATAATCCGCATATAGGAATAATTTTGGCGGATAATGTGAGTATTCCAATAAACGGGTTTCGCTGTAAAAATAGAGAAAATAATACAAAAGTGTTGATAGCTATTGGATCAGGAATGAGCGTGTGCAAAACGATCGAATATATATTATCGTAACGCAATCATAGAAAAAACATGCACATTATTATAAATGGTATAGTAAAGAATGTTACTTGTATTTTATTCACTTTGTCGTAAACCTTTAATCCGTAAAGACGTATTTTCTTAGAAAACATTCTTGTATCCCAAAATTTGTAATGTCCCAAATCCCCAATCTTTATCACAATCAAGAATGTTTTCGTATTTAAATCTTATACCACGCATTTATTGTCAAAAATAAATATACATGTAGTTAAAGATAGAATCGAGAAAACACTGACTAATGATTCAAAGTGATATAGTACTCTTCACTGTATTTTTTATTCTCGGACTGCCTTCACTTCTGTCCGAGAGAGAGAAGTATAGTTTTTCCCATTTTCCTGTTTTATAGTGTAAGATAAATTAATAACGTTTCCCTGATACTGAAGGATTGTATTGTAATGTGGATCTGTATTGTGAATTTATAGAGGGATTGATCCAGGTTCATAATAAATTTATTGCAATTCCTATAATTTCTAAACATAATTACATATTTTAATATAATAAGAGCTGTAATGATGGTCTTTCGGTTTATTATATACATATAATTACATACATGCATACAAATGTATAATAATTATGACCGCTGTAAAGTTCTTAACAGTGGACATGAACAACATATAATTAAGGCAGGTAATAAATACAACTCTAATAATAGTCTTATATAAAACGACTATAGCTTCTATAACATTCAGTTGATATTCAGTGCTCCAACAAGTTAGATATCTAATGTTAGAAGAGAATAACCTTAGTGTGTGACTACTTGCGAAAAGTTTATGTATCAGTAAAAGTCAAGTGGGTGATATTTTGAAAAACAAAGTTGATATTAATAGACGGTTTGCTGAAAATGGAAATTCATAGCAAAAAAAGAAATTCGATGACATTTCAGAAACTAAAACATTAACGAAGCTTAGGAAAAGCTAAAGGATATTCAAAACTTCTGTTTCTTATTTGGCGACGTTACTCAAGGAGAAAAAGTCGCTGAGGTAGTCATGCAATATAGAAAAACAAATTGTAAAAAGAAGAATTGAAATCTAAAACAAACTACACTTTCACATTTTTTTAAATAGGCTAGTTTTAAGTATGTTGTAAGAATAAATTAACTAAAATTTATTTATACCCTTTTCTTGTCCCGCCAACGAACATCTCTGAACAATGGACAGCTTTATATACACCACTACTGTCCGTTGTACAGAAAACCTAGTGTAAATGGAGTTAAAACTTTGTAGGACTGCAACTGGAATATACGCAAAATCGAGAAAATAATATAAAAGTGCCGATAGCTATTGAATCAGAAATGAACGTGTGCAAAACGATCGATTATTTATTATCATAAAGCGATCACAGAAAAAACATCTACGTTATTATAAATGACATACTAATGAATGTTACTTGTATTTTTTTCAGTTTGCCGTAAACCTTTAATCTATAAAGCCATATTTTCTTAGAAAATATTCCTGTATCCCAAAATTTGTAACGTCCCAAATAAATTTCTCGGTCTTATCACAATCGTGAATGTTTTCGTATTTAAATTTTATACCACGCATTTGTTGTCAAAAATAAATACACAAGTTAGTTAGTTAAAGATACAGTCGAAAAAGCACTGACTAATGATTCAAGGTGATATAGTACTCTTCACTGTATTTTTTATTCTCGGACTGCCTTCACTTCTGTCCGAGAGGGAGAAGTATAGTTTTTCCCATTTTCTTGTTTTATAGTGTAAGATAAATTAATAACGTTTCCCTGATACTGAAGCATTGTATTGTAACGTGAATTTTATAACTACGCAATTTTAATAGATTCACTGTTCAAATCGACTCGAATATTATTCCCATCTGAGAAAATCTATCTAATTAATATGAAATAAAAGAACCGTTTATTTTAAAACTTCCTTTTAACCTACATACCTATATTCAAATTATTATCAATAATATTATTTTCGCTGTCTTTTAATTCGTTTTTAAAGAAAGAAAGGTGAAAGAATTACTTGTAGCCAATCAGTATAGTATCACAAAAACGTATTTAAAAATTAAGTATTTTATTAAATACATTGAAGCAGTTAGATGTGTATGTATGAGTTTGAAAAGAATCGTTCTCTACGCAAAATCAATACCACTTATGTACTTGGTAAAGTTTTTCTCATTCAAAATAATTAGATATTCTGGTTCATTATATATGCGTAGTAATTTTTGAAATTACTAAATATATCCTAACTTACAGCGGTCTGAAATTTAATCATTTCAGCCCTAGAGTTATTATGGAGAACTTGTTTCATATTAAAATGTTACGTGCGACAGGGTTATTGTTAAGTTTCATATGCGAAGTTCAATATCGAACTTCTATAAAATTAATTATTTTTCGCATATTTAATTGCCTCCTATTGACTTTAACAATAACTTATATATTTCTGAACTTCTTTCACGTTGAGGGAGAATCTTTTCTTGAGACTTTGCAATCATTCATGCACGTATTTCAGGTAAGTATACACTATTTACCAAAATATTATATACGTACGTGACTAGGTTTTAGATTTTGTTAAAGTATACTTCATTCATGAACTGTAAATCGGAAATAGAAATTGTATTAAACGATATTCGGAGTACATTTTGGAGCTATTTGGAATTCAGTTACATAAAGAAATCTTTTGATATTATTTACAAAGTCATGGCCAAAATGCAGAAAGCAATGCTGAGTCTTACAGCTTTTCTTGTATTGGGTTACGCTCTAACACCTGTTTTAAGTTCAACACGAATATTTCCTTTTACGACTTTTGTTCCATCTTCAGAAGCAATGTCTGCTATTATATGGATTGGTCATTTACATGTATGTTACATGGGAGAAACAACTGTAATCGCATACGACATGATGTATTTTGTACTTTGTATTCATATTATTCTTCAAATGAGATTAATAAAGAAGAAAATTGTAAATATCTTAAGTAAAAATCATCTGACGACTGTAAATGAATTAAATAATTGTGTGAAACATCATCAGTTTTTATTTAGGTAAGTGACTACAGCTTCTGTTAAATAGTAAATATTTCAGCTTGCTTATAGCAATTAATGTAGGGATAAAAAGCAACCTTAATAGCTAGGAATTAATACTCGAAAGATAAATCAGTATTCGTAGATAAAAGTAAGTGAGAAAACGTCTTACCTTACTATGGCTTTCTCGTTTTTGTGTTTTAACAAATATAAACTACTCGTGCTCGTGAAAAGAATAATAATATTGCAATCGAATAATACCTCAGAAAAAGTAAGGAGATTACATTCGTTTTTAGAGCTATTCAATTTTTCCCCTAAATTAGATGAAGACTAATTACTCAAAAATGTAACGCCTTTGTTTATTAAACAATTCTTAATTGCATTCTTTCATAATGCAGCTGAAAGTGAGTGTCATGTATGTTGAGATCTTTCTTCAACGTTTTGGTGTACAAAAAGAAATAATAGAAGGCGCACGAAAGATACTGCGAATATACGATTAGACTTTGTATACGCGGTACGACCCCAATAAAGATGTTACGGGCACGTAACAATCTATATATATATGTATATATATATGTGTGTATATATATTCCTTTTCAATAAATTTTCAATAAATGGCAAAACCACAAGTGTCTCTAAATCAATTACGAGAAACTGAAATAACATTTGCATTAAACTATTGGGTTGGCAACTAATTACTTTCGGCTTTTACTGATAGATAGCGTTGCTTTATTTTTTGTATAACGTATGTTAGTGCTGTACTTTACCGTTTGTCGCGTGATACTAGTCACATTAACGTAACTTCCGAAGCAAGTAGTGCGTGATCTTTATTAAAGCTATTAGTTGTGGGTTAATTTTAAATGGAGTGCAGAAACGAACATTTTCGACATATTTTACTATTTTATTTCCGTAAAGGAAAGAAGGCTGCTGCGACTCACAAAAAGATATGTGAAATTTATTGTGTTAATTGCTTAATAGAGCGCACGTGTCAGAATTGGTATAAAAAATTCCGTTCTGGAGATTTTTCCCTCAAAGATGAGCAACGTTCTGGTCGGCCTACTGAAGTTGATGATGACCAAATCAAAGTCATAATTGAAGAGGATCGTCATATAACTGTTCGAGAGGTTGCGGAGAGGCTACATGTATCGCACACAACAATTGAAACACATTTAAAATGTCTTGGGCTAGTTAAGAAACTTGATATTTGGGTACCTCACGAATTGAAAGAAATTCATTTAACACAAAGAATAAACTTTTGCGATATGCATGAAAACGGTCATGGAGCAAACACAATAAACCAGCTCAAACCACATCGAAATCTGAATTGCATCCAAAAAAGATCATGCTGTCAGTTGGATGGGATTGCAAAGGTGTTGTGTTTTTTGAGCTGCTTCCAAGGAACCAAACGATCAATTCTGATGTTTACTGTCAACAATTAATAAAACTGGATGAAGCATTCAAAGAAAAGCGGCCAGAATTGTCA
Source organism: Dermolepida albohirtum (assembly GCA_031893035.1). NCBI lineage: Eukaryota > Metazoa > Arthropoda > Insecta > Coleoptera > Scarabaeidae > Dermolepida > Dermolepida albohirtum. The sequence continues at coordinate 18,005 of JAVIWB010006648.1, forward strand.
AATCGGAAAGGTGTAGTTTTCCACCAAGATAATGCAAGGCCTCACACATATTTGGCAACTCGTGGGAAACTATTGGAGCTTGGCTGGGAAGTGATGCCACATTCCCCATACAGCCCTGATCTAGCATCATCTGATTACCATTTATTTCGAAGTTTGCAGAATTCTTTGAATGGTAAAACTTTCACAAATGACGATGACCTTCACTCGCACCTGGTTCAGTTTTTTGCTGATAAGGACCAGAAATTTTATGAGCGCGGAATCACGCAGCTGAAAGAAAGATGGCAAAAGGTCATTGAGCAAAATGGAATATATATATAATTGATTAGAAACTATTCTTTGTTTTAAAAAAAGTGTTTTATTTTATACTACAAAACCGAAAGTACTTAGTTGCCAACCCAATAGTTTGTACGGTTTATATTTGTAGTATACAATAGGAAAATGTTTTGAACTAGTCCACAATTATGCAGACTCATTTTTATTCTATATTAAATGTAGTGTGTTTTCTGAATTAATCTATTTTTGATAAATATTAATTAAATAACAGTTTATTCATGTCTGTGATTATTTGGAACCATGTAGAAATGTCCCGAAATCTCAATTACCTGCAGAAAAAAATGCTCTAATGGAACAAAAGTGAATAGAAAATAACTAAGCATTCTTATCAAAATTGCATCTGACATCAAATATAGTGTTACAGTGTGATTTATTAATTACTCCCGTTGAAGAAATTATTAAAGCCTGTATTGAAAAATATAACAGTGTATTTGCTAATTAACATAATATTTTCGCTAATTCACTACTTTGAAAAAGATTGCAGAGCCTAGATTGAAAAGATTCATACTTGCAGATATTATTGATAGATCAAAATACATTAGATTTTTAATATTAACCATACATTTTCTTAAATTGCTTTTAAGAATCGAGGCTGTGTAATGATTCAGGGCTCTGTATGACCAACACTTTACATATGTAATTGAGATTAAAGAAAAAAGTAATATATACACATTTATGTTATACTCTTCACAGAGGTAATAGTATAGCACTTTCAAGTTAACAAGTATTTTTATTTCAGCATGTTTTTGCGCATGCGAAGGATATATTCCGTCGTGCTTCTTTTCCATTACTTTCTCACTTTGATTAGTGCTTGCAGTGTCCTTTTTGAAGTAATGTCTAGGTGAGTGAATAAGTGTATTGTTCGCATAATATAGCAATAAAAGAATTAATTTAATCGCATAAGTAATACACGTAAACTTACTGTTGCTTCAGGGATAGTGATAGTGGATTAACAAATTACGTAGTAAAACTAATGTCGATGTTGTTCCTATTTTGCCAATTTGGATTTTACGCTTTCCCTGCCGAACAAGTCGCATCCGAAGTAAGTTCATCTCTAATTAGTGTTCATATTTAAAATCTAATAATAAAATTCTATTTATAGTTTTCCAATCTATCAGACAATATTTATTACTCGAAATGGTATAACAATACAATAGCTGCCCAGAAGTTGGTGCTGTTTGTAATGTTGAAATCACAGCGCATCCATTATTTTTCTGGAGTTGGCTTTATAGATATAAATATAGATGCATTTGGATCAGTAAGAAGAGTGTTTTTTGTATACACAGTCTTAATTATATTGCGTTCTAGGTAGTCAGGAAAACCTTTTCCTTTTATACCATCTTGCAAAATATTATAATGAAGTAAGCACAAATGAAAATCAGCAAATAGAGTGCTTTACCTATGACTTCTTTTTATGTAATAATACTTATTGCTACTGTTTACAAATAGTATGTAAGTGATCCAGTGAAAGATACATAATTAGGTAGTGTACATAGTTTCATGTTATGTCTTTCTACATTAGAAATTGTATTAAAATTGTTTTTTAATTTTCGCCTTTTCATAATTAGTTAGTTCCTTAACAAAAGCTTAGCTCCTTTTAGGTATTAAAAGAGATTTTTTCAGATCTTTAGACTAAGTATATGCTGCTTTTAAGCCAATACTTTGTAAGAAGTTGTAAGATGTTGTAGTCATAAGTAAGACGAGTATGCTGTTTGCATGCATATATAAGTAATATTTTTTTCTATAGCAAAGCTACCAGGTATAAGTGGATATATTAAAGCAAAATTAAGATAATATGCATGGCATTTTTGAATTTCTTTTATTTGTATTGTAAAAAAGAGTTAATATCAACTTTGAAACTAGAAGTAATAACAGTGGGAAAGAGTAAGGAACGGAGTGATATTGAATATTGGAAGGTTATTTACACAAAATAATAATGCAACTGGACAAAAAGTAAGTAAGAATAAATTATGTGGTGATTGAATGAAACCTTTCGTTGTGTATTTCTGAAAATTCTAAGGTTGGCTTTGGGTCTCTATTTGTTCAAAAAAAATACTATAGTGATGTTTATACCACTGGCTAAACTAGAAATCACCACCAACTTGTTCATTGTAAACGGAAGGACGTACTATTTGTTGTATGTACATTTGAATTCTACAAGATATCCTAGAAAGATTATTCAGCCTTGTGTATATCTAAATTCAATAATTTCATCGATATGTAAATATTTTTGAAAATATTTGGCTCTACGTCATGATTATTATTGTTAGTGAAATGGTGCATTTAATAAATCATTGAGTGCAATCTGTTTCATTCATTGAGAATTCAGCTAGACTTTTCTTCATCTATTGTATGTAAATCATATATTCGAAGAAATAAGGATGCTATACTACCATCCCACGGACTAAAATAAAAACTATCCAATAAGCAAAAATATGGCGTGATATATCGTTTTAAATAACAGTGACTCAGTATTTCAGTAATTTTTTAAAAGTCGCTTGTATCATTTTATTGGCTGGGCACAATACTTTATTTGCGTACTGTTTCTGTTAGCCGAAATTTATTTAAGTCGTCCCGATAGGCCATGAAGTGCGAAGTTCTCCACTTTTTCCCCACACGTGTTTAGTAAGTTTTTTATTGCAAAAAGAAGCTACTGGTATTACAACAGCTATGTGTTAGAAAAATTTTCCACGTTGTAAATCCAAATTATTATGAACATCGTGGTATCAAAATTGAAATATTCCACGTTGGGATCAGCCAAATAACTATTAACATTGAGATTAACCTTTTATGGGGTTCCGCCCTAGACCTAGCGCTGCAGTAATGGAAATAAGTTGTAATAAATTGTGTACGTGATAGTGGAAAATAACTCACGACCGTGCATTGTGTACTGTATCGTGGTTGTGAGTATTGGAGTCGTCAGTTTTTAGTGAGGCCAAGGGTAATTACAGTGGTCAAATTGAAAAATTGACGGATCTCGGTAGAGAAAAGTATGTCAAAATTAATAAATAGTTAAAGGTTCGATGGTGAAAGTGATTATAACCATGCTAAATATAATATCAATAAAGTCTGAGTCACAGGAAGCATTTGAGAATGATATGTGATACTTGCTTTATGAAAAAAAAGGCAAGTAATAGATAATAGTTGGTAAAATGGCGGCAAGAACTATCTAGATTATATATTTGACGGGTAGTAAATATCAGTATCAGTGAAAGAATTAATGGTTGAAATGGTTGAAAAGTGATCGTAATTAGAAATTAAATGAAATTAGAATTCAATCAAATAAGAAGAATATTCTAAAGAATAGTGTGCGTGCAAAAATATATTTGTATATATAAACATATCTTGGAAAAAGGTACTTTCGTTTAAGATCCACTGATGTCAGCTTACAAAGAGGGAATGACAAAGTTTAGAAGTAGATATCGCGAAGTGTAATAAAGTTTCTTCCTTTACAAATGTATAGTTGCTACTAACGAAATATATGCAAATGTATTCGTAAATAAATAACGCTCTTTTTAATATATTCATTGTTATAAGCGACTGGAATATCTTTTCCATCTGAGAAAATCTATTTAATTGACGTGAAACAACAGAATCGTTTATTTTTGGAACGTATTGACAAAATCATTTAAAAAGTGTTTAGAAGAAAAAAGGTGTTAAGAATTTTATTAATCTTAAAAAAAATAGTTGTAGCTAATCAGTACAGTTTCACAAAAACGTATTTAAAAATTTAACGTATTATTGCGTTCGTTGAAGTTGTTTGATGTATATGTATATAATAATAATAATAATAATAATAATAATAATAATAATAATAATAATAATAATAATAATAATAATAATACTAATAATAATAATAATAATATACTTTATTTTACTAACTCATACAAAACGAAGTAGTAACATCAAATGTTTGTTATGTGTTTTGTGTGTGTGTGTGTGTGTGTATACATATACAAATATATATATATCAGTTTAAAAGGACTCGTTCTCTACGCAAAATCAATACTATGTACTTGGTAATGTTTCCCCAATCAAGAAAAATTATATATTCTCGTTCATTATATATGTATACGCGCAGTAATTTTTGAGATTACTTAGTTTATCTTAATTTACAACAGTCCGAATTTTAATCATTTGAGCCCTAGAGTTATCATGGAGAACTTGTTTCATATTAAAATGTTACGTGTAACAGGATTATTGTTAAGTTTCATATGTGAAGTTCAACATCGAACCTCCATAAAATTAATTATTTTTCGCATATTCAATTGTTTATTATTGACTTTAACAATAACATATATGTCTCTAAATTTCTTTCACGTGAAGGGAGAATCTTTTCTTGAGACTTTGCAATCATTCATGCACGCATTTCATGTAAGTATTTACTAATTACTGAAATATTATATACATATGTGTCTAGGTTTCAGGTTTTGATAAAATACACTTCTTTTATGAACTGCAAATCGGAAATAGAAATTGTATTAAACGATATACGTAGCAAATTTTGGACATATTTGGAATTCAGTCACCTAAAAGGATCTTTTGAGATGATCTACAAAATCATTAACAATATGCAGAAAGCAATGCTCGGTCTTACAGCTTTTCTAGTATTAGATTACGTCATAACACCTGTTTTAAGTTCAACTCGAGTATTTCCTTTGACGACCTTCGTTCCGTCTTCAGAAGCAATGCTTGCTATTGTATGGATTGGTCATTTAGATGTATGTTACGTGGGAGGAATATTTGTAGTCGCATACGATTTGATGTACTTTGTATTTTGTGTTCACATTGTTCTTCAAATGAAGCTAGTAAAGACTAAAATTGTAAATATCTTAAGTAAGAATCATCTAGCGACCGTATTTGAACTCAATAATTGTGTAAAACATCATCAGTTTTTATTTAGGTAAGTGACTTGTATATTAAATATTTTTGTTTGGGAACTCTAAAGCAAAAATCATGTCTGATGTTACTAATAATAATTGTAATGTAAATATTTGTACATCTATAGTAACTAACTGAAATAACCAGATTTTCCTTCCCAGCAATATTATCGAAATTGTGCAGATGTGTACAAGCGATTCTGTTCTGTAGTTAGTGTCTTATAAATAGCACAATATTCTTTTTACAAAAAACTTTAAAACTCTTACCACATGTATTCGCATATATTCGATGGCACTACCGGAAAGAAAGAATCCCGGCGATTACGGTTTCGTTTGATTAGCAGATTTAAGTAAATTATAATACGCATTTCTGTCCGGTGAGTCAGACAGGCAATGGAATATATATTTTATTAAAATTTTTCTAATGATTGTCCATCATATTTCAATCAACACTTTTGTTGCAATTTGATTCACATATCGGCATTATTTGTCAAATGCCTTCATCTCTACTAAGAGTCCAATGGAAATTTTTAGATATTATGCACTTACTTAAATTAATACAAGATGTTAAAAGAGCAACATGGAAAGCTATTGTTCGTGAGCAACACACTTTTTGCAGGACAACTGTCATGTGGCGAAAAAATTTGAAAATATTGGAGACAAAAATATACTGCTACAGTTTACAGTATAGATGAAAACAATTTGATACCTGGCTGTAATTTGAACCATGTGCACCCAGAAGTGCTTCAGCAAACAAACACAATTTCTTGTAGCGTCGGCAAAATGTAAAACTACAGAAAAAATATAATGCGACGTATTAGATTTGTACCGTGTTTGGTAAAATGCAATAGTAGTGAATTAGCAATTTGTGACTTGAAATCTATGAAACAAAATATCTATGGTGAAAGAGAAAGACACTTTTGTGCGCAGAAATATGGCAGAAGTATTTAAAACTTTGGAAATGTGTAATTCGAAATTTATAGGAACAGAGAAAAAGAATGTTTTATTATCAGTGGCAGCAACCATTGTATATATAGTCCAATAAGACAAATCTCGAATATTTGTATAACTGCAGAAAGACATTTAAGAATAGTAAATTAAAATTCTTTTAAAAATATTTTGTACAGTTATTTACTATCCACGGACAATATAATAAACACTATATTCCTCTGGTGTTTTGTTTGCTCGAAGATAAAACTTCAGAATTTTTTAAACTGTGTTAAAAATTTGTAAGGCAACTTTGATGCAGCCTGTGGTTGATTAACTTAATCACCGAAGGTTGCTATATAAGCCCTTTCCTCATTAATTTTCGTATTCTGTATACGTATTTCGACAAATAAGTCGTCATCATCAGCAGATAATTAAACAGAATCGCACCTGGAACACTACGGCAAATCACCCGTAGGAAACAAACTTCGTACACGATCCATACCGTCGAAAGCCAAACGCACGCTGTAGTACCCTTTTAAGCAGCGTTATCGGTATTCGGATGCGCGAATTGAATAAGATCGACTAAATATTTGCAGCATCAGGTGTCTTACAGAAAATTCTCTAATGGAACAAAAGTTAATCGAAAATAACTAGTAATTATTCCTACCAGAAATGAATCTGACACCGAATATAGTGGGACAGTGTGATTTATTAGTTATTCTCGTTGAAGAAGTGAGTAAATCATGTAGTGAAAAATATGACAGCATATTCTATAATTAACAAAATATTTTCGCACTACTTTGTGTATGTTCTAGACAATTTAGGCTCTGCAATTCTAGATTGAAAATATACATATGTACGTATGTACATATATATGTACGTACTACGATTGAGATTAAAGACTTAGAAGAAAGTAATATACATACATATGTATACCCTTCATATCGGTAACAGTGTAACATAGAAGTTTTGAGCTGAGTATTTTCATTTCAGCATGTCCTTACGCTTGAGAAAGATATATTCCGTGATGCTTCTGTTTCATTATTTTCTCACTTTAGTAAGTGCTTGCAGTGTCCTTTTTGAAGTAATGACTAGGTGAGTAAATAAGTGTAATATTGTCATAATATACAGTGTGTATCAGCCAAATGGAATAAATTCGATAATAGTTAAATGGAAGGCTGTTCGAAAAAACGCTCGGACACGTCGATTGGGATTTTTAGTTGCGTATTTTTTTAAATAAAAAGTTTATATGCAGGGTGTGTCATATAAAAGTGGTCAATACCAACCTCCTTATTTTAAATGCAATACCTTATCAAATATCAAATTTTTGGATTCTTTAGAAAATTCCAGATATATTTCATGTACAATGTTCTATACCTATCTTCGACTGTTTCGTAAATATTAAATGTTTCCATATTAATTTGAAAAATTTTTGGTAATGTGAAAAATAACAAGAAAAACATTAATATCACTGTAGAAGATGTTCAAAGTGTTCGTCATGACAACATCCTAATCTTAAATAAAAATTTTTTCTAACGTTGCTCAACATCTTAGGTGTGACCGATCTAATCGCAACTATTATTCGTCTTCTTAAGTCAGACAAGTCGAGGGGTTTAGTTTTGTGTACCATACTCTTGACATATCCACATAAGGAGAAGTCTAATGACGTTAGATCAGGGGATCGCGCTGGCCATTCCATTGATCCTCGCCTACCTATCCACCGATTCGGGAATATTTGGTTGAGGTACTGCCGGACATTGATTTGGTAATGGGGTGGTGCTCCATCTTGTTGGAACCACATCGCATTTGCTGGAACCTATGGGTTTGCTAGATCAGGATATAAGTTTGTCAAAGCTGGCATGAGATTATTTTGAAGCAATGCTAAATAATTGTCGCCATTCAAATTTCCATCAATGAAAAAAGGACCTACGATATGATCTCCAACAATTCCTGCCCAAACATTAACCTTCTCAGAGTATTGCGTATGTTCTTTCCTCATCCAGTGAGGATTTTCCCTGGACCAATACCGGCAATTTTGACGATTAGCATGACCGTGAAGCGTAAAGGTATACTTATCAGAAAATAAAATATGTTCTAATTGGATCACATTGTTATGTAACATTGTCATCATTTGTTCACAAAAATACGTTCTCCTATGAAAGTCGTCTTCCATGAGCTCCTGAGTTGGTATAATTTTATAGGGATGCATTTTGTTTTCTTTTAATGTGCGAGTAATCGATGAATGGCAAACATCGAACATTGACGCTGCTTGTCTACTAGAAGTATGCGGGTTTTCCTCAAACTCAAGCACAATATCCAGTTTGGTATCATTACTTACTGCATTCGCAGCTGCTTTTTTTATTTGCCTTACATGTCCAAACTCGCGAAACTGCTTTTCTATTTTACTAATTGTTCCTTGGGATATAGGCGGCAAATTTGGAAATTTCTCATGAAATAAGTGAGCAACTTCCATTTGTGTCTGTGTGTTATCTCCATAACCAATCATCTGCAGAATTGTTATTTTGTGCATTTCTGTTAAATAAACCATTTTGCTGAAATGTAGTTAACGAAATTCAAACAGTTATGACACTGACAACACTATGACACTGACAACACAAGGCAAGGTATTTTAAAACGAAGTACAAGTACAATTAAACATTTTCCCTTAATAGTTCGGTAAACAAACTATTATGTGAAAATCTTATTTTAATTGTAAACAAAATTACTAATCTGATAACATTTAATATTTCCGAAACAGTCGAAGATAGGTATAGGACATTGTACATAAAATATGTCTAGAATTTTCTAAAGAATCCAAAAATTTAATACTTGATAGGATATTGTATTTAAAATAAGAAAGTTGGTATTGACCACTTTTACATGACACACCCTGTATATAAACCTTTTATTTAAAAAAGACGCAACTAAAAATCCCAATCGACGTGTCCGAGCGTTTTTTCGAACACCATCCATTTAATTATTATCGAATTTATTCCATTTGGCTGATACACACTGTATGTATAACACATAATAAAGAACCTAATTTAATAGATTTAGTGGTCTGCGAATTTAATACTAAATTCCATCGTTCCGTAACTGTATTTCATAGTAATTTATTTGATAGTAAATTACAAAATAATGTTTTAAGACGTATAAGCAATAAACAGAAACTTATTATTGCTTCAGGGATAGTGGGTTAGCAAATTATGTAGTTAAACTTATGTCGATGTTATTCCTATTTTGCGAATTTGGGTTTTACGCTTTCCCTGCCGAACAAGTCGCATCTGAAGTAGGTTTATCTTTAGTATTCATATTTAGAATCTAGCAATAGAATTATATTTACAGTTTTCCAATCTATCAGACAATATTTATTACTCGGAATGGTATAACAATTCAATAGTTGCTCAGAAGTTGTTGCTGTTTGTAATGCTGAAATCTCAGCGTATCCATTATTTTTCTGGAGCTGGCTTTATAGACATAAACGTAAACGCATTCGGATCAGTAAGAAAAATGTCTTTTGTATACACAGTCTTAATTTTATTATGTTCTAGGTAGTCAGGAAAACTTTCTCCTTCTACACCATCTTGCAAAATATTATAATGAAATAACATGGACATCTGCAAATAAAGTGCTTTATGTATCACTTCTTTTTAAATGTAAATAATTCTTGTTGCTGCCGAAGAAAATATGTAACTGATCCAATAAAGGGTACATAATTAGGTAGTGTAGTTTCATGTTTTGATTTTCTATACTAGAAGTTTTATCAAAATTGCTTTCTAATTTCATCAAAAGATTAATGCTATAAACTCAATTCTTTTATTTACAGAGAATGATATTCTATATTGTTTAGTTTGTATAACTAGATGGATTTCTAAGTAAACACTTTGTAAACCTAGTACATATACTAAAATTGAAATGAAACTGTTTACATAAAAAAACCTTGGATCGCTTAACAATAGAATTTATCATATAATATAATAATAAATTGACATGAACTATGCATATACATATATAGTATGTATGGATAAATACACAAAAAATAGATACCAACACCGTGTGCACAATGGACTTGTAAATCCGCATATAATAATAATAATAATAAATTTTATTTCCAAAACAATGTGCGCACAGGACATATCATTACACATAAGAAAATAGCAATTAATACATACTACGCACACCCATGCTAGAAACACGTCTCATCAAGAAAAAAAGACTATAAATTCGGACATATAAAGTCATTTAGACAATAACAATTTATCGTAAGCAGGTACCGCTTAAGGTTGCTTTTATAAATAGAGAAGTTTGTAATATTTCTAATGCAAAGTGGTAATTTATTGTATAATTTAAATCCCATAGAATATGTTCCTTTTTGGAATATAGATTTTGAGTGTGAAGCCGGTAATAAATAATTATGAGTTCGTGTATCGTATTTATGGTTTACATTGCCACTCGAAAAAGCATTTATGTTCCTATAAACGAAACATAGGAGATCTAATATATAAACATCATAAACAGTTAATATCGAATTACTTCGAAAATGTTCTCTGCAAGAATCCCTATAGCCCAACCCAAAGATAATTCTTAGGGCCCGTTTTTGCATAAGGAACACCCTGCCCACCTCCGGCGACACACCCCAGTGTATCACACCATATCTCATGCAAGAAGCAAAATTAGCATGATAGAAAATAAGCAGGGTACTCAAATTACAAGATCTACGGAGCTGCTTAAGGGTAAAACACACCTTAGCCAGAGTTCTGCATACTTCATCTATATGTGCAGACCATTTCGGATTTTCGTTAATTCGCAAACCAAGGATTCTTGCAGAAGAATCACATTCGAAGAGCTCACTGTTAATTTGTAAATGGGAAATATGCTTAATCCTACTGTGAAAGTATACCAACTTTGTTTTTTACCTATTTAAAATTAACTTGTTGGACACCATCGAATCGTTAATTTTGTTAAATGTTTCATTGGTCACATCACAAATATCACCAACATTTGAAGAACTGACATCTACACTAATATCGTCCGCATAGAGAACGACTCGTTCTATATTTTGGAGAATATTCGGAAGGTCATTTATGTAGACCAAAAATAGTGTGGGTCCCAAGATAGATCCCTGGGGTACACCTCTGTTAATACCAGTGTAGCTGAACCGACAGCTACCGATCCTGACACTCTGCTTACGGTTAGTAAGATATGATTCAAACCATTTGTTAGCGATGCCCCTAACACTATATTGAGACAGTTTGTGAAGTAAAATATTATGATGGACCAGATCAAATGCTCTTGATAGATCAATGAATATCCCAAGATAAGGCAGGCCGTTGTCCAATGAGTGATGGATGGTGTTCAAGTACTCAAAGAGCGCCGTATCGTTACCCTTTTCCCTATGTATTTGAATTCTTAACAGGTTTCTGCTTTTGCCATTAAATGCATATATGTTCATTACTAAAGGACATTTGTTTGTTCGCGGGAGAAATTTGATAATTATTAGACAGATTACATTTTAATATCCTCTCATAAAAGATTTATTATTTAAAATTGAATATTTTTATTGCTATCAATATCCAACAAGAAAATAAATGCCAAATGTACATTTCTTGGTTGTCGTAGTTGATCTAGTCACTCTGCCCATAGACGTCTATAGACTACAGCACATCTTCCTCCCACCATATAAAAATGTCTCAATTATTCCTATGCTTTCCAGTATCACCCAAAGACGGGTAATAATTTGGTTTTCAATATTTATTCCTATTTTAAGTCTTCTCAAAAATCTTTGAATTATTACCAAGATAACTTTAGCTCATTTCTAATCTTGCATTGAACTCACCCAGAATAAGTGTTGAATTACTAATCCAGTTATATACTTATTTATACATTCTTTTGCTTTCTAGTATTGCCCAATGATAGATAATTTAGCTTCAATATCTGTTCATTTTACAATCATCACTTGTTTAAATGGAATTTCGTTACTAAATTCGTATTGTATATACTAAATTTTTAATCTTACTTAATATTCTTTGTAAAGTTTTTTTTTAAAGTTGATCTACGTTCTTTTCGCTTTCTTGAATTACTCGATGGCAGATAATTTATTTTTCGATATTTATATTTTCAATTATGTTTTGCTACGATTTCGTTTCTAACCCTGCATTGAAATCTCCAGGAATAAATACTAAATTTTTAATATTAACTTATATTCTCTGTAGATATCTTAAGTTTACCTTTTTAACAGTTGAGTTACGTCGTCTAGCTTAAGATTATTTTTGCCCCTATACTTTGTATTACCTAAAATTAATCTTCATGTTTCTTTTATTAGTTCCTTGTCTTATAAATAAGTTTCTTCAATATTCTGTTAGGGTTGTATATGTACGCCATTCAAACAACAGAAAGATACAGTCCAACGTTTTACTAGGCCGTGGGTAATATGCTCTGTAGTCCTTAGGCACCTACTAATGGAAGGACCACGCCTACTATAACAGTTAAAAAGACAGGCCAGTTTTTTAATTATTATCGAACATTTGTAGTGGTACCAGTGTGTGTAAGTGCTATTAATCAATTAATATAAAATATTATTAACAATCTAAAATTTTATAAATTAAAACAGCAATTTATGAACAGCCGCGAGCAATTGTTTTCAATGTGTATACATACAGTGTGTAGCAGCCAAATGGAATAAATTCGATAATAATTAAATGGAAGGGTGTTCGAAAAAATGCTCGGATACGTCGATTGGGATTTTTAGTTGAGTATTTTTTTTAAATAAAAAGTTTATATGCAGGGTGTGTCATGTAAAAGTGGTCAATACCAACTTTCTTATTTTAAATGCAACACCCTGTCAACTATTTCTAATTCTATTAAATTTTTGGATTCTTTAGAAAATTCCAGACATATTTCATGTACAATGTCCTATACCTATCTTCGACTGCTTCGGAAATATTAAATGTTTTCAGATTAATTCGAAAAATTTTTGATAATGTAAAAAATAACAAGAATGTCACTGTAGATGTTCAAAGTGTTCGCCGCAAACGTCTTGACAATATCCTAATCTTAAATAAAAATTTTTTCAAACGTTGCTCAACATCTCAGGTGTGACCGATCTAATCGCAACTATTATTCGTCTTCTTAAGTCAGCTAAGTCAAGGGGTTTAGTTTTGTATACTATACTCATAACATATCCCCATAAGAAGAAGTCTAATGGCGTTAAATCAGGGGATCGTGCTGGCCATTCCATCGATCCTCGCCTACCTATCCACCGATTCGGGAATATTTGGTTGAGGTACTGCCGGACATTGATTTGGTAATGGGGTGATGCTCCATCTTACTGGAGCCACATCGTAACTTGCGGGTTTGCTAGATCAGGATGTAAGTTTGTCAAAGCTGGCACGAGATTATTTTGAAGCAATGCTAAATAATTGTCGCCATTCAAATTTCCATCAATGAAAAAAGGACTTACGATATGATCTCCAACAATTCCTGCCCAAACATTAACCTTCTCAGGGTATTGCGTATGTTCTTTCCTCATCCAATGAGGATTTTCCCTGGACCAATAGCGGTAATTTTGACGATTAACATGACCGTGAAGCGTAAAAGTACACTCATCAGAAAATAAAATATGTTCTAATTGGATCACATTGTTATGTAACATTGTCATCATTTGTTCACAAAAATACGTTCTCCTATCAAAGTCGTCTTCCATGAGCTCCTGAGTTGGTATAATTTTATAGGGATGCATTTTATTTTCTTTTAATGTGCGAGTAATCGATGAATGGCAAACATCGAACATTGACGCTGCTTGTCTACTAGAAGTATGCGGGTTTTCTTCAAACTCAAGCACAATATCCAGTTTGGTATCATTACTTACTGCATTCGCAACTGCTTTTTTTATTTGCCTTACATGTCCAAACTCGCGAAACTGCTTTTCTATTTTACTAATTGTTCCTTGGGATGTAGGCGGCAAATTTGAAAATATCTCATGAAATAAGTGAGCGACTTCCATTTGTGTCCGTGTGTTATCTCCATAACCAATCATCTGCAGAATTGTTATTTTGTGCATTTCTGTTAAATGAACCATTTTGCTGACAACACAATGACACTGACAACACTTTGCTAAAGCAAGGTATTTTAAAACGAAGTACAAGTACAATTAAAGATTTTCACTTAATAGTTCGGTAAACAAACTATTATGTGAAAATCTTATTTTAATTGTAAACAAAATTATTAATCTGAAAACATTTAATATCTCCGAAACAGTCGAAGATAGATATAGGACATTGTACATGAAATATGTCTGGAATTTTCTAAAGAATTCAAAAATTTAATATTTGACAGGGTGTTGCATTTAAAATAAGAAAGTTTGTATTGACCACTTTTAGATGACATACCCTGTATATAAACTTTTTATTTATAAAAATACGCAACTAAAAATCCCAATCAACGTGTCCGAGCGTTTTTTCGAACACCCTTCCATTTAATTATTATCGAATTTATTCCATTTGGCTGATACACACTGTATATACATTCTAACTCTCAGACAATTATTGATATATGCCTAATAACTGTATTTTGTACATGACTAACTACTGTATTTTTCGTTAATTATATATGTTTGATAATAAAATATGAATAAATCGATGAAAAGGATTAAAAAATTGCTCCATAGGTTTAAAAAATATCTATGTACAAAAAATATACAAAAAATTTTGACATACAGTTTTTACAATTTCGATAGAACAATCAAAGCTCTCCAAAATAACGAAACTTCAACAGGAAGTATGTATTGCCAATGTGTATAATATTCCTAAAGCTAGTTGATTATCTAGAATAAAAAATCCAGGACATAGAATTGTTATTGGACGTCCAACTACATTAACCTGTGATGTAGAATCTGTAATAATTCGAGTGATATAAATGGCAAACAAATGCGACAGGGATTGGTACACAAGCATAATCCTACATCAGTGGGAAATTATTTTCTACCAACTGACAAGCTAGAAACTTGGAAAGCACTTGGTATGATTTAGAATTTGAATCGAAACATTCAAATTTAAATAAGCACAGCGGAAGTGTTAGAAACTATAAAAAGAACTGTTTTATCCAGCATATCAAGGATTTTTGATCTACTTAGATTAGTGAGATTTACTATTACAATGGCAAAATGAAAGTAACAAAGAGTTTGAAATTTGACTGGTATGAGGAAGTATCTAGATCAGAGGAAATTAAATGGACTCAGTTATATAATCAATTACCGATTTTAAATAATTTATTCATACCAAGATATATGACATTGTTCAATGAATTTTTCGGAACTTCAATTACATGTATTTAGTGGTGCGTCGAACATAGCATATGGAGCTTATGTAAAAGTTATAGATTTATATAATAGCCATGCAGTGCAATTATTATATTTCAAAACTCGAATAACACCACCAAACAGAAAAAGCCTTGCCCGTTTGGAATTATGTGCCTCACCATTGCTAACGTAGCTATAGAATAAAACAGAGTATACCGATAAACTTTAGTATTGCGAAATTATTTACACACATTTTGCAATCGTGATAAATTCGATTTCTTTCGATCCGAACAAACGGAAAATCTTCGTGTGTAACAGAGTATCGACAATTCAAACAACTGAAACAGAACGATAGCATCATGTAGTCACAAAGTAATTCATTTTAGGAATGATATATTGAACTAAGTCGGTTAAAATTGGATGAATCCCAATGGCCCAAAAAACAAAGGAAGGCCAGTGATGTAAAAGACTTAGAACAGAAAAAGCCAGTAACTATTTTGTTCATCATTGACAAAATTAAAACGAGTATTTGCTTAAAGTTTATGTTTTGCAAACAACATAAGAATACCAATAGAAAGAGTAATTCAACAGAGACCTCTTCTAAAAATAGGTGTCGATATTTGTTGATCTATACTAAACAATAAAGGAAGACCATAGAAGAGAACGATCTCATAAACATTTTTGCTACATTGCTGTCTTATTTGTTTCACAACACATGCAGTACACTTTGAATATATAGAAAACTTATCTAGGGATGCTTTTATTGCAGTATTGAAATGATCTATGGTAAGAAGAGGGCAACGTCCAGATATTTCTTCTGATAACTCCACAAATTTTATAGAAGTCAACAAAGACTATCAACAAATGGCAGTTTGCTACAAGAAAAGTCGGAATAAATTGAAAATTACACAGCCGCTGAACAAATGGAATGCCATCATATACCGCTACCGTTACCTACGTTTGGAGGTTATGGGAAACAGCTGTTACAAGTGTAGAATACTATTTAAAAAGAATTACGGGAAGCATCATTTTCACATACGAAGGATATCTTACCTTTTTGAATAAAACAGAAGAAAGTCTAAATTCGCGATCTGTTGCTCCTCTGACAGATGACAATAAGTATTTGAGAGGTTTCACCTCTTTGCATTTTGTAATAGGCGACCCACTAAACAGCTTTTATGGATGGAAGTGTGATAAACAAAGAAGCAGAAAACTTACCCCCATTCCATTGGAGATTAGGAACAGCGTAAAACAATAATCCAGGAAGGGATGCAGTAGTAAAAATAAGCAACGGTTAAAACAAGTAAGAGTCTTGTGCAGCGTTTTGCAAACAAATTGTGTTTGTTGCCAACTATTGTGTATTCGAATGACAAAGAAACACTATTGTGTTTTCCAAGAAAACATTAATATTCGATTGAAAGATGTTCGATTAGGAATGATCGGGGGCGACTGAAGAGGAAAAAACGCGCCGAAATGTGCATTTAGTGGCTGTTCCAGGAAGGAGCAATAGTCGCTAAGTGTCAGATTGACTTAGACATCATTTGAAAACATAATAGTACTATAGTTACAGTATATACAAGTCATGGTTTTAATTTATGCATAATTTATTACCAAAACATTTACGAGGATAGTTTGATAAGTAGTGAGAATGACACATAGGTGGTGCTCTAATTGGTAAAACAAATGCACTGTAATTTAGGGTGCCTATTTATATGTTTACATTCCGATATTTAGATAAATCGGTTAACTAGATTATTTTTGACAGCTGATTGAAAAAGAAGCAATACGTCGTTTTGTTAAAATGGAAAAAGCAGACTATAGTGCGGTAATTAAATACTTCGTAATTAAGAGTATGAAAGCTACAGAACTAAAAGATGAGTTACGGGAAACGTTAGGTGAATCTGCTCCATCATCGCCTACAATAAGTAGATAGGCAAATGAATTTAAACGTGGTAGAACAAGCTGTGTTGATGAAGCGCCCTCTGGAGCACCCAAAATCGTGACTTCTAAGGAAATGATTATAAAAATCCATAATATTATTACGCAAAATCGACGACTCAAAGTGAGAGAGATACCAGACATGGTAAATATTTCAACAGAACGCGTACACCACATTTCAACGAAAGAATTGGGCCTTTACAAGCTTTCAGCAAGATGGGTGCCGCGATTGCTTACGACTGATCAAAAGTTCACACGTTTGCGCATTTCCAATGAGTGTTTGGACCTTTATAAGCGGAATCCGGTTGATTTTTGTAGGCGAGTTGTTACTTGCGATGAAACTTGGATACACTACAGTACACCCGAAAGTAAACAACAGTCGAAACAATGGTTAGAACGTGGTTTTGCACCTCCAAAGAAGGCGAAAACCACTTTATCGGCAAACAAGGTGATGGCATCAATTTTTTGGGATTCAAAGGGCATTTTGCTCTTTGATTACCTTCAAGGTGCCACAATAAACGGACAATATTATGCAAAACTTCTACAAAAACTAAATGTTGAGATTCTTGCTAAACGGCTAGGAATGGCAAAGAAAAAGATTCTGTTTCACCAAGACAACGCTCCCTCGCATACCAGCATAGTTGCGATGTCCAAAATCCACGAGTTGCATTTCCAGTTAGTACAATATGCGCGGATGTAGCCCATTCCGACTTCCACCTTTTTCCAAAATTGAAAACGGCACTAGATGGAAAGAAATTTTCGTCTAACGATGAGCTTATCATCTTCGTAAATGAGTATTTTGCAACCCTTCCGGAAACGCATTTTAGAGATGGCATAAGGGCATTGGAGCACCGTTGGAATAAATGTATTGCTATTTTAGGAGAATATATTGAAAAATAAAAATTATTTTGTATTTAAAAAATTCTTTTTCCTTTTCCATTCTCACTACTTGTCAAACTACCCTCGTATGTTGAAACACAAACTTTAATTTGTAGAACTTTTGATATACCCCTCGTATAATATAATACATACAATAATACAAAGAAGCGTCTTATTTCCTTTCTGAACACTAAAAAAGTATAAAATTATAAAATAATAGTACGTCTAATTGTAAATAATAAAAGATTTTTTTAAATTTCTGCATTTATTGTACTTGATATAATAGACTATTGTAACCTGGTAATTACAGGTATAAATTTAATTATTCCAATTATTTGACGAAACAAGATAGATCACGAAAATGTCATGGATAATATAATATTTCATAAAGTTTTGATATTAGTATACGTGAAAATATCGATTTTTCATTAAATTTCTTTAAGGGTATAATCAAGCTATTAAACAGTTAACTTCCTCAAGTGTTTTATATAATCGCCGAACTTTCGCGGATGCAGTTTGTGATACTGTAGTTTCCATTTAGTGTGGAACTAACAGAATTGAAATTAAGATGGAGAAATTATTAAGGGTAGAAATGTTAAAAGCAAGTGCATGCTCGTTACAACTTATACACAAAACGAGTCACAGGACTTCTGTGAAACTACTACGTTTTCGATTTTTTAACTACAGCATTTTTCTATTAGTAATATTAGTTATCTCCAATTTCGTTAGTGTCAACGGAGAGTCATATATCAAGATATTACAGAGATTATTTCAAACTGCCCATGTAAGGATAATGTCATTTGTTATATTTATATTAAATTATTCGTTTTAAAAATTTTTAGGTGCTACTAAAATATCTAGTCCTTATACATTACAAATTAGATATAGAAAATATATTGATTGGTATAACGGAAAGATTTTAAGATTATAAATTGTTTAATATAGACATTATAAGAAGAACTGGAAAATATTATAGAACTGCAATGAGTATTGGAAAGACGATGGCATTTTCATCCGGTTTTATTTTATGCCCTTATATTTTATGGTTTTTCTTTGACTCTAAACGTGTAATACTTATAGAAAATGTATTTCCAAACTTAAATATTATGGGCCATTTAATACTGATATTCCGATTTTGCACTTTTTATGTTGAATGTCTAGTTATATTGGGTTTTGATATGATATATCGTTCTTTTTGCATTCAATTTGTGTTTCAAGTAAAGTTCCTAAAACAAAAACTAAAGAATACTTTTCCTAATAGTAATCGATGCGCTATTTTTCCAATAAATCTGTGCATAGAATATCATCAGCTTTTATTTGGGTAAGTTTATTTAATTAATCTTTAAGGAAAGCTCCACTCTTTCTAAATTTAAAATGATATTGCCTGTAACTAACTGCTTTGTTAATAGTTCATAAATAGGAAAAATTACAGTTCTTTAATAGATCTTTGAGTAGTTCTTGTAGAATTTTATTCAAAGAAAGTTTTGGCATACAACCAAAGGAGGAATACTGTCAAAATGTTTATTCAAAATAAATCGACGTTTAGTGTTTATGCAGATGTTAAATATTATCACATTAACAATACAAGTATATTTCCTTAATTCAAAATTTATTTAGTACACCATAGGTAGTACATTAGGAAGAATGCGGAGAAGCACAACAGACAATTTTTTGACTCAAAACCATCTTTCGAATAATTTTAATATTGCAAGGTATTTGTTTTTAATTTTTCAGCATATTTCCAGGAATGATGAGCATCTTCTCAATGATCTTACTTTTCCACTACTTCAATAGAATGATCACAAATTGCATAGTACTTTTCGAAACAATTGCTAAGTAAGTACGAAGATTATAGTCTTTTTCTTTAATTTTAGACATTTTCTTAACTTTTGCACTATTAATATTCATAGGCCTATCGATTATAGTCCACACTCTATTTAATAAAGCCATCTCTGCTCTCCACTGCACATTGTCTCACAATGCATTATTGTTTATGTATGAATGGGATTTTGCTTGTCAATATGTGTTTCTACAATAATACATAAATATGATTCCCTTGCCTGATTTAACTCTCATGCTACTGTAGGTGACGCTTTACCAACAATTTTTAAGTAAAATTTTCCAGATGATTAAGTAAGTATGAGAAAACAACTACTTCATTATTTATCAGTATATTTTAAACTGTCAACTATAGCTCCGATGCTTAAGTATTTGAAATCAATCCCCCTCCTCTTCTACCTTCAGTTATCTACATTTGCTAAATTTTCAGATGTCGCGTGAAAAAGTTTTGGTTGGAAACAAGCTACGGAAATAAAAAAAATAATTCTATTGTTTCTGGGAATAATATATTTTAGGTAAAATATGTGCACCCTTTAGATTCATTTCTCAAATATCGAAAAACGAAAAAGCTCTCCTTTTGAAAAGTCACATAACTATTTTTGAAAATCAGTCATGGCTGCATTGGCGTAAGATCACTAATCATGCATTAAATTAATCAGTCCAAAACTTGGAAGTCGTTGGCGACAAAATCTGGAATGTATGGCGTATGGCTGGCGGTTGTTGTGTTCAGAATTGCCTCATCTTGGACTAATAAAATTCCTCAAAAAACATATCTTTGACGATCGCCTACAATTTTTTGAATACTTCTATGAACTACGAACTTCTTCATACTAATTACAGATTTATAATTATAAAACAGTAATTATTTTTTCGTTTGCACTTTTATCCCCAATACCAATTATAGGTTTTTCCTTTCAGCAGATTCGATATACTTAACTATATATTTATATAAAACGTTAAACATGTGAGTGAAGTGACAAAAATTATAATGAAAGATCGTAAAGTGAAGCTCCGTGAGATTGCTGAGATGACACAGATATCATATGGAAGTGTATTTACTATCCTTCATGAAAAATTGAGCATGAAAAAGGTTTTTTCCAAGTGGGTGCCGCGATTGCTCTCGATGGAACAAAAACAGCAACGAGTCGATGATTCAGAAAGCTGTTTATCGCTATTTACTCGCAACAAAAAAGATTTCTTGCGTCGTTACGTGACCATGGACGAAACATGGATACATCACTACACTCCAGAGTCGAAGCGGCAGTCATCTGAGTGGCGCACAGCTGGCGAAAGCCGTCCGAAACGTCCGAAAACGCAGCAGTCAGCTGGCAAAGTCCTGGCGTCAGTTTTTTGGGATACACATGGCGTGATTTTCATTGACTACCTCGAAAAAGGTAAATCGATCAACAGTGATTATTATATTGACTTACTGGTGCTTTTGAAGGAGGAAATCGCAAAAAACGACCGCACATGCAGAGAAAAAAAATCCTTTTTCACCAAGACAATGCACCCTGCCACAAGTCGATGAAAACAATGGCAAAATTGAACGAATTGGGTTTTGATCTGCTTCCCCACCCCCCATATTCGCCAGATTTAGCCCCCAGTGACTACTGGCTCTTTGCTGATCTTAAAAAAATGCTCCAGGGAAAAAGATTTGGCTCAAATGAGGAGGTCATCGCTGAAACTGAAGCTTATTTTGAAGCGAAAGATAAATTTTTTTATAAACATTATTTATATTTATTATTATTTATTATATTTATTGAAAAATTGGAAAAGCGTTGGAACCATTGTATCACCCTAAAAGGTGATTATGTTGATAAATAAAAAAAAATTTTGCAAAAAAAATGTTGTTTTCATTGTTAGTCTCGGGACTTATTGATCCATGTGTTAACATCGCCGAACCAAGTAACGATGTTAACTAACAGCAAAATGATGTGCTTACGTATTGCTAGAAATGATCGACGATCAACGGAAATATTCGCTTTACTAGTTCAGATTTGCTTAAGTAAGTACATGCATAGGCACATACGTATTTAATATAGCACAAGCCTATGTATTACATAATCACCAGTATTAAAATACTATTCATAATTCTTATACAAAATTTATAAATATGTTTTCCGTTATCACTCGATAAAAGATGATAAATTAAATTATCCGGTCCAACAACAGGTGCGTACGTTTCATTAATGAATAAAGTCATCATAATGATTACACAAGTAGGTTTATTAAAATTAATTTTCACCTTATTTAGTTCCATCGTAATTGGATTTTCATCAAAAATTGTGAAAGACTTGAAATTACGCATCGACATTCTACACCATAAGATCCCTACAACATTGCAGCGAATTTTATAATCATATTGTTTCTGATATTTTCTAAAGATCTACCAAAGACGGCGGACTAGAATTTCAAAATCCGATGTATTTGCGTTAATTCTAATTGTAATGTTTACACGTGATTTTTCTAATGCAATATGAATCGTTTTTGTGATCAGACAAAGTGACCATCAACTTTATGGTGTGAGTGTTTGTATTTCGACGATGAGGCAGCCAAGGTATCGTCATATCTTTCTATTATATAAGGAAAGTCTTTGTTTAGTATGATGGTGTGTTTCGTAGCTTAAATTTGATATTTTACAAAACTTGAAACGTATTCAATTAACTTATTAATAAAATAAGATACTCCGAAATTTATTTTCATCTTAAAATAGATTTCAAATCAATAATTCAATTTATTATTTGAGGCCATCGTAAATTTCTTCTTATAATATAGAAGATGTATGCAATTAAAAACTATAATTTTGTACTTTAATAGCGTAGGCGCTCATTAAATAAATTAATGGGACCACGTATATTTTAAACGATATTACTGGCAAAAGGTTTTCTATACTAAATCAATACTACTTCGTAAATCAATTCAATTATACATTTCCGTTCATTATATATGTACGCCATAAAAAAATTGTAGTATTTTACAAAGTTTATGTAATCGATTGTAATTTGGAACAATCCAAACTATGATCAGTTCAGTTCTGGTACTTTCAGAGTTAGTATGGAATGGTTATCTCAGGATAAAATGCTAAGCGCTAGTGGGCTACTGTTCAGCTTTGTATGGGAAACTAAACACGGCACATCTATAAGATTAATTATGTTTCGTACCTTTAATTTTTGTTTATTACTGCTAACAATAACATATATGTTCTTAAACTTTTTCCATGTAGGTGACCAACTTGTTCTTGAAACGTTACAATCTCTAATGTCTGCTTTACACGTAAGTAACTACTTGATTATTACTTGACTATGCATGTATTCGTGTATATTGGTTCTAGATTCTGCTTAAATATATATTCTTTATAAAATATAAATCAGATATAGAAGCTGTACTAAATGGTATACAGAATAAGTTTTGGAACTACAATGAATTCAAACATATAAGGCAATCAGTAAATTTTATATCTACGGCTGTTAAGAATATGCAAATGGCAATTCTCACATTTACGTTTACTATGGAATGGGCGTATATTTTGATATCAGTTTTTGGTTCCGCTCATATATTTCCTTTCATGACTTTCGTTCCAAATTCAGCTGCGATGCTTGCTACTATCTGGATATGCCACTTTCATGAATGTTACATAGCACAAACGGTTCTAA
Source organism: Dermolepida albohirtum (assembly GCA_031893035.1). Lineage (NCBI taxonomy): Eukaryota > Metazoa > Arthropoda > Insecta > Coleoptera > Scarabaeidae > Dermolepida > Dermolepida albohirtum. Next base: position 41,752 of record JAVIWB010006648.1, read on the forward strand.
TTGGATATGATATGTTATACCTTTCATTGTGTATACACATCATTCTTCAAACGAAGCTGTTAAGACGAAAAGTTGTGGACATTTTAAGTAATAATCACACGAACTTGATGGGTAAATTAAATGGCTGCATAAAACATCATCAGTTCTTGTTTCGGTGAGTGATCGAAAAAGTTCATAACTTGCGCGTTTCAAAATTTATATTATCTAGTGTACAATGAATTAGATAAACAAGGTAAAGTAATATCTTTATTGCATTTAATATAAATTTAAAACGTAACGCGTACAGTTACTGACACCATTACCATTTCGCTAGTACTAATCCAAAACTAAACTAATCCAAACTGAAAACTTTTATTATTTCATAATTTTATAACTTTTAAATTTAATTTAATTAACGCAAAGATAATTTCAACGACATTTCCATTGTCTTTATATCCTCTACCTTAGTTCTTTCGATGTTCATTGACAAAGTTTATAATTTCTCCAAATCATCAAGATTTTTTCTTTGCGTTAATCACTGAAGGGTGATATATAACCCCTTTCCACATAATATTCCTGTTGTGTACACTCCGCGCAACATGAATAGGACCAACTGCATATATGACATTTGTAGTTGGTATAAACATGGTAGCGCGCTGGAATTGTTATTTTCGAAAATAAGAGGGTTGATAAAAAGATGTATGTAGGTACCAAATATAATTTTTGTAAAAGTCAGTGCAAATGTACGTTACTAATGACAATAAGTAGAGTAATTAAACGCCACTTGAATACGACCAATCTACAAAATAAAAGATTCGTTTGCAATAACAAAATACTTTATTGTTCAATAATGAGTACTTTTGCCATTATTTCTTATAACCTCAAATAGTCGGGATGGAATGGAATTATACAGGGTTCTCAAGTAGTCAACGGGAAGTTCCGCCCAACTTCGTTTCAGCGCCTGCTCTAGTTCGTCAGCGCAACTGAATTGGGTAGCATTGGAGTACAATTTACGCGACAACCATCCCCAAACATTTTTTATGATGTTCAGGTCGTGGGAGAGCGATGGCCAATCGAGAACCTCCATGCATTCGTTCCAACGTTATTCCCGATTTGTCTTGCCGTTAATGCCGAATTCGATGCTTCGCGTAATATGGCTCGACGTTCTCTCTTAGTTGTAACGGATGTTGTTCGCCCTTTAAAATGTTTTCCATAATTCTCGGGATCCCTAATAAAATTGTTCACAACCTGATGTGATCGACTTATTTTCTTTGCAGTAACCCTTGAGGAATACCATTCTTGATGGAACGCTTTAATTTTTCCAATTTCTTCCATACTTAAGCACTTCTGTCGTCCCATCGTTGCACAATACCCTTAATTACAGATGTTTGTTTATCCGGATACACGTTGTAACTCGACACTCATCCGGTAGCTTACTATTAAATACTGGTCGTATCCAACCGGCGCGGTGCATTTTATATGTATGTGGTACTTACGTCACACAATGCATAACGTTAGGCACTATTGCGCAATAATGCGTATTATTTGCCATATCATACCATTACAAACTTGCATTGTATTTTTAGTAAATGAATTGTTTTTCAAACCACCGAAAGATTGCAACAAGTCGGGTGGTCCTATTCATGTTGCGCGGAGTGTATACGTATTTCGACAACTAAGTTGTCACTATCAGCAGATAATTAAACGGTGTCGCACCTGGAAAACTACGGCAAACACCCGTACGAAACAAATTCTGCACACGATCTGTACACTGTGCGTTTTGGTTTTCAGCGGTACAGATCGTGTGCGGAATTTGATTTCGTCCGAGTATTTTACAGTAATTTTCCAGGTGCGGCACCATTTAATTATCTGCTGATGATAACAACTGTTGTTGTAGAAATATGTATACAGAATACAAACATGAATGTGGAAAGTGTATCAACCTTCAGTGATTAAGTTAATCATCAACAGGCTCCATCAAAATTACCATCAAGAAGTAGCTATACTGCAAAACTTTTAAAGAAGTTAGTAAATTTTAATTAGTTTTCTAATAGCCGTTTGTTGCCGATACCGCTGAAATTGTTTTTAAAAAATAATTGTAAGAAAAGTTTTGTATAGACTTGGTTCGGAAGTACATGTTTTACTCAAAGGAAAAACGCAAAAGTATTTAAAATTATGGTTGCTAAGTAAATTTGTGAATGACACAATAGAATTTAAAATATAATTTGAAACAACGTTAGTACGAAAAGTTTTTCAAAATCTAGAAGAGAACAGACATTATATATTTTTTAAATTAAAAATTTCATGTTAACATTGAGGATAGTTTTCGGAATATTTACCTAATACAGCAGCCAATACGCACCATAAAAAACATAGTCTATTTTTATTTTTCTATATTTAATGTACACTTTTAACACTACACTGAGGTGGTATTGATTGAATACCACCACCGGTCAAGTGCTGTTGAAAATTTTGTAACTTGAATATAATTTCAACTTATTTCAATTCATTTATTGCAACGATTAATTAATAATTCTGAACCATTTTAATGTTTTCCTCTCAAGATATCGCGTTACAGCTTTTTCAAAACGAAACTGTCAATAAAATAAGATTGCCTATGATATTCTTTCAAATAGGAAATAAATATGACAAGAGCCGTGAGAAATATATGATGAATGATCAATTCCTTGAAATACATATTGCGAAACTGCAGCATAATGAGCGGGCACATTGTCATGCAGAAATCTAAAACATCTGATAATTTTACTTAATATTTTTCATGAATACCTCAGTAAATGGAGCAAACAAGTATAATACGAGCTGTCGGCTGATACATTACGATCTTTAAAGTTAGTTACAGTTCAAAAATGTTATGACCATCACTTGTTTCGTTGATGGATCATTTTTTTTTATGGGACGAGGTTAATCTGGCCCCTATTATCGATTCCTCGTTGGAAACTCTATAATTTCCTTTGATCGTAAAAAATGAAAAAACAATTTCCAATTTCATATTTGAAACTAACATTCGTACTAACACTATTACTCTACTTACATTTAAGGGCCTTTTTTTATCGACCGCGTCTAACAAGAAATCATACAGCCCAGAATTTGGTTCTCTGTCAGCGTCAAACACACGGTTTTTACTTTTCACGAGGAAGATCCTCGGTTACGCTATGATTATTTGCTAATGCATGTTTGGCTAAACTGGCTTAAATTTAATACCCTTTGGAGTATATCTGGCACATTAGGCTTAACAAAACTGAATTTCTCTGGTGGATTAACGTACGGGATATATCCTTTATAACGGGTTCCTATCGAGTGTTTCGTTTCACTGCTATCCTTTTTTCTTACGGTCATGCCAGTTTATTTCATATACACCGGCTTTTCTTTTTACGTTAACTTTATCTTTCGTATTTCCTAAAAGGGATTTTATAGAGTTTCCGAAAGTAACATAAAATCCCCATTCTTTAAAAACCCTATTTAAATTTTGGCAACAAGGTGGAAGGACAAGTATATAAATTATTAGTTATGATTGTTTCGAGATGACAATCAAGCGATATCACGGATTGTCTTTTTAAGCAAGTTTTCATAATGAATCTAATGATTATTTTCGAAATAAACTATTGTATCTCGCAAAGTTACTATGATTTAGTAACAAAGGTTTGATTTTAAAATCTTGATAAATCTTCGCTAAAGCAGGGCTTATATTTTAAATTCGTATATGTTGTAGTAGATTAATTAGTATTTTTATTACAGTACATTTTCACGCATGGAAAAAATCTATTCAGTGATGTTCCTATTTCATTATTTTCTCACATTGATAAGTGCATGCAGTGTCCTTTTCGAGGTAATGTCAGGGTAAGTGAGTAAGTGAATTTGATTTTGTTATTTGAAATTTAATATCAGCAACATGCAGATATGGTCCTTCAAAATTATTTTTCTTATCTCTAATAATTTCTGGATGTCTAATGGGTTAATATAATGATATTAGAAAATATTTCTTGTAGACCATTATTCATCCAAGATGTGGATCCTAAATTTGATTCGTTAGCTTAGAAATGAAATAACGTGACATGAAGATGATTTCTTGAATTGGTCTTTTGTAGCTCCCATTTCAACAAATTTCGGACTCAATTTTTGGTGTCTAAAATTACGTTGTAGTGACAAAGGTAACATAATTAAAAGACACTCCAACGTACATACATGCGCAATTGATTTGTGTATTTATTTACAAGTGTGTCTAGTAATTCTTTGAATTTGCATGGGCTTTTAAACATATGTATGTGCTAATACAAATTACAAAATTCATTATGAATTCTAGTAAATGTTAGCTTCAGATTTTTGTATTGAACAAATTACTACATTTAGAAAAGGAGGAGGAGAAGTATGATAGAAATACAAACATTACATAATGAACACACAACAAGTCTACGAAAACATTTTCAAAATAAGAACTCAACTTTTTCCAGACACTGAGGATTTCATTTACCTATTCTGAATGACATAATATTTGCTTGTATTTACAGTAAATACATTATTAAAGATACAAACATTGGAAGCAATGTAACGAACTGAAACCATGGGCCGTATTATCGCAGAATGTAAAGTTCTACTAGGAAGAGGATATATCAACAGGCATAATAGTGGAGTTAAGTTGCTACATATACAATAACAAGAAAATATAATCCTCTTAACGACACATCTACGCTATACTAGAAATATATACCTAGAACTGTTCTTGGGATCCACAGATACACACTCTACATTACAATACAAACTGAGAAATTTTATCAAATAGACAATATATCATACTTCAAGATGAAGCAGAAAAAATCGCATATGTATAAACGATTTTTCAATAAGCGCGTTATGGTCTGGTGCGTCCCCCATTTATGTCTGACAAAATTGCTTATAATATGTTCATATGTTCAGTACTTCGCGGCAAATGAATGTGGAGAGGTATATAATTCAACAGTTCATAGGAATTATTCCTATTCACTATCTAAATGCGTGCGTAACAGGCCTGACGTTTAAGGCGTTGCGAAAAGTTTACGGTCTACATGATCGATCAAACGAACGGTCTCTCTCTATCTCTTAGTGGAGAAATTCGAAAAAACTATCTTAGTTGTAAAAAAGTCAACATGTATGCGTTGTCAGCCCGCCCAATCAGACTAAAACAACAACGTTCTTATGAACTCGGCACTTCCGGGATAATTGTTTTGCGAATTATACATCACGATCTACATCTAAAACTTGTAAAGTTCGACTAATATAAGAAATAGGGCCTACTGGTCATAATTTTCGTCGAGCATTCGCGAGTCGGTGTACAGTAGTTTAAAGCCATTCCACATTTCTGGAAAAGATAATCTTTTCCGAATAAACGCGTTTCTGCTTCACTAAATTCGTGAAGAAACATATTTCTAAGATTTAGGCTGGCGAAAATTCAAAACCAATTCACGAAATACCTCTTTGTTCTCAGAAGGTGCCTGTTGCGATATTTGGATTCAAAGTATATTTGGCCTTTAATGTTGTGAAGATTCTAAAGAAAGAAGTGCTAGCAAAGTACATATCTTTGGCCTGTACTCATAAATGTTTACATGGATAATGTTTTTTTCTTTCAATAAGACTTATCGGGCCATCGGCCATCGGAACAATGAAGTCAAAAAAGATGCACCATACCTTTCAAACTAAATTAGATTACAAAATTACTACCTATCATTATCATTGCATCTGATTTTAAATTTCTGATACACCTTTTGGAAAACTTTTATAATAACGTAACATTATTAAAAGACAGCAAGTACCAAAACAAAACTGAAAAATACACACTACTAAAGATGGAACTTCAACGTATTTGAAAACAAAAAAACGTAATCGTATTTCTATTTATTGCATTAGTATTGACACATAAAATTAACTCGGAACGTTATTTACATTTCGCATTACATTGTTTCTTTCATTCAATTTTAGTAAGTTAATTCAATCTGGTTCGCATTAAAAAGTAAATCGGGCAGGCACTTATAGAAAAAAAATAATCGTATTAATTAGATAGTATTTTATTGAAAGTTGTACAATAACTCATATTATTATGCAATTTTGTTTCAGGAACACTGCTGGTCTGGCGAATTACGTAGTAAAATTCATGTCGATGTTGTATTTCTTTTTCGAATTTGCATTTTATACATTCCCTGCTGAACGTGTAGCTTCTGAAGTAGGTTTATTTTTAGTTAACGTACGCGTGAATTTTGCAGAGTATATAATATAAAATTTTGTTTACAGTTTTCTAACATATCAGATAGTATTTACTCATCGAAGTGGTATGCTAATGCAGTCACTGTTCAGAAATTGATGCTGTTCGTAATGTTGAAATCTCAACGCATCCAGTATTTTTCCGGAGCTAGTTTTATAGACGTAAATGTGGACGCATTTGGATCCGTAAGGAAATTATTTTTGATACACACGAACACAATTCAAATTTTTAATATTTTAGGCAGTCAGGAAGACCTTTTCTTTCTACGCAGTTTTAAAGAATATTTTAAGTAAATAAGCTCAAACATACATGCAAAAAATTAAATATTTTAATAACCTTTCTAATAAGAACACCAGAATAAACGAAGTTTTTGTCAAATTCTTTTTTGTCAAAACACATGTTAAAATATTTATCAAGGTATATGTTCATAAGAATATGTAAGGTGTCTTACAAATTTTAAATGCTTCAAACACATTGTATCAAGTATAATTGTACGCAGAATTTTTCGTTTTAATTAGATCAGTAACGTAGATACTCTTCCACGGTTAGTAGGATAACAAGATATTACGCGGCTTCGTAAGGAGTATCGTAAGGAACTAAGTATTGTATATAAAATAAATCCAACAATTTTGAGAAGCTGAAAATGAATATTACGGCAGCCATAAGAAGCATCCGCCCTCGGACCGAGAAAGGTTTATTCGGAAATGGTGATAAGGTGTGAACGGAATAATGGTGGAAATTTTAAGCATTTAGTAAAATAATTTTATCTACTCTCTGGTGACCTATCTTTTGCTCCTCTACCATCTTTTCTATTCTTAATAAATATGTCATTTAGTTCTTTTTATCATTTATAGTCATCTATCTTTTCTTTCTCTGTACTTTTTAGAATTAAAATAGTTTTTCAAAGCCTACTTGTCCACTACTTCTTCAAATATTAATAATAGTTGAATTAAATCTGATATAATTAAAAACCTGGGAAAGAACCACACCAAACTTTATACCAATAGAATAAGAATTTTAAAAATAAGTGTTTTAATGAAGTCACAGTGGACTAGAATCGCCATTAAAAAAATAAATTTGCGTTATTTCTTAAAAGCTAGTTGTGTCATCGTTTTTTAATTTAGCTTAAATTCTATGTCAAAACATCTGCCAGAAGCCATCCTTAGCTTCGTTCTATCGTTAATGGTTACAAAGGCATAAGATTAAAAATTTCAGCAATTTAATAATAATAATAATAATAATAATGTATATATTTGCCCAACAGATCTTTACAATCCTATTACAGGACAACTTTTAAATCTAATTACTTCTGCGTTGACTTACAGTGAACACTAAATTTTTTAAATACTTTAAATACTAATTAACATTAAATACTTATTTGTAAGACCCACCACCACAAGAAGTATAAACACACCTATACACTACAAACACTGACGTAAAATCGTTGGTAAAGGACTATAGTTTATATCCACGGCTGTTAAACTATTAAAGTTATTACATATTCGGTAGACCGGCGATCCAATCATTACATTTGTTCTTGGAATAGGCAGACGAAAGGTGTTCGTTATTCTAATCTCTTGCCTGGGAACCAAAAAGTTTATCTTTGCTAGAATTTCAGGTGAGTCTATTCCATTATGTAGAAGATGGTAAAGAAACTTTATTTCATTGCGGTGTCTACGGAGCTCTAATGATTCTATGTTAAATGTAGTTAGTAGATTAATGTGGCTGTAGCCCCGAGTAGGATAGTTCCCAAACTGGCGAAAGTAGAGGTAATTCAGAAAGCGCCTTTGCACTAATTCCAGCATATGGATATGTGTTTTATAAAGAGGTGACCACACCAATGACGCATATTCGAGTTTCGACCTAACAAAGGCAAAATAAAGTGGTATTATGCTGTCGATTGACGAGAAGGACTTGGTGGTTCTAATTATGAAACCCAAAGTTTTTAATGCAACATTGGATATATTATTTATATGGATATTGAATAATAATTTGGAGTCAAATGTAATATCCAAATCCCTAACAACTTGGCATTTTTCTAGGCAAGCATTGTTCAAAGTGTAATTGAATTCGATAGAGGAACCTCAACGAGTGAATGAGACATATCTGCACTTAGAAGTATTCAAGTGAAGCCTATTATCGGTGCACCATATCTGGATTACATCCAACTGTTCCTGAAGGTGAGCGCAGTGATCGATATTATTTACTGCGTGATATATTTTCAGATCATCTGCGAATAATAATTTCTCACAGTCTAGAACTTCAGCAAGGTCGTTTATAAAAATAGAAAATAAAAGAGGTCCGACATTTGATCCTTGCGGAACTCCAGATGTTGAATGAAAAGGCCGTGATTTATGACCTTTGTAGTAGACATAGTTAGGTCTATGAGATAAGTAGGACCGAAATAGGAGCGCGAGCGACGGCGAGAAACCCACCTTAGCCAGCTTGTGTAGTAATATTGAGTGATCTATCCGATCAAACGCTTTAGAGAAATCGGTAAAAATAGCGTCTACTTGAATGTTCTTATCCATATTATCAGACAGAAACTGCGTAAATATTGTTAAGTTAGTTACCGTTGAACGCTTACCAAAAAAACCATGCTGGCATGTGGATAGCAGAGATTTGATTTGCGGAGAGATGTTATGAAAGAGGCAAGCCTCAAAAACTTTGGCGAAGTTGTTTATTATTGTAATGGGACGGTAATTTTCAATGCAACCCACATCGCCCTTCTTGTAAACCGGAACCATTCTACCAATTTTCCAGCATTCAGGAAAAGTACAAGACTGTAGTTCAAGATTAAATAGTTGGCATAATGGAGCAGCAAGGACGCCAGCACAATCCTTAATCAAGAAGCTAGAGATACCATCACTACCCGCAGTATTGGAATTCTTAAGTCGTTTTAATGCGTAAAAAACATCCGATTCCAGAATGATCGGTACATTAATTAAGGTACTACTTAATGAATTCTGGGCAGCAGGAGTAGGAGTCGAGAGAGGCAGTGAGTAAACAGAGGTGAAAATGTTCAGGAATTCATTGATTATTTCCCGAGGCTGAGTCAAAAGTGCACCACTAATGTTCTTCAGTGAACTGGGTAATCCCTTATTAGTCTGCTTGCTTCGTATGAAATTCAATAAAATTTAGGATTGTGTTTTACTGAATGCTGTACTCTATTCAAATAGTTGTTGTACAATATTTTGGTATTTCGTTTTATTTTCTGCCGCAGTAATTTGTACTTTTCTAAAAATTCTAAAGAACGCGTTTTCCTATATTTTAATCGATATCGATTTTTTAATTTCAATTAATTTATATGTTCCCCAGTAAACCATACCGGATAACTCGCCGCCCACATGCGCTTCAACGGTACAAATAAATTAAAGTATTCATATATTTATAATATATAATAATATATAATATAATTTAAAAGACAAATCTGAAAATGCTACCAAGTACTCATTAAATGTCACAGAAACTTTGCATTTTCAATACTAAGAAAGATACTCATATACAAAAATGGAAAATGGGCAGCCTGTTTAATTTAAAATTTTTGAATTACACGTGAAAAATATTTTTTAAGAAATTTTTCAGATAATATTAATTCATCAGTTTACTCATTTATTGTTTGTATCCCATTTTAAAAAATGGAATATTTTCTGTTAGACGAATACATTATTATTGCGAATAATCTCATATCTCCCTCTCTCGACCAATACATAAATGTATTGACCGACAAAGCAAGAACGCTTCTATCTTACAGATCGGAGACTATGTTTCCAGTGTATAATAGACAGAAACTTACATCTAGGCTTTATGCCAATTAAAGAATGTTAAAAAGGAATCATTCTATTATTAATAACACCCTATCAACTACATATGTTTCATCGAATACACGAATCGTCAGGTTGATTTGTGTTATTAATGAACGATTCCTTCAGAGAGTATATCATAATATCTTTCGATACAGAAAATAATGAATAATCTCATATCTCCCTCTCTCGACCAATACATAAATGTATTGACCGACAAAGCAAGAACGCTTCTATCTTACAGATCGGAGACTATGTTTCCAGTGTATAATAGACAGAAACTTACATCTAGGCTTTATGCCAATTAAAGAATGTTAAAAAGGAATCATTCTATTATTAATAACACCCTATCAACTACATATGTTTCATCGAATACACGAATCGTCAGGTTGATTTGTGTTATTAATGAACGATTCCTTCAGAGAGTATATCATAATATCTTTCGATACAGAAAATAATGAATAATCTCATATCTCCCTCTCTCGACCAATACATAAATGTATTGACCGACAAAGCAAGAACGCTTCTATCTTACAGATCGGAGACTATGTTTCCAGTGTATAATAGACAGAAACTTACATCTAGGCTTTATGCCAATTAAAGAATGTTAAAAAGGAATCATTCTATTATTAATAACACCCTATCAACTACATATGTTTCATCGAATACACGAATCGTCAGGTTGATTTGTGTTATTAATGAACGATTCCTTCAGAGAGTATATCATAATATCTTTCTATACAGAAAATAATGAATAATCTCATATCTCCCTCTCTGACCAATACATAAATGTATTGACCGACAAAGCAACACACAACATACATTATTATTGCATTTGTAATATTGGTAGCATATATTTTATGTCACAAATTTATAAAAGGCCCTGTATACATCCTAGAATAGTACTGAGAATAAGTTTTTGAAGTATCGTTCGCCATGCATAATCGATAATGTGTCGTTAAAGTTACTTTAATTTGATCTAACAATGTAATGCTAATGTACACAGGAAATCGTAATATTTAAGCAAGTTTCTGTAATTGATTATATCTGGAAACGTTCAGATCGTTTTCAGTTCAATACAGGCTCTCTCAGAGTAAATATGGAAAAGCTTCACATCGAAATACTAAGTGTTAGTGGCTTATTGCTAAAATTTGCCTGGGAATCTAAACATAGTACATCTATCAAATTAGTAATTTTTCGTGTATTTAATCTGTGCTTATTAGTCTTGACCATAACGTACATTATTGTAAATTTTTTCCATGTGAAAGGAGAACTTCTTCTCGAGACGTTACAATTGTTTATGTATCCATTCCATGTGAATAACCATTATTATATAGAATATTATTTACATTCATTGATTGCAGGTTTTGCTGAAATATATAGTTTTTATAATTTATAAATCGGATATACAAGATGTGTTAAATAATGTGCAAAATAAGTTTTGGAACTACTCGGAGTACAAAAATATAAGCGAATCTGTTAATTCTATCTTTAGGAATATTGAAGTTATGCAGAGAATTGTGATTGTTTTTTCCCTTGTCGTAGGAGGGACTTACGTTTTGATAACTGCTTTGGGTTACACTCAGGTATTGCCTTTTATGACATTTGTTCCAGACTCAAATGTGATGCTTGCTATTTTATGGATAAACCATGTGCACGTATGTTACGTAGCACAAACGGTCATGGTTGGGTATGATTTCATATACTTTTCCTTGTGTGTACACGTTGTTCTTCAAATAAATTTATTGGAGGCAAAAATTACGAATATCCTTAACAACAGGCACGTAAGCGTCTTGAGTAATTTGAATGGTTGCATAAAACATCACCAATTCTTACTTAGGTGAGTGAACAAAGTGAAATATTTGCGATAAAAGAAAAAAAAATTGTATTTTAAATTGCCTATATCTGCTTTGAGAAATGTTATTAAAGTATGAGATCTATATTCTAAAAGAGGTAAGTATCTTTTCCTGATGTATTTCTGAGGTACTGGATAAACAGACCCAAGAGGGCATCATTTACACAGATATGGCTAAAGCCTTTAATCGCATTGACCACGGAAATTTCTAATAGAAACTTTAGTATTTGGGGTCCAGTGATTCGTTACTGAGTTTATTTGAATCTTAACTTACTGATCGTGAATTTTTGGTTTCTTATAATAATTATTTTTCTACTCGTCGTTCCATTGCATTTGGTGTACCACTTGGGACAACTTTTAGTTTATTTTTACTTGTCTTTAACGACCTGCCAGAGTCTATTAATGGTCAGATATTTTTGTTTATCGACGACGTAAGATTTTTTCGATTATAGCATTCGAGACTGATTGTGTGACTTTATAGAACAGTTTGATGGTGTTTGTGAATAGTGTAGTATAAGAAGTTAACAATAAATACACCAAATGCAAGATTTTGTCTTACATCTGCAAGAAATCTTTATTGGACTATAATTACGAGCTCGCTTCTGTTCCTCTCCTTAAATGTGATGCTGTAAAAGATAGTGTATTTTAATATTGAGTTATATTTCAATATCCATACTACCAACAATGTTCCATCGGCATATAAAATGATGGGCTTCATATTGTCGAATGCTAGGCAATTTATTAATATGTCAACATTAAAAACCATATATTTCGCCGGTCCGTTCGAGATTGGAGTATGGTTCAATAATATGGAGTCCTTATTACGAAGTCCAAGGAAAAACTATAGAATGTGCTCAACGACAATTTTTGAAGTACTTTTGCTTCAGATATTACTACGTCTATTCTTACAGAGGCTTTCCCTATGAAATCTTATTGAACGCCTTTTGTGTGGCTTTATTGAAGGTGAGATGAGTCGTGACCGGTTTATCTTCTTTACATGGGCTAATCTATAATTGGAATGGTTCTCTGGATCTTCTAGATAAACTTAACCTTCATGTTCCATGTCTTGCTGCTCAGAATGTGCAGACTTTATTTAGCCGGTACGCATTAATATGCTAATTAAATCTCCTATTTCATTCATGAAAACTTCATATAATCAATAAGGTGAGAGTTACAATATACTCAGTTGCTCCACTAAGGATTTACAAATTATTTTTAGTATGCCGCAAGATACCCAGTGTTCCAATTTGTTAATCTGTTAGATGTATGTTAAAAAGAATCATTCTATTATTAATAGCACCCTATCAACTACATATGTTTCACCGATATCACGGATCGTCAGGTTGATTTGTGTTATTAATGAACGATTCTTTCTGAGTGTATTATCATATCTTTCGATACAGAAAATAATGAATAATATCATATCTCCCTCTCTCGACCAATACATAAATGTATTGACCGACAAAGCAAGAACGCTTCTATCTTACAGATCGGAGACTATGTTTCCAGTGTATAATAGACAGAAACATAGTCTCCGATCTGTAAGATAGAAGCGTTCTTGCTTTGTCGGTCAATACATTTATGTATTGGTCGAGAGAGGGAGATATGATATTATTCATTATTTTCTGTATCGAAAGATATGATAATACACTCAGAAAGAATCGTTCATTAATAACACAAATCAACCTGACGATCCGTGATACCGGTGAAACATATGTAGTTGATAGGGTGCTATTAATAATAGAATGATTCTTTTTAACATTCTTTAATTGGCATAAAGCCTAGATGTAAGTTTCTGTCTATTATACACTGGAAACATAGTCTCCAATCTGTAAGATAGAAGCGTTCTTGCTTTGTCGGTCAATACATTTATGTATTGGTCGAGAGAGGGAGATATGATATTATTCATGTTAGATGTATGCTTCTTCATTTTTTGTATTGGTAATCTTGATCTTTGCATTGCTCATGTTATTAGTGTACATATGTATAATATCTGACAATAAATGCCTTTTTACTATTATTAAAAATTTTAAACTTATAGACGCTGTTACACTTGACAGTTTTGTTTAAATATGTACAGGTACGCTAACACACTTCGATATGTACGGGAATCAATCTGGTTGTTTACAATTCTTCAAAATAACTTGTATGGTTTGTGGAAAAAAATAAAGTAGAACAAATTGATATATCAGCATTGAGAATATATTAGTATTTAAACAAATATTAACTAGGCCAAAATGAATTCTTATATAGAAAATGAGGTGACGATTATTGCTCGGTACTAGGCTTGGCATTTACAAAGGCTACTAGGAAAGTTTTGCAATACAGTTTTGTTTATTTAATTTTTTCAAAGTAATTTCCTCTACACTCAATACACCTCTCCATCTTCCGAAACCAATCTTTAAATCAGTTCTGCCAAGTTTCACTAGGGAGTAAAGTACACTCGTTATCGCAAACCCGCAGGTCCTCATCACTGGAAAACCGCCTCCGTTTTAACTTCATTTTCACATGCGGGAACAATGCAAAGTCGCAGGGAGCAAGATCTGGACTGTAGGGAGGATGCTCGAGAAGTTTTAATCCTGTCGTGGTCAAATATTCGGTGCAGGGTTTGGCGCGGTGAGCTGGAGCGTTATCGTGATGGAGGAACCAGGTGTTCGTTCTTGACTTTGGCCGCAGGTACTTCATAGATCAAACGACTTTAGGCAGGCATTGAAAAATACAGCATTCTTTTCTTTACAGATCTAGGTTTTCTGACAACTGCGGGTGTGTCTTCATTATCAAAGACCCAAATTTTGTTTTGAGCTTTGGTCGACACATCGTAATAGTACAACCAAGTCTCGTCACCTGTCACGATTTGCTTTTCAGTCAGTCGATGCGGCACCCAGAGAGAACAAGTTTCTTCACGTGCAAATTATCATGCAGAATCGAACGAATTGCCGGTGCATTTAAGCTTGAAGTGCACTCTATCTGTTGGTAGGTCACTCGCCTGTCCACGCCAAGCATTTTCTTCACAGTAGTAACGTTTTCCTCCGTAACTAACGTTCGTGGCCTTCCGGCCTCCCAGCATCCTCCACAGTTAAATATCCCTTTTGGAATTCTCTATACCACCTGAATGTCGTTGTGGACAAACATCACCTATTGCAAGAGTCATTTCTTCGAAGCACTGGTCTATGTTTAAACCACGGACGAAATTATAACGCAAAACTGCACTTATCTCATTTCGTGACGATGCCATCGCAAACACTTTACACTCTCATTGCTAATGAGTAACTGAGCCCATCGACATGGCGCGGTGGCTACTGTCCACGTATGAACATGTCTCAACATGCAGCAACAAGCAGCTTCCTACGATTCATTGTTTCGTCATATTACAAAACTTTCTTAGTACCCTTCGTATAGTTATTATTTAAAAATACAATATCCAGCTCTAGTAAGATATTTTTCATATAAAAATGTGTGCATTCCTTATTGGGAAATATTTGTAAGATATAGGGTGCGAATTTTATTAAAAATGCAAATCCGATTCGATTCGAGTCTATCCTTTTGGTATATGAAAATTGTAATTAATTAGGTAAATTTATGTATTGAATTTAAACTTAGAATAAACTTGGCAATGAAAAATAATGGTCAATAACAAATTACCAATAAAGCTAGCACGGAGCATATTTTTTTATAATAATTGTAACTAGTTACGGACGCCAATTACTTTTATTTTATATTTCAGTATATTTTTGTGTATGAAAAAGATCTACTCAGTCATGTTGCTGTTCCATTACTTTCTTACTTTAACAAGCTCATGTACAATTCTTTTCGAAATTCTGTCTGGGTAAGTAATAAAGCGAAAAGTCATTACATTATAAATTACGTACTATCGCAGAACGTCAAATATTATACTATATTTAGTCTATATAATTCCAATAATATAATATAAAAATAAGATTCTTTAATGAATATTCTCATTCATCTCTTTTGACTTTTACGTTTACGAATTCTTTTGGCTAACTTTCCTTCATTAAGCCGATACAAAGTTGATAGTTACCTAATAATATATGATTTTACGTTTTTTCCCATTACACATAAAATTGTTGAAAATATTATTATCTCTTTACTTATTTCCTTCCTGATATATTTTTGATGTTTCTGAATACTTGAAATATCGCGTTCACTTGTTTCCCACTATCTTCTTTACATGTCTCGGTCTTTAGTTTTTCTTTGAATTTTGTTACACCTATTCAATTTCAGGTCTCTTATAACTTCATCCAACCATCTTAAATTTGTCTTGCTCCTCTTTCTCTCCCTTTCATTGAGCATACAGTCTACATGACCTATCAAAACTATTCGTCTTCTAATTTCTGTTCCCCATGCATTCCTTTTAATTTATTAATTGTTAGTATCTTCAACATCCTATTCTTACTTTTCTTCGTCCGTATATTTTGTATTTTTCGCTTATATACAATGGTTAACGTGCATAGGCCAGAACTAGTTTAATAATAATTTTATATATTTTAGTTTTATTTTCCAATATTAATATTTACTATCCCCTAATGTACTCATTCATATCTCCTCACGGACGTTATGTTTTTCATTAATTATATAACCAAGGTATTTGAAACTTATAGTTCATTCACTTATTCTCAATAGTTGGCAAGTTCCTTTATTGAAAGTAACAAAATTTATATTTTAAAGCATGTGTGGGCAACCACCGGCTTGCTGTAAGATTTGATCCGGCCCGCGAGACATTGTATTATTTCATGTCTGATATCTATCGCTAAGAATTATGAGCACTACTTTAAAACACTACTTTAAAATGCACTACTTTTAAACCCGACCCGCGAACGTATTTGCACATTACAGTTTGGCCCACAACAAGTCAAAGATTGCCCATACCTATTTTAAATTATATAAGAATGACCTTTATATGATGGCGTTCTTATAATGGCAATATCTCGGGAACGAAAAGAGATAGAATATTCCGGTTTGAAGCAGCGTAACAATCTTGTCATAATACACAAGTATAAACCAAAAAAAAAAACAATCACCTTTGAAAGCCAGTTTCGGAGTTAATATACACACATTCGTTAAATTTTTGCTTTGTTATTGTTTCAGGAACAGTAGTTTAGCAAATTCTGCTGTAAAGTTTGCAATGATGTCGTTTCTGTTTGGTGAATTTGCATTCTACACGTTTCCTGCTGATCGAGTCGCAAGCGAGGTACATATGTTCTCCAATAGTTAGATAACGTGCATGTATGTACATACAACTAAATTACTTTCATAGTTGTCGAATTTATCAGAGAGGGTTTACTGCTCGAAGTGGTACAACAACACAATCGGTGCACAGAAGTTAATTTTGTATGTAATGTTGAATTCACAGCGCATTCATTATTTCTCTGGAGCAGGTCTTATAGATATGAACGCAGATGCATTTGGATCAGTAAGTAGTTTATTCCCTTCAATTAATACGTTAACAATCTAAAATTAGAATATTGCAGGTAGTTAGAAAAACTTTCTCCTTCTGTGCAATACTGCAAAATATTTTAAAGAAATGAACACATTTTTCAGACTTCATTCGAATTATAATAATTATAAAAAACAAATAAATTCGACTAACATTATCGCAACTAATTTGTTCATTTATCCAAACTCTTGCAGAAAACCTATTACAATGATAAATCAATTACATTTTTAAATTACGAGGCTAAAGTACATTCTATTCGTAATTCTTTAAGGTGATTTTGATGGAGCCTGTGGTTGATTAGCTTGATCACTAAGGTTGATATATAACCCCTTTCCACATTAATTTTCGTAATACTGCATACGCTTTTCGACAACTAAGTTGTCATCATCAGCAGATAAATTAAGCAGTGTTGAATCTGGAGAACTACGGTAATAAATACGAAATAATTAATCCAGCACACGATCCGTACCGCTAAAATTAATGTGGAAAGGGGTTATATATCAACCTTAGTGATCAACGTAATTCTTTAGTTAACTATATTCTGTATTTTGAACAAAAAAGTTTCTGTTACTTATCGTACATACTCTTTATGACCTACAAATCTGGAAGTGATAGTATTAAGCAAACTATAAAATAATTTTTTACTTTGTTATAAAAGTTGAGAGCTATTAACAATATGCATAATATTCACTTCAATAACATCTTTATAATCAGTTTGTATATTAATATTCGGTTTGAGATCCACGCAAATATCTCCTTTCATCTCTTGCGTTCCAAATTTATTTGCTATGGTTGCTATGTTATGGATATATTTATTGGGACAACCACTACAGGTAAGACGTAATATTAATAGGAAAACTTGCATAATAAACGTCATCGAATGATAGAAAAATGAAAACATGCAAATGGTTTATTTTCTATAATTACCAAAATTCATCAAAGTGTGCATTGGTAATTTTCTGCAAAAAGTTTTTAAACGGAAACTCATGGGTACTATTGTATAAATGTGTACAATAGTACAGAATTATATTCAGAAATCTGTTTTTCCCAAAAATTTGTATTTTATTTAATTCAATTTGTTAATAAGAATAACATTGTTAGCAGTGGAGGCAAACACAAATAACTCATTTGTTAAATATTTTGCCAATATTGGTCGGAAATAAAGTTATTATAGTAAATATTGAGGGAGAAAGTGACTTTTATTGTTTTTCTGTACCGAAAACGTACGATAAAGTCTACAAAGGAATTATTCGTTAGTAACGCAAGTTTAGATGATCAAAAGTGAATTTCTTTAAACATATATAGTGAACAGGGTGTTATTAATATTTGAATGATTCATTTTAACATTCATCTATTTTTGCAAATCGCCGAGATTGCAAGCGTCTATCTACACACGCTCTGGCAACTTTGTTGCTGACATACGAGACAGTCGCATTCTCTTTCTGTCGTTCAATACATTCGTGTGTTATGCGATAGAAGGAGATAATGGTTTTTCATTAGTAAATATTGGTTTATTCGTCTTGGTAATTTATTGTTAATTAAATAGAGTTCTCGTTCCTTTTTATAAAATAGATTTTTGATATTGACTTAGTTTGTTTCTACTACTATCATTTACAGTTTCTTAATATGCCATTTCAGCATTGAGATGAGCAAGTAAGCCTGGTGATATTGGTTTAGTAAAGATCGTAACGACTTCATATTTTAGGTAAATTCATTAATTTATTTTTCGCGAGTGTTGTCGCGCTCTTCAAATGCTCATTGCTCATTACTAGATTTCCTAATCCTAAACTAATTCACATGCATTGAAACAATGTTAAGACGAGAGTCTAAAAAGGATTATATGAACGAAAATAGTAATAAAATTAGAGTTAGTGTATTAGTATATATGTACATATATGAATACTCACAATTTACAACCTGGACAGAAATTAATAAAATCCATACTAAAATTAAAATTACGATACAGTTGGTAATTTTAATTTCAGTAAGAACTATTGACTTAAAAACAAAAAAATACATGTTGCATTTAGTTATTGCGTTAAAATATATTGGATATATTTATTAAACTATTACTCTGAAATTATTAATATTGATATAAGAGAAAAATTACCTATGATACATTTAATTATTAAATTAAAATTTACTAAATATTTCCATGAAATTATGGCAATTAAAAAAAAATTGCGCAACTTAAGAACATCTAACGTCCAAAGCTGTTTATTCGACGGGTCTCATAAGAAACTCTGAAACTTGTATGTTTTGTCATATGCAATTTCTTGCAAGACTCGTCGAATAAGCTGCTTCTTCCCAGAACCAGGTTGTTAATTACAAGTGGTCGAGTTTAATTCTAATATTCGAAATATGTTTAAATGTTCAACGAAATTAGGACGGTCGAACCTGTACTAGCGGTCGGAGGAGGATTAGACGCAATCAAAAAAAAAACAGGGGTTCTTCTTTTCGGGAATAAATTCCTTCAGGTACGCTCAAAAAAAACTTAATTGCTAGAGAAATAAACATGACAAAACTTAGAATTTGAATATTCCACAAGTATGGAGGGAAAAAAGTCTAGCCTTATGGTGGTTTTACATTCGAAATCGAAGGGAAGGTAATTCCTCCGACAGAGTAAGGTATCACCTCCCGTTATTGGAGTGTTCCACTAATTTGTTTCCCCAAATTTGGAGAGAACTAATTACAATAAAATTAAAGAGAAAGCCTATAACTGCAGAATAATCCGTATTACAATTTTTCCACGAGTAAAGTCTATAAATGAGTCCCGTGTATGTCGAGATCTTCGCCAACGTTCGGTGAAGGAAAAAAAAGGAAACAAGATTAAACATTAGAAGAAAGGCGTACGAAAAGAATAAATAAATATATATTGCGTACAATATATATTGAGTACATGTTACGGCTCTAAATATGCCAGTTTAAGGTGGATGTTACTAGCACGTCACATGCTTAATTACCAAATTCAATTTAAATCCATTCATAAATTAAAAAATTAGAGAACATACCTACGAAAGTAAAATAAACGCAATGGATATGAAATATTTAAGAAGAGTCAAACGCATCACAAAGCGGGACAGAGTAAAAAATGATAAAGTCAGAGAAGAACTGCAGAACGATCCAATAAACACCGCTATAAAAAGAAATCAATTGAAATTGTTCGGACATTTGTGCAGAATGGGCGATGGTAGGCAAGTGAACCAGGTATGGGAGGCAAAAGTACAAAATAGAAGAGGAAGAGGACGGGCAAAGAAAATATGGAACGATGAGATAGCGGCGACTCTCAAGAAAAGAAATGCGACATGGGGCGAAAGAAAGAAAACTGCTAAAGACAAAAAAAATGGAGAAAATTTGTACATGTTTAAACTAAAGTGTAATACACCTTACACCTGCGGGTAGAAAGGTTTTGATAATATATATATATATATATATATATATATATATATATATACCTACGATATAAGCCATTCAGTATTAAATGCGAAAGATATTTTATATACAATCCTTCTGTTAATACTTGTGCGTAAGTCCCTTTAACGGAGGCGATATTTCCCGTTAAACAGATATGCTACTACGCTTAAAGGATTAAATTAAAAGTTGTAATTTTATTTTTAATAACAAGTAAATATATTAAATACATTAACACACACTATATTTGCTGTACTAAGTTTTGAAAAAGTCCTGTATATTTCCTAGACTATTAGCGGTAATAAGTTTTAGAAGAATAATTTTCAATGGAAAATCAATAGCCTCTCGTAAAAGTTACTTTAATTTAGTCTAATGATACATTTTTCTTCATTATGCATGCACGTCTGAATACAAAAGAATCGTAATATTTAACCGAATTTTTGTAATTCAACATAATTTGGAACGATCCAGACTTTCAGTTCTATCCATACTCGGTCAGAGTTAGGATGAGAAAGTTGCAGATTAAAATGCTAAGTGTTACTGTATCATTGTTAAGCTTTATATGCGAAGATCGTCACCGCACTTCTATAAAATTAATTATTTTTCGGATATTTAATATCAGCTTGTTGACTTTAACGTTAACCTATATGTTTCTAAACTTTTTTTATGTAAAAGGAGAACTTTTTCTTGAAACTTTGCAGTCGTTTATGCATGTATTGCATGTAAGTAACTATGTTAATATATGATGTTTATATACACATAATGATTTTAGATTTTGCTGAAGTATATATTTTTTATAAATTATAAATCGGAAATACAAGATGTATTAAATAATGTGCAAAATAAGTTTTGGAAGTATTCGGGATTCAAAAATATAAGTGAATCTGTCAATTTTATTTGCGGAGCTGTTGACATATTGCAGACAATTATGGCCGCTTTCACTTTTGTTGTAGGCTCCGCTTATATTTTGATATCTGCTTTGGGTTCTACTCATGTATTTCCTTTCGTAACACTTGTTCCAGATTCACATCCGATGCTCGCCATTTTGTGGATAGGCCATTTGCATATTTTTTACGTGGCACAAACGATCGTAGTTGGGTATGATTTTATATACTTTTCACTCTGTGTACACGTTATTCTTCAAATAGATTTATTAAAGGCAAAAACTACGGATATTTTGAATAACAGGCGCGTAAACGTCTTGAGTGAATTAAATGTTTGCATAAAACATCATCAATTCTTATTTAGGTAAGTAAGCAAATTTAAATAGATTCTGGAATACCTTTTAACTCTTATTCACAAAATGTTAATGAAATCTGTATCGTATAAAACAGTTGAAAGAGCCAAACTCAGTAACCGCTTAAAAATAAGCTCCCTAACATTAGAAGGTGCTTACTAACTGATACGAATGGGACCATAGATAACGTAGAGATTTTCAAAAAAAAATTTTTAATAGGATGTGCTAAATTGCTACGATTGAATCTGAGTCGTTGATAAATAAACTCTTCAAAATATTTTGCGGAAAAGAGAAATAACAAATACTTTTTCTTAAAACAATGTTCAAATTCGTGCAGATTTTCTTAATTTGACATTAGAAAAAACACAAGGTAAGCAACTAAGTAGAAATGTAAATATTTTTTAAATAGTAATAATTTATTAAATTATAAATACAGTATTAAGACAATATTGACAGATTTTGGAAATAATCACCATTTTTTACTGATTATGTTTTGAAAGCGAGGTCTGTCAAGGCAGCCGGTATATAATTTGTCATCATCAGTAGATTATTGTCGCACCTGAATTCGCGGTAATACTTATACAGAAAAAATTCCGCACACCCATACCACCAAATTTGTTTTCTGTGTGAGCATTACCGTGTATCCAGATGTGACACAGTGATTAATAATCTGCTCATGGCGACAATTTAGTTATTGAGATACGTATACAAAGTACGAACATTGATATGACACGGGCGTTTTTGCCTTTTTTGATTAATTCAATCAACCACAGCCTCCGACAATATTTACGTCCAGACGCATAGTATATAAGTATATATATATATATATATATATATATATATATATATATATATATATTATAATTAATACTATATTATCATATCTTGGACATTCCGTATAATTTTGTCGTTCTTGAAATCTACTCAAGATGTGTAATTATTTTTAAAATTCTTCTTTATTTATTATATTACTTAATCTTATTAATAATTCCTTTTGAAAATATTGCGATCTATAGCAAAATTCAAATAAGGGGGCCACTACAAACTAAAATTTGTTTGACAGTCATGTCATTTAGATCATTTATGACAAAGAAGGCGGCAAATTCTGAACCCATTATTGTAGTTGTATATCTTATCCTACACGATTTTTGGTGTGGTGAGTAGTGGTAGTTTGACAAGTAGTAAGAATGGAAAAGAAAAACGAATCTTTTAAATACAAAATAATTTTTATTTTTCAATTTATTGTCCTAAAAGAGCAATACTTTTACTCCAACGGTGTTCCAATACCCTTATGCCATCTCTAAAATGCGATTCCAGAAGGCTTGCAAAATACTCATTAACCAAGATGATAAGCTCGTCGTTAGACGAAAATTTCTTTCCATCTAGTGCCGTTTTCAATTTTGGAAAAAGGTGGAAGTCGGAAGGGGCTAGATCCGGCGAATAAGACGTATGCGGTACTAATTGAAAATGTACCTCGTGGATTTTGGACATTGCAACCGTGCTGGTATGCGAGGGAGCGTTGTCTTGGTGAAACAGAATCTTTTTCTTTGCCATTCCTGGCCGTTGAGCATCAATCTCAACATTTAATTTTTCTAGAAGTTCTGCGTAATATTGTCCGTTTATTGTGGCACCTTTCTGAAGGTAATCAATGAGCAAAATGCCCTTTGAATCCCAAAAAATTAACGCCATCACCTTGTTTGCCGATAACGTGGTTTTTGCTTTCCATGGAGGTGCAGAACCACGTTCTAACCACTGTTTCGACTATTGTTTAGTTTCGGGTGTACTGTAGTGTATTCAAGTTTCATCGCAAGTAACAAATCGACTACAAAAATCAACCGAATTCCGCTTATAAAGGTCCAAACACTCATTGGAAATGCACGAACGAGTGAACTTTTGATCAGTCGTAAGCAATCGCGGCATCCATCTTGCCGACAGCATAGAAAGGCTCTATTCTTTCATTAAAATGTGGTGTACGCGTTCTGTTGAAATGTTTACCATGTCTGCTAACTCTCTCACTTTGAGTCGTCGATCTTGCGTAATAATATTATGGATTTTTATAATCATTTCCTTAGAATTCACGATTTTGTGTGCTCCAGAGCGCGCTTCATCAACGCAGCTTGTTCTATCACGTTTAAATTCATTTACCCATCTACTTATTATGGCGCATGATGGAGCAGATTCACCGAATGTTTCCTGTAACTCATCTTTTATTTTGGTAGCTTTCATACCCTTAATTACGAAGTATTTAATCACCGTACGATACTCTGCTTTTTCCATTTTAACAAAACGACGTGTTGCTTCTTTTTCAATCAGCTGTCAAAAATAAACTAGTTAACCGGTTTATCTAAATATCGGAATGTAAACATATAAATAGGCACCCTAAATTACAGTGCATTTGTTTTACCAATTAGAATGTCACCTATGTGTCATTCTCACTACATATCAAACTATCCTCGTAAATGTTTTGGTAATAAATTATGCATAAATTAAAACCATAACTTGTATATACGAGGGAGCGTTTTTATATTCGCGGAATGGGGGACAAGGGGTGGAAATAAAAAACCAAATAATTTTGCTTTTTCAATATATTCACCTGCAAGACGGATACATTTTTCACATCTTTCAATTAATTTATTTATACCCTCATAAAAAAATGATTTCTCTTTATCTGCAAAATACGCCGAAACTGCCTCCTTGACTTCATCATCGGCAGTAAATTTTTTACCCCGCAGCTCTTTTTTCATTTACGGAAACAGGTAATAATCACTCGGGGCTAGGTCTGGGCTGTAGGGTGGGTGATTCACAATTTCGAAGCCCACCTTATGCAGGGCAGCTAACGCAACGCGGCTCTTGTGGACGGGCGCGATGTCGTGCAAAAACAGAACACCTTTTGTCAATTTTCCCGTCTTTTCTCTTTAATGGCTTCTTTTAGTCGCTCTAATATTGAAGCGTAATATTCTCCGGTTATAGAAACACCTTTATCTTTATAATCAATCAACAATATTCCTTCCGAGTTCCAAAATACCGTTGCCATGAGTTTCCCAGCTGATTGTGACACTTTAAATTTCTTGGGAGGTGCTGTGCCCTTTTTATGCCACTGCATGGAGTCTTGTTTGGACTCAGGTTCATAATGATGAACCCAAGTTTCGTCTCCAGTAACAATTCCACTCAATACACCATCCTTGTCTTCATTACAGAGGTCCAAAAATGCACGCGAACACTCTACGCGCTGTTGTTTTTGCGGCGGCGTGAGCATTCTCGGCACCCATCTTGCGCTGACCTTAGACATGCCGAGATGATCGTGTAGGATTTTAAAAATTGTTGTATCGGATACTCCAACCATTTCTGCGAGTTGTTTCTTCTTTAATCGAGCATCTTCGAGTACAATTTGTTCAACTTTTTGGATAAGTGCTGGCGTGGTCACCTCAATGCTCCTGCCCGGCCTCGGGTCGTCTTCAAGGGATTCCCTTCCTTGTTTAAATAAACTATGCCACTTATATACCATGGTTTTTCCTGGACAAGAGTCACCGTAAACCAATGACATCTCATTCATTATGGTCGCGACTGATTTTCCTTGCCTGGTAAGGAACTTTATAATGCCACGATATACGATTTTTTCCATATTTCACTTTTCACTCCTGATTATGTTACTTGGTTGACGATAGCTCATAGACTAACAGTCTAATAACAATGAAACTTCGTATTTATACTAATCATGAGTCGCTGCACAGGCCACGCCCCCAATGCGCCTACTCACCCCTCCACAACCCGCTCATTCCGCGAATATAAAAACGCTCCCTCGTACTGTAACTATAGTACTATTATGTTTTCAAATGATGTCTAAGTCAATCTGACACTTTGCGACTATTGCTCCTTCCTGGAACAGCCACTAAATGCACATTTCGGCGCGTTTTGTCCTCTTCAGTCGCCCCCGATCATTCCTAATCAAACATCTTTCAACCGAACATTAATGTTTTCTTGGAAAACACAATAGTGTTTCTTTGTCATTCGAATACACAATAGTTGGCAACAAACACAATTTGTTTGCAAAACGCTGCACAAGACTCTTACTTGTTTTAACCGTTGCTTATTTTTACTACTGCATCCCTTCCTGGATTATCGTTTTACGCTGTTCCTAATCTCCAATGGAATGGGGGTAAGTTTTCTGCTTCTTTGTTTATCACACTTCCTTCCTTAAAAGCTGTTTAGTGGGTCGCCTATTACAAAATGCAAGGAGGTAAAACCTCTCAAATACTTAGGGTCATGAGCAACAGATCGCGAATTTAGACTTTCTTCTGTTTTATTCAAAAAGGTAAGATATCTTCGTATGTGAAAATGATGCTTCCCGTAATTCTTTTTAAATAGTATTCTACACTTGTAACAGCTGTTTCCCATAACCTCCAAACGTAGGTAACGGTAGCGGTATATGATGGCATTCCATTTGTTCAGCGGCTGTGTAATTTTCAATTTATTCCGACTTTTCTTGTAGCAAACTGCCATTTGTTGATAGTCTTTGTTGACTTCTATAAAATTTGTGGAGTTATCAGAAGAAATATCTGAACGTTGCCCTCTTCTTACCATAAATCATTTCAATACTGCAATAAAAGCATCCCTAGATAAGTTTTCTATATATTAAAAGTGTACTGCAACCGATTTATCTAAATATCGGAATGTAAACATATAAATAGAGAAACTAAATTACAGTGCATTTGTTTTACCAACTAGAGCGCCACCTATGTACCATTCTCACTACTTTTCAAACTATCCTCGAACCAAGTTAACAGGTCATAGAAAAAGAATCTGATTTTACTGATAATTTGCAGAAAATTATGTTACTCTTTTGATTATTAATAAATGTATTGTTAACGTTGTAGAGGTGTTTCACCTGGTGTTTTATATATGTTTGGTTCTTTGATGTTTATTA
Organism: Dermolepida albohirtum; assembly: GCA_031893035.1. Lineage (NCBI taxonomy): Eukaryota > Metazoa > Arthropoda > Insecta > Coleoptera > Scarabaeidae > Dermolepida > Dermolepida albohirtum. The sequence continues at coordinate 68,666 of JAVIWB010006648.1, forward strand.
TAATTCTGAAATTTTTTCGAAAAGTCAAAAGATGTGAGTTGAAGGTTTACGTAATGAAAGAGAAAGAAAATGGTGAATGTAATGTTATGAGGGAGCTAAACAAGCGGAAATAATCTTCAAATATCATACATTTCCCAATATACAGATATGTACACACATATGTACGTTCACATCTCTTTTTATAAACGAAACAAACCAATCATTTTTAATCTTTTAATGTAAATTGAATAATCTATATAAAATATAAAACAAATTAGTAGAATATATTAGTACAGAGCGAAATATTAGTAAAATATAATTAATTCATGCAAAACAAATGAAGAAAAATATTTAGTTCAATGTTAAGCTTCGCCAACGATAGAGATATAAAGTAAATTAAAATAAATTAAAAAAACTATTATCGGAAAAGATTGATTTACGAACAGTTTACTTTTTAAAGAATCTGTAAAAATTTTTCGACCTTTTGTTCACTAGGGGGTCAAACTATGACGCACTTAATTGACATTGTAAAGACAATTTGTGATCACGACTTATTCAGTGTCATCTACGAATAGGCAGAAACTTCTCAAAGATATAATTTTATGTTCCGAGAAGTATATATAGAATTGCTATCCTACTGAGTATTGAAAACCGTAAATGAGCCGAAGTTTGCTGATATCACATTTACTAGGTTTGTTACATTAGCTCTACCAGTAAACGATCTTAAGCTTTACAAAAGATTCATCGTAATAATTATTATTCAATTCTTCATTATAATTAACTGCCAACGCTTCTTCAAATATATCGATTTTTACTGTAAAATAATTCAATTTCACTTTAATACTCCACCGTAAACAATTTTTTTCGTTTAAGGTATAATTTCAAGGTTTCTAGACTGTTTTGGCTCGTTTTTAGTGTTATTGGAGTTAAAGTTAGCAACGATGGAGTAGATTTTCTGTTATATATTATAATTAATCGCTACAATAATTATTTCCTGCAACCTAGGAGAAACAATAATAGTAAATAGATTTTATAGAATTTAGAGGTATTTTACTATATTCTGTAAAACAAATGACGATTGTATTTACTTTTTATATGAAAGTATTTTGGATTGCAAGTTTAATACAGCATAGTTTTTATAGATATTTTCTAATAAGCAAGTTTTTAACTAATTAGTATTTCTATTTCAGTTTGTTTTCGCGAATGAAAAAGATCTACTCAGTCATGTTGCTGTTCCATTACTTTCTTACTTTGATAAGTTCATGTACAGTTCTTTTCGAGGTCATGTCTGGGTGAGTAGTGAAGTGAAAATTTGGTATATTAGAAACATAATACCCATTATAAAGAAATGACTTTACCTGGGTCATATTTCTTTATTTTCTCAATACACTTTTAAAGGCATTTAAAATTATGTAATTGCATCACAATAATTTTGAAATAATGAATTCATGATAGATAATCGTTGGAGTATTTGATAATTTTTAGAATTCATGATAGATAATCGTTGGAGTATTTGATTAGTCTATTATATTGAATACTTTGTGTACATAATTTTAATAATTTAAAAATAATACTCTTAATAGATTTTCTAATACCCACTGTTAATTTTTCAACGTAATCAAATCTAGTCATGAAAGAAATGTCGTTATAATGTACAGTTTTCTCAATATAAGATATAAAATTGTATATACCACTCCAGTAGAACGTAATATTTATGCTAAGGAAACAATGCTAACTTTCCCTTATTTACTAATTGCAAAGTATATATAAATATCTGATTCCAGAAAAAAAGAGTTGCTCAGATTCTAAATTAATTTAGTATAATGAATTATATCATTTGGGGTGGCCATAAAATTTTTTCCACTGCGATCATTTCAGATCTATTGTAGTCTTCATGTCCCTCCGAAATCACTTGGCTTCCTTGAATAGGTCTGTTGAAGTTGGTTTTGATTATAGCTTTTTAAGCATCTATGTAATTTTGACCCTGATTCATTAGCTTAGCCTTAGAAATTCCAACATCACTTAGCTGATCTCTTTCCGCGTCCTACATGGAGTACACTTCTTCTAGGATATTGACCACTATAGTTTTATGTAAGTCTTTGCATGAATCTGGTTCGTCTGCCTTCCACACTTGTTTTCACCATTTTCAGTTTTTGATTTACGATCTTAGAACTTCTCACATATTCTTCTATTTTTTGTTTTTGCTATTTTTGTCTATATTGTTTCCATGAGTTTCAAGGACAACAGTCCATCCGATCGCTCTACTCGGGCAAACCCTGTTTGCCCAAGTAGAGCTAAATACTTTTTTTGCTTTGAGGCCTTGTTCTGCACTTTTACACCTTTCCGTCAGTAGCAAGGAACTGGATTAGGCTAAATATAAGAGTTTTACACCTCGTGCATCTATGAAAAGAGCTTAATTTCACCAAAACTTAACTAGGCCACTTCCCTCTTTCAGAAATTAGCATTCGCATTTCTAACCCACCACACACACTCTCGCGTTCGCTGCTAGAACTTTTTACTGGTGGTACCTCTTTCAGAAAATCGTACAAACACGAGCATGTTATCGATCCTCTATATCTGTTAGGTACATAATTTTTGTTTTCTGGTATAAATATGCACACGTAACTATGTAATTCTCTCCAATTATTAACATTTTTAATTAGTTCTCCATCCATACTTGTGGACGATATTTAGAGTTACTTACTTAAGTAAATTCGCTATATACCTGTTGGGAAACCTTTCTCATAGACATGGCAGTATCAGCGGGCAGCAAGTACTCAAACAAAATTGAAAAACGCACACTACTGAAGATGGAACGTATTTGCAAACCGAAAAATGAATTCGTAAAACCATTTACTGTATTAGTAGAACCACCAAAGTCTAGCATTTTATGAAAAACTCAATAATACTTGTACACTGTAGTATATTTCGTAAATTTTGATTCATAAAATGAACCTGAAGACTTATTTAAATATCTTATTACAGAGTTTTATACCGTGTTGATGTATAGTCGCACCACAATATCAGCCTGTGTTAGTTCAGTGAAATGTTTCTTAATATTAAGCTGAGGATATCTACACCATAATATTAGTTATGTATTACCTCTTCCAAACAAAAGACAATATATATATATATATATATATATATATATATATATATATGTTTTCGCGCGATCCTGTGTAAGTGTGATCCTGTCCTATAAGGGACTGATTCAATATTTCGGTAAAATACTATTACCGTCTTCATCCGATACTCTCTGTCGAATGCTGTTTATCTTACTGCAGTAGACAGAGAGCATTGCCTGAAGATGGTGAAAGAGATTTTATCGAAATGTTGTATCAGACGTTTACAGGATAGAAACACACCTATGCGGGAAGAAACCCGAAACCACGCTAACGCATATTACACCGCTGAAAATCTGCCAGCCCACATATACATACATACATATGCAATATAATATAAAACCATGCTTTTTTATGAATAATCTATATAACAATAAACTTTAAGTATTAGATTTTTTAAAAAGATTCTCCGGTTTCATTCAATATGGCTTGCATTGAAAAAAAAGACGAAGCACTACACTAGCAAAAAGAAATAATAATCCTATAATTCGATACATTTTTATTGAAAGTTGTACAATAGTCCCATGATATTATTTTGCTCTTTTGTTTCAGGAATACTGGACTAGCAAATTATGTAGTAAAATTCCTGTCGATATTGTTTTTCTTTTGTGAATTTGCATTTTACACATTCCCAGCTGAACGAGTAGCTTCTGAAGTATGTTCATTTTTAGTTCACTTACGCGCATAATTTGGAAAGTATATAATATAAAATTGTGTTTACAGTTTTCAAACTTATCAGATAGTATTTATTCATCGAGATGGTATGCTAATGCAGCCGCTGCTAAGAAATTAATTCTGTTCATAATGTTGAAATCTCAACGAACCTATTATTTTTCCGGAGCTGGTTTTATAGACTTAAATGTGGATGCATTTGGATCCGTGAGAAAGTTATCTTCGAGATATGCACACACAATTCAAATTTTTAAAATTTCAGGTAGTCAGGAAGACCTTTTCGTTCTACGCAATTTTGAAGGATATTTTAAAGAAATAACATCAAACACGAATGTAGAAATTCAATACTTTAATATTTCTTCTGATTAAAAATCAGGATAAACCAAGTTTTAATATCAATTTCTTTTTGAATACAATATTTGTCACGGTATACTTACGTTCATAAACATGTGTATGTTTTAATTTTAATACGTTTAATTATTGGTTGTAATGGACGACCCAATGTAATGTACGAGGTCTATTAAGAAGATGATGAGAGTTTAGTGTTTATATTGTCCTTATTTAAGTGCGAGATGTTTTAGCGTTCAACGTGCGACTTTCGAGAGTAACCATGAGTTGTCTCATGATTCCATTACAGTTACGAAGGAAAGTTTCGTATGATTCCTTCACTGTGGCGTTACGGTTCCTTCAATATAATAATGAGTCCGTTCACTCTGCTTTGTCATTTCGACACTGTTCCGGAAAGACGATTCAATTAATCGATGAAGGATTCCGGATTTGAAAGAAAACCTTTTATAGAAAGAATTATAAGGAATAGCAAAGTCCTCTTCTCAAATAATTTTGCTTGTTTTTACGTAAAAAACAGTGCTGGATTACAGAAGCTAAAAAGTATTAGCGGTATTTTAAACGGTTAATTAGTAGATACAAATTTTTAGCATTTAACTGAGACCAAATGTTTGCATTTTCTTCAGAATCTATCTTGAGAAATATTACAAAAAAAATCTAGCCTTGAAATATGTGTTTAAAGAGTTTCGTGGTTGGCGACATAAACTGAAACAGTTGAAGGCAGAACAGATTTTCTAAGTAAAACGATTGTTTAAATTAATAGTTTAAGTGTAGGGATAAATTAATCAACGTATTTTATGTTTTATAAAGTTTCTGATGAATAAATAGACCTTATGTTGTACACACATAGAATAAAACGAGGAAAGTATCCAAAGTTCTAAGAAATTGAATCTATTGGGTTGTCAACTAAGTACTTTCGGTTTTTACTGATAGAGAGCGTTGCTTTATTTTTTGTATAACGTATGTTAGTGCTGTACTTTACCGTTTGTCGCGTAATACTAGTCACATTGACGTAACTTCAAAAGCAAGTAGTGCGTGATTTTTATTAAAGCTATTAGTTGTGGGTTAATTTTAAATGGAGTGCAGAAACGAACATTTTCGACATATTTTACTATTTTATTTCCGTAAAGGAAAGAAAGCTGCTGCAGCTCACAAAAAGATATGTCAAGTTTATGGTGCTAATTGCTTAACAGAGCGCACGTGTTAGAATTAGTATAAAAAATTTCGTTATGGAGATTTTTCTCTCAAAGATGAGCAGCGTTCTGGTCGGCCTACTGAAGTTGATGATTACCAAATCAAAGTCATAATTGAAGAGGATCGTCATGTAACTGTTCGAGAGGTTGCGGAGAGGCTACATATATCGCACACAACAATTGAAAAATATTTAAAATGTCTTGGGCATTACAAAGGTGTTGTGTTTTTTGAGCTGCTTCCAAGGAACCAAACGATCAATTCTGATGTTTACTGTCAACAATTAATAAAACTGGATGAAGCAATTAAAGAAAAACGGCCAGAATTGTCAAAACGGAAAGGTGTAGTTTTCCACCAAGATAATGCAAGGCCTCACACATCTTTGGCAACTCGTGGGAAACTATTGGAGCTTGGATGGGAAGTGATGCCACATCCCTCATACAGTCCTGATCTAGCACCATCTGATTACCATTTATTTCGAAGTTTGCAGAATTCTTTGAATGGTAAAACTTTCATAAATGACGGTGACTTTCACTCGCACCTGGTTCAGTTTTTTGCCGATAAGGACAAGAAATTTTATGAGCGCGAAATAATGAAGCTGAAAGAAAGATGGCAAAAGGTCGTTGAGTAAAATGGAAAATATATTATTGATTAAAAACTATTCTTTGTTTAAAAAAAAGTGTTTTATTTTATACTACAAAACCGAAAGTACTTATTTGTAAACCCAATACATCCACTAATAACATGAGAAATGTAAAGACCAAGATTACCGATATAAAAAATGAAGAAGCATACATCTAACAGACTAACAAATTGGAACACTGGGTATCTTTCGGCATACTAAAAATTATTTGTAAATCCTTAGTGGAGCAACTAAGTATATTTTAACTCTCACCTTATTGACTATGTGAAGTTTTCATGAATGAAATAGGAGATTTCATTAGTATGTTAATGAGTACCGGCGAAGTAAGTCTGCATAAGTTTAAAAAAAAAAGTGTTTTATTTTATACTACAAAACCGAAAGTACTTAGTTGCCAACCCAATAGTTAAGTTGTGTATATTTTATGCTACGCGATTGGTCAGTGACAAGTCTTGACACGTTCGCTCATCTATCGCGTGCAATACTACACGGTTTTCTATTACTTAACTGATACAGACACTTATTTTACAAACATGTAACATGTAACGTCATTTCCCTTTTGTTTAAAGACAGTATGAAATCTTCAATTTAGCGTTTGTAATATACATTTGGAGAGTCTGCAGATAAAAGATCGATATCGATGGATCGATCGTCTTAAAACTGGCACAACGTAATTAGAAGACACTAATTGCTAATTTCAAGAGCTTTAGCTCATGTAGCCGAACAATTTTGCCAAGGAATATTAACTATTGATGAAACATAGATAACTTACATTAACTTCAAGCAAAAAATTAGTCAAGAGAGTGGCCTAAATCTCAAAGAGGGACATCTGTTTAGAGCACGTGCAGTTCCTTTGGTAGAAAAGGTAATGCTTATTATGTTCTAGGATTGCAAGAGAATTATTTTTATTGAGTGTCTACCGAAATGTACTGCAATTAATGCAGAATTTTATTCTAATCTTTTATAAGCATCACAACTACTGGCACTTTGCGAGAAACGATATGGTATTTTGCATGAGCGTTTGTTATTGTAACAGAAGGCTACAAGGTCTTATATTGCATGGAAAATGAAGGAGATTTTAAGCATATTGCGCTGAAAATTTCTTCCAGATTCACTCTATTCGCCAGATCTGGCTACTGGTGATTATAATCTATTTCCAAATTTAAAACAATTGTTGTCATTAAATCTCCCATTTCATTCATGTGTACTTCATATAATCAATATAGTGAAGAGTTGCGATATATTCTGTTGCTCCATCAAGGATTCACAAAATGTTTTTAGTTTGGGGCTAGTTTATAAAATTAACGAATTTCCTATACCAGCAATGTCTCTGCACCAAAATCGTTCTTATTTGCAAATTTTGCTCATAGAAAGACGATTGATAATGAAAATAAATCAGAGTTAGTGGAGAAATGTACAAAAATTAGTTGAAGTTAGTTTACAAAATACACCTCTATCTTATAAAGGGTTTTCCAATAAGGACTTGACAACTTTTTTTCAAAATAAAATGCAGATCATTTGAGATATTTCAAAAACTTTATTATCGGATTGAAGTACAATCAAAACATTTATGAATGGAACTCGACTTCGTTCATATGGCCACCGCGGGCAGGTTCGCAGCGGTCGATTCGTTGGACCCAATTTTCGAAAACTCGGCCACACAATTCGGCCGAAACGGCTGCTATTTCGCATTCAATGTTGGCTCTGAATGAAGCGGCCAATCGACTGGTCCATTTCTTGAGATAACACGCTCATCAAACTTACTCTTCAATAAATCGATTGTAACGTGTGCTGTGTGGCTTGTGGCACCGTCCTGCTGAAACCACATGTTGTCCAAGTCTATATCTTCCAATTCGGGCCAAAATTAAACGATAATCATGGCGCGATAACGATTACCATTCATAGTAACGTGACGATCATTATCGTCGACGAAAAAATATAGGCCCATGATGCCGCCGGCATGCAAACCGCACCAAACAGTTATTTTTTGTGAATAAAGTGGTGTTTCATGAGGCACATGTGGATTTTCACCCGACCAATAACGCATATTTTGCTTATTGAGGAACCCATTGAGCCAAAAATGAGCTTCGTCACTGAAAATGATTTTGCGATAAAATTGATCATCTTAGCACATCTTTTCCAGAGCACAATCGGAGAACGTACGTCGCTTCAAATGGTCCATCGGCTTCAATTCTTGAGTCAGCTTGATCTTGTATGGATGTAAACCAAGATCCTTACGCAAAATTCGCCATAAAGTGGTCTGGGCGATGCCCAACTCTTGAGAACGCCGTGGAATTGACTGATTTGGATCATTTGCTACGGACGTTTCAACGGCAGCGATATTTTCGACACTTCGACCAACCCGTTGTCTCACTGGCACGGCAACATCACATAACAAATACGTAGACTCAAATTTTTGCACTAAACTTGTTACTGCCTGTCTACTAGGGCGAGAATTACGACCAAAAATCGGAGTTAACGCTCTTAAAGTAGCGGTCACCGACTCCGAATTTCCGTAGTAAATTTTTATAATTTGCGGACGTTGTTCGTTCATGTACTTTACCATGATGAAAATGTTAAGTTTACTGAATAAATTGACAGTGATAGTTCGATGATTAGTGAAAGGGTGCGTTCGCAAATTGAATTAAAAGTTGTCAAGTCCCTATTGGAAAACCCTTTATAAATGTTATTTCGGCGTCAAAATTTTGATTATTTTCACATTCTTCGATCTCCAGAACGCCAAGAAAGTAATTTTTTTCAAAGTTCATGGTAAATTCATATTCGTCACTATTTCCAAAATAATATAATCGTACACGCTCTTTAGGGCTAAACTGGTCTGGTGTGATAAGGCCCATCTTACGACACTTGTCCTTTAATGTATCAAAATATATCAATTTAAATAGTTCATTAATAGTATTTTAAATTAAAACTAACTTAAATATAGTTCTCAGTATTCGCAATTTATAAAGCTGTGTCACATTTTATTAAATTAAATAAATAAGTAACTATTATTTACTACATATTTAAGCGTTGAAATCAAAACTTTTAATTCTACAAATAAAATAGGGTATGTAAATTATGCTAATCGCAGATATTACCTGTGGATTGTATGTACATATTTACTCAAGCAGTATCGATTTTTCACAAAACTTCTGTTGTCATATAATCAATATAATCATGCAATTAAGCAATCGCCATCCACTTTACGAACTTCTTTTAATTGTGATGATGTAGATGGTAATATTGTACCTGCGGTTTAGTACGAATCAGTGTAAGTCGTAATCGAGATGGAAAACTTATCTAAGATTAGAATGTTAAGGATAAGCGCCCATTTACTACCACTTATGTGTGAATGTGGGCACTATACCTCTATAAAACTTATACTTTTTAGAGTTTTTAGTTTCTGTGTTATCCTGTTAGCCCTATTTTATATTTTTGCAAATTTTTTTGTTGTGCAAGGTGAATATTATGTAAAAACGTTACAGGCATTCTTTCAAATTACTCATGTAAGTGAATATTTAAGTATTACGCGATCTTAACAAAATTTTTAGATATTTCTAAAATACCTATTCTTCATACTTCACAAGTTTAACATAGAAAAAATATTAAACGATATTCTAAAAAAATTTTGGGATTATAAACGATTTAATATAGAAATAGTGAAAACTACTGAAAAACATTACAGAATTATAGAAAATATTCAAAAAATTCTGGTTTACGCAACTGTTGTTATTGTATCAGCATATTTTTCATGGTTTTTCTTCGATTCCGAACGTGTATTTCTTTTCGAATCTCATATTCCAGACTCGTACATTATGGACGCTTTGGCATCGACATCTCAATTTTATTGCTGTTATGTTGGATTTGGAATCATACTAGGTTATGATATCATTTACCTTTCCTTATGTATTCATGTTGCTCTGCAAGTAAGGCTACTGAAGCAGAAACTAAAGCAAATTTTGGATAATTTAAGTAAAAACGTTGTGCTGGAAATGAACAACTGCATAAAACATCATCAGTTTTTATTTGCGTAAGTATTCCTAGTTCATTAATTAATCCTGAAACAGTGATAATATAAATACGTTTAAAAAAAATTAAATTTTCTTTTCCGATAAGTTAATATATTGGGTTGGCAACTAAGTACTTTCGGTGTTGTAGTATAAAATAAAACACTTAGTGTTATATTGCTATTTAATTTAATATTTGGATAATATATCTATTCTTATTGATCTCAAAAATAATTTTTGCTCTTTGGAGAAAGTGTGATATATGACATAATAGACTGAGCATCCACTAACACAATTTTCTTCCGTAAAAATTTATCTAAATATTTAAATAAATATGTTGGAATATTTTTATTGGGTTGGTAACTAAGTACTTTCGGTTTTGTAATATAAAATAAACAAAGAATAGTTTTTAATCAATTATATATTTTCCATTTTGCTCAATGACCTTTTACCATCTTTCTTTCAGCTGCATGATTCCGCGCTCATAAAATTTCTGGTCCTTATCAGCAAAAAACTGAACCAGGTGCGAGTGAAGGTCATCGTTATTTGTGAAAGTTTTACCATTCAAAGAATTCTTCAAACTTCGAAATAAATGGTAATCAGATGGTGCTAGATCAGGGCTGTATGAGGGATGTGGCATCACTTCCCAGCCAAGCTCCGATAGTTTCCCACGAGCTGCCAAAATGTGTGAGGCCTTGTATTATCTTGGTGGAAAACTACACCTTTCCGATTTGACAATTCTGACGGTTTTTCTTTGATTGCTTCATTCAGTTTTATTAATTGTTGACAGTAAACATCAGAATTGATCGTTTGGTTCCTTGGAAGCAGCTCAAAAAACGCACCACCTTTGTAATCTCATCAAACTGACAGCGTGATCTTTTTTGGATGCAATTCAGCTTTCGATGTGGTTTGAGCTGATTTATCGTGTTTGCGCCATGATCGTTTTCGAACTATGTTACTCTACAGGACCCATTTTTCATCACCAGTGATGATTCTTTTTAAGAAGAAGAAATTTCGTCTAAGGTGCATATCGCAAAAGTTGATTCTTTGTGTTAAAAGAATTTCTTTCAATTCATGAGGTACCCAAATATCAAGCTTCTTAACTAGCCCAAGACATTTTAAATGTTTTCAATTGTTGAATGCGATACATGTAGCCTCTCCGCAACCTCTCGAACTGTTATATGACGATCCTCTTCATTTATGACTTTGATTTGGTCATCATCAACTTCAGTAGGCCGACCAGAACGTTGCTAATCTTTGAGTTAAAAATCTCCAGAACGGAATTTTTTATACCAATTCTGACACGTGCGCTCTGTTAAGCAATTAGCACCATAAACTCCACATATCTTTTTGTGAGCCGCAGCTGCTTTCTTTCCTTTACGGAAATAAAATAGGAAAATATGTCGAAAATGTTCGTTTCTGCACTCCATTTAAAATTAACCCACAACTAATAGCTTTAATAAAAATCACGCACTACTTGCTTCTGAAGTTACATCAATGTGACTAGTATCACGCGACAAACTGTAAAGTATAGCACTAACATACGTTATACAAAAAATAAAGCAACGCTCTCTATCAGTAAAAACCGAAAATACTTAGTTGCCAACCCAATACTTCTTCAAGATCTATCAGGTTTGTATTTACTTAAGAAATTGCAAAACTTTTTAAAGAAATTGTTTTCCGGTTAAATTTTAGAATTAGCATTGAAGATGAATAAACAATTCAGCAATTCACAAAACTATCAAAAGCTTTCAAATTACGAAAATATATTTGTGATAAAATTGTAATAATTTCATAAAAGTAAAAATTATAATTTTGAAATTTACTTTTTAAGTGAAACACTGTATACGCATAGAGTCGCTATTTTGTTTCATGTCAGTACAATAATTTATGTTCTTTGTTACAGTACATTCCAAAGAATGAAAGAGATATATTCGGTCATGTTATTTTTCTTTTATTTTGTTACTTTAATTACAACTTGCACTATACTTTTCGAGATCCTTACTGGGTAAGTACCATAATACGGATACTAAACATTTATTTGCAGAATATGCGTATATTTTTAAAGAATGCTCATATTCTGTTATCATAATAATGTAATCATCAGTAACATCAAAACGACAAAATTATTAATTAAGTTAATGGTATTGTTTTATACATGTGAAAATTGCTCATGCACTAATTGTTTTATGCCACGAATCGTGAATTAATTAAGAAAAATATTACTAATTTTTCACAAAGAATCTCACAAATGAAGAAAGAAAATTTAACCACCACATTTTCGAATATATACATCAATAAGTGCTAGCCTTCCTGCAAAAAAACCAAGGTAGTTCCACAGATGGGTTGGTAATTGGCTTCGATTTTTTTCTTACATGAAGGGGACCCTTTTCGTAAATAGTTTTTATTAGATGATTTTAATAATGTGGTTTCTGAAAAACAACTGGTATGGCTCATCACATCAACGATCTTTTTCTGATGTAAGTTATATAGAGAAGCCGCGTGGAGGTATATCTGGATCATACGAAGGGTATGGTATACATTTGATACTTTTACTGTTCAAAAACTTTATCCAAGCAGCAACTATATTTGGACGAGCGTAATTGTGGTGCTTTCACTTCTTTATCAGACGAGGCCGTTTTGTGAAAATGTGATTCATTCAGCGTTGATGGTTTATTCAATTAGCACATTAATTGGAGCAGCACAAACAAATCTTGCAATACATGGTTTCCCGAACGCCATTTCAATAATGAGAAAATTTCTGCTGCGGCTTTTCCCGAACGAATTCAAAATTCTATTGCATATATTTGCTCTTTCATTTCATACAGATGTTGTACAAATTGTTTTGGAAATTCTCAAACAAACTAAATAATTAATGTATAAAAGTATCTTGTAGCCACCATGTATTCCGAAAACAACTCAGAAAATTTCGCGAGTTTTGGAATACCTATTTGAATTTTTTCAAAGCCACTTCTGATGAACGGAAGCGTTTACTAGTCCAACTTAAATGATTTCATGGGCTTCTCAGATGTTTTAACAAATATGGAGTATAATAAAAATAATAATATTCTAAAAAAATCAATATACTTTCATCAATTTTCAAACTGGGTGAGAATCCAGGGCATTGCTGGCAGATTGTATTATATTTGATAAGAGACTCCTATCATTCTAGTAGACGATTTTGTCATAATGATGGTTTGAATGCATTTCGGATGCTCGGTAGCAGAGTATATCTATAACTGTATGCATGCTTCTTTATATTATTGTTCCAATTATTTCCTATCAATTGTCATTATCCTGCTTCTATGTCTTACTGTTGTTTTCGATTCGCTCAGTTTGGGGTGAATCCTATCTTGGTTTGAATAACATCTGTGCTGATAGGATCAGATATTTAGTTGCGCAAACACAATTGTTTCACTTGTATAGAACATATTACCCTTCTTTGTCTTGTAAGTGCATGTTTGAAACTTCACATGTAATCTTTTAGCAAAATCGACGCGTTGGCCGTTATATAAGCATATGTATAACTATTAGAGGAAGTTTTGTGTTCGATGGCAGTTATAATGCTTATCAGAAGGTATTTACAAACAAATTGTACATGAGTATAAATTTCGTGTACGTTTAGAAGAGGATCAATTGATTAGATATCTCAAAGCGAATCAGATCATGAACAAGGCGATCACTACAGCAAATTACTACTATACAACTCACAGTTTCCAGTCGTTTTATATCCTCGTACTATAGGATTTGTGTTTTGCCTTGTATGCTGCTCCAAACTGCAGCCCTCTTAAATGAGTGCAACCATCCGCAATCGAATATCGTTAGAATATAATGCGACGCGCATGGGGAGAGCCAATTGAATATAGTAACTTTGCATCGGTAACACATGTTATTGACGAATAGACATGTGGAAATGTGGCATATCATCGCGTTATGCAGGCGCTACTAACTGTTTGGTTGAAATTTATATGCAAATAAAGGCACAACATTATTGATTTGTACAATAATTTAATAAAATATATATAAAAAAACAGGCACCCATAAAATTAGTAAATTTAATATTGTAAACACACGCGAATAAATATTTAGATCTCATAACATTCTATATTTCTTAAAATAGTAATTAAGCTTGTTCAGATGATTGGTGGTTTTCTCTTCTCCCTATTTAGAGCAGACGTATGGGTTCGAGAATATATTTTGAACCTGTTTATCTGCTTTTATTAAATATATTATTGACGGTTTCTTATTTACAGCCACACGGATCTAATAAGCTACATCATAAAATTTATCCTCATATTTATCTACATCTCTCAATTCGCATTTTATGTTTTTCCAGCTGATTTACTTGCTTACGAGGTAAATACGATACAATTCGATAATATTGCATAATGAATTAATTCTCATAAAGTTTTCAGATTTACCAAACACACTGTATATGTCACGATGGTACGAAAATTACAGAGTAATTCAGAAAACAATGTTTTACGTAATCTTGAGTTCTCAGCGGGTGCATTACTTCTCAGGAGTTGGTATTATTGACATAAACGTTGACGCATTTGCCTCTGTGAGATAATCGATTACGTCTTATTCGATAGTTTATAGTTTAATGTTTATAATTTTAGGTAATACGGAAAGCATTCTCCTTCAGTGCAATTATTCGAAATGTGTTAGATAAATAAAGTGTGGATTCTACATTCATTAAATTAGTAAATGCAAAGAGCTCTTTAATTTTCACTAATTTTAATTTTAATCGACTTTTGCAGTTGTTTCGCTACCTAGTGGCTTATTCATATGCTTAAGTAGACTTTCTACTAGATTACTTTAAACATTTGGAGAAGCCATTGTATGATGAAACAATGGTCATGTACTTGACGCTTAAAGCAGACTTTCTACTAGTTTACTCTAAACATCTGAAGAAGCCACTGTGTGGTGAAACAATTGTCATATACATATATATATATATGTACATTACTTAAAAGTAAAGTTAATGCAAACTATAACACTCTGGGTATTTATTAATTTAGAGTCATGATCTATCAAGCAAGGGCCGAGTCAATCCAATATCTATCTTAATTATTTTAGTACTTTTCATCATGAATTTACTCGTAAATAATATTTAGTGTTTCTGAATTTTTATAGTTAATGTTAATCTTACTTAAAGATGAAGTATTTTCTCTATTTTGCAAATCGTTAGTATGCTTTATTAAATGCATATGCAATTGCCATTATACATACACACGTGTATGTACATACACAATTAAGATCATCTAATGTATGTTAGAAAAAAACTGATAATTACATAGTCATAATTATTTATTAATGATTACGAGTATACAAGTTTGTATGTGCAATAATTCCCTGATGTAATGAGCTATGTAGTACAGGTAACAAAACCTGCAGACCCTTAGCAAAGTTGAACATTTGGCAGTACGATTTTACATTTTCTGATATTTGAATTTGCTATAAAGTTTGGATTGTAGTAGTGTTCCGCTTGATACAAATATACAATGTGTGTTACATATACCCGAACAAGGTTTCGTATTACTTTAAAGGATACCACAACCTTAAAGAAATAAGGCACATGTATCCTTTTCATCTGTATTCTTATTAATTTAAGCAATTCACTAAACTGTGTTGTTATTATCCATTTATACATTTGTTTTGTAAATACACAAAATAATATATATTCAATGTTTACATGCCAAAGTTGTTTTAATTAATGTAAAACTTATGTCATTTGGACAACTCGTCTATATATGATCTCACCAACTACGATGGGATCAGTAATTAGTGATCCTGAGGAAACAGAAGAACACTAATAAAAAAATTTTATTTGTTTTCCAATTCTGGTAATACTTCAAAATATAGCAGTCAAAAGAGGTTTGTTAGTTGAAAAGAAATTGAAAAATTGAACTGTTTTTAGCTGGTTTTGAAATGTGAAAAAAAAGCCCAAGTTCTTATTTTTAAAATGATTTAAAATGATTCAAACGTGGGTGGAGCAGTACATTTGATGAACAATGCAGTGGACGCTGACAATTATTAAAGGTAGAAGTGACTAGATTATTGGTTAATTTATAAATTCAAATGGAATATGTTCCCTAACGCGACGATAAAGTTCAAAAATAGGAATATATATATATATATATATTCACTAGTATGTCCTTTTTTTCTCTTTTGCCGTTTACAATTAATAGTGTAAGGTTTTCTTTTTTTGTGTGAGCGTGATTTTTTGCGGCAGTATTAATTGATTAATTATTCAATTTTTTTAACGTTTCGGCAATATGCATACTGCCTTCTTCAGAATTTATTCAACATATCTGCCTCACCAAAATCCAAACATCTTCAATATTGTCTTAAAGTATGTCATCTGCATAAAAAATTTTTCCTTTTTTTTGGGTTTTGGAGGTGATTAACTATATTATATTATTGTCTATATTCTGCATGTATTTTAGTTTTATACATTGAGGAAGCCAACAAAGCTAAATAAAAACTAAAATACATACAGAATATAGACAATAATATAATATAATTTATCGCCTCCAGAACCCAAAAAAAGGAAACGTTTTTGAATATAAATGAATTAGGCCACCAGCCAGTACAGTAGCTGGTGGCCTAATTGGTAAGGCAACTGTCTAGCAAACGGCAGATAAGCGTTCGAGACCTTTCCCAGGGCCGAAATGTTTAATTAATTTTTGTGACTTTCATTAACAAAGACATCGGAAAATAATAATTTTCATTAATTTCCCATCATAAAGAGCTTAATTATATAATTATTAACTTCAAAAATCTGACTGGGGGTTATATTAGATCCGTTCCCATATTGTATTTTATGGCGTATTAAAACACACGAAATTGTATTTTTTGGTGGCCTAATTGGTGAGACAGCTGTCTAGCAAACGGCAAATACAGGTTCCAGGCCTTCTTATATATAATTATATATATATATATATATATATATATATATATATATCCCTTTTGCCGTTTATAAACATCAAACGTACAAAATCCTCTTTATCCACAGGAAATTTTACTGGTTTTTAGCATATTTATTGCTGTATGAATGTGATAAATTCAGATGGGAAGTATAAGTTTTATCGTAGTACGTAAAAATATGAAAACGAATCATATTATGACTTATTTGTAACTGTGCCATCATTACGAGAACAAAGCCAGTCTTTTTAAAGGAGGAGGTAAACTAGCTCTGCATCCCACAGAAAATTGTCAAGATAATGTATAGTTGATTATTCTTTCTTGCTCCATGATGACAAGAACAAATTGCAAAGAGATACTGAAAATATTTGAAACAAATAACTTCCAAAGATGAAGAGGAAGAGGATATATATTGAAAGTATTTTCAACAAATATAAGGTGTTACAGAGATTGTAACAGATTTTCTTCGCGTTTTTTAAGCTTTTAATGTGTTATTTTTTCAGTACACAGATTATACACTAGCACGTAAGTATATATACACACACACTGGTGAATAATTTAGTGTGCATTGTCAAACCTGCATTTAAGCAATTGTTGATTATGAATTGGGCTGATTTGGGAGCGGTTAACAGAGACATATTTGCAAGAAGTAGAGAAAGTGGCACTTAAGACATCATAATTGGTAGGAATGATGAAATATGTGGTTTCGCAATGTACAGGTGTATGTAGTGGAAGATGCTCCTTGCGACCACGTGTAAACAAATATGAAAAGTACTTACTACAGGAACTAAAAGTTTCAAAACAAGTTTCTTTATCCCTTCATGTTATCTCTCTTATTGCACGATTTAGAACATACACATATGTATTGATTTTAGACATAGAAATAATGTACAGGCAGATGTGGATACATCAAGATATCAATAAATATTTTGGCATGAAAACATTAATGAAAATCTACAGTGTTAACAACTGAACACAGTGACCTTATTGTATAATATTTAAGTAAAGATATTAACCTCCAAGTCGCGAGTACCACCTTTGAAACATGTCACTTTACCGTGTTTAGAATTATGTGCAATTGTAATTTCATCACAATCACCAAATAAATTTAGAGAACCTTTAAAAATACCAATACAAAGGGAATATTACTGGAGCAATTCAAACGTTACTTTGCATTGGATAGAATCACTGACATACAGTGGGAAGATGTAAGTTACTAAGCGAGAAATAGAGAAACTTAAAACCCTGATTGGCATTACGCTAGGACTTGCGACAATCCAGTCGATTGAATTTCAGGAGAAGTCTTACCTAATGAATCAACTTCATCTACATTATAGTGATATGGGCACAGTTTGTTGTCAGAAATAAAAATGGATTTTATACAGGAGGAAGTGATTTATTAAAATGTAAACATATTAGAATTAATTTAAGATAATAAGAGATTTGCCAAACATTATTGCCAAAGAAAGGGTTTAATTTTATAACCAAATACTCACTATTAAACAAACTAAAAGGAATAGCAAACCTTTATGGTTAAACTGTGCTGGTACCATAAGGCCAACTTTTAATATACAATAATGTTACATTAATTGAATTGTTGATAAACACGATTCTTTATTAATTCTAACGTAAATAGTGTTGTCTTCAGTATTTGTAGTTCCTAATGCTGTGCCATATTTTAGTAAATGAAATAAATAAAGTAACTACTATTTTTTACGTATTTAAGAGTTTAGATTAAAATTTTCTATCCATCTACAAATAAAATAGGATACATAAATTACGTTAAACCCAGATTATGCCTGTGTTAATATTTACATTAGCTTATATACTTATAGGTATTTGCTCTACAAATGTATTGATTTTTCACAAAACTTCTATTCGAATATAATCAGGCGATTAAGCAATCGAAATCCACTTTATAAACTTCTTTTAATTATGATCATGTAGTTAGAAATGTTATACCTGGAATTTAGTACGAAAGCGTACAAGTCGTAGTCGAGATGGAAAACTTATCTAAGATTGGAATGTTAAAAGTAAGCGCGTATTTACTACAACTTGTATGTGAATGTGGCCACTATACTTCTGCAAATCTTATAGTTTTTAGAGTTTTCAATTTTTGTTTTATCTTATTAGGTTTAATTTACATTTTTGCAAATTTTTTTATTGTACGAAGTGAAAATTTTATCCGAACGTTGCAAGGGTTCTTTCAAGTTACTCATGTAAGTGAATATTTAAGTATTACGGGATTATATTACTAAACTAAATTTTTAGGTACTTCTGAAATATCTGTTTTTCATACGTCACAAGTTAAACATAGAAAATATATTAGCCGATATTTTAACAAAGTTTTGGGATTATAAGCGATTTAATATGGAAATAGTGAAAGATACTGAAAAACATTACCGAATCGTAAAAACTATTCAAAAGATGATGATTTACGCAACTGCTGTTATTGCGTCAGCCTATTTTTCATGGTTTTTCTTCGATTCCGAACATGTATTCCTTTTGGAAGCTGATATTCCAGACTCGTACATCATGGATGCTTTGGCATCGATATCTCAATTTTACTGCTTTTATGTTGGATTTGGAATTATGTTAGGGTACGACATCATATATCTTTCTTTATGTATTCATGTAGTTCTGCAAGTAAGGCTACTGAAGCAGAAACTAAAGGAGATTTTGGATAATTTAAGTAAAGATGCTTTTGAAATGAGAAACTGCATAGAACATCATCAGTTTTTGTTTGCGTAAGTATTCCTAATTAATTCTGAAATTGAGAATTTAAGTGTAATACATTTAAAAAAATTAATTTTTCTTCCGTGATAAGTGTAAATATTTGCTCAAAATCTCTCAGTTCTGTATTTATTTAAGAAATTACAAAACTTTTTAAAGAAATTATTTTGCAACTATTATAAATTTTAGAATTGCCCTTAAAGATGGTCAAATATTTCAGATATTAAGTTCACAATAATATTAGAAGTACACAAAATTACGAAAATTAATTTGTGTTAAAAATCATAATTCCTAAAATTACTTCTTAAGTGAAATGCTGTATAATTATAGAGTCTCTATATTATTTCATGCCAGAGCAATAATTTGTGTTCCTTGTTTCAGTACATTTCAAAGAATGAAAGACATATATTCGGTCATGCTATTTTTCCATTACTTTGTTACTTTAATTACAACTTGCACTATACTTTTCGAGATCCTTACTGGGTAAGTAATAAAGACACTAACATTTATTTACAATAATAATAACGCACAATATTAATGCGTTTGCCATTAAGGCATGCTTATGTTTCTTTATCACAATAATGAGATCATCAAAAAATAAACGTCTTCATAGATAATTAGTAAAATTAATAGTGCCATTTTATATAAGCAAAAGTTGCGGATGCAATCGTTGTTTGCTGTCGCTATTCTATAATTGATTAGGAAAAACATA
This sequence comes from Dermolepida albohirtum, assembly GCA_031893035.1. NCBI lineage: Eukaryota > Metazoa > Arthropoda > Insecta > Coleoptera > Scarabaeidae > Dermolepida > Dermolepida albohirtum. Next base: position 88,997 of record JAVIWB010006648.1, read on the forward strand.
ACTGATTTTTGCAAAAATTGGCATGGATTATGAAAGCGAGCTTAACCAATAAATTTCAGAATATATACGATAACATCGTCAGTGGTAACCCTCCTGTAGAAAAACCGAGATAGTTCTACGGATGAGTTAGTAAACTGCTACTTTGCTACCTGAATTTCTGAAAATCAACTAGTATGGCTCACAAAGAAAATGACCGGTAAATAATTAGTAATGTTACTATGTTGGTATCGTTACCCAAGGCGCGTTTGAAGTGATAAAAAACTTAGTACCTTACCTCGTTCGTTTCATTTCGAGCTGTACTTCCCGTCCAATCATCTTCTTAACGTTGTTAACTTTAAAGTTTAATTTTGCACATTCAAATGTTTTTAAAATAATGGGATTTGAAACACTTATGCAGGATAAAAAATGCTTTAGATACTGAGACTCTTTTAGTATGATCTTCAGCAATTTTGTTCATTAATATAATTAGTTAAATTGTGTAATCCTCTATATCTCAAAAACATTTTTGTCTTTCATGATTTAAAAATTGTATTTAGAAAACAAGTGAAATTTAAATGAACTTTAATTGTCGACAAAATAATTCTAGACACTCTAATAGAATATCTAGTAATCCGCAGATAAACGCTGTTTTAGACGAGGAGTTATTGCCAAAAATAATTTGCCCGGGAAAAATAATTTTAATTAGAAAATTGAAAACATATAATACTTGAAGATGATATAGGAAGAACTTCCTCTTACTGCTTAGATGTTAGTATGCATTGATTGTGCATAGTCTTTTTTCTTAAATACATTTATGTACATAGAGTTTGAAGAGTTAAAATTAAATCTGAATGAGTTCCTAACAGTACACTATAGAAATATAACAGGGCAAAATTTGCGGAAGTATTGTCCAAATTGTGTTGGAAATTATCTTTTTAACCATGCGTTCTTCAAAACTCGATATAAATCTAAATGGTAAATCAGTTGGTATGAAAGTATTATTCACAAAGTCCTTCCAATTTCTTGAAAAACTCCCAATTTGACCCTGGATTATCCACACCTTTTCGTTCATATAAAATTGTCTTATGGCCATAATGACCAGTCCGCAAACGATAATTTTTAGTATAGAAGTATTTTGTTGTAATGATTGTTTAACTGCATTTTTGAGTACAATGAGCGGCAGCAGGGTATATCTATAATTCTATGCGTGTTTCTCCCAAATTAGTTCCTCTATTTTATTACTTGTACTACCTACTGTTATTTTCGATTTGTTGTTATGTAGATGAAATAGAGAAACTAGTTTTTCGGAGAATGGGGCGCAGTTCGTCGTATGTTATGTTAGTTTGAATAACTTCTGCATTGACAACATCAGAGATTTAGTTCCGTAAGCATGAAAAAATAAAATACAATTATTTTTGTTATAAGGGTATGTTGAACTTAGCACATGTAATAATCCTTAAGCAAAATCTACGTGTTTGTTATGTATCTACATTCATGTATGTATATATATATATATATATATATATATATATATATATACATACTTATAAAAGGACGTTTTATGTTTTCGATCTCGGTTATAATGTATGTCAGAATGTAAGGGAGTTTTCAGTAATAAATAATTTGGGTCACGAGAGGACATTTCATTGTGTTTCCTATGTACTTTCTATAACATGTTCTGATATACTAGGGTGTCTGCTTGTTTGCAAACAAATTGTACATGAGATGATTGCTTACACATATGTTTAAAAAAGGATCAATTCTGCTTGATTGCAGACATGTGTATCGTCGACTAGATATCTCAAAATGAATCGTATGATGAACGTGAGGTTTACTGAGGGATGCAATAAAGTGCAGACGATCAATACAGCAAATTATTGCAGTACAAGGCACAGCTCCCAGAACGTCTGTGAGATCTCCGTATTATACGACTTGTGCCTTTTTTTGTATGTTGCTCCAAACTGCAGTACCCTTAAATGTGTGCAATTACCCGCGTAACCAGTATGGAAAAAAGCGAATTTAGTGATTTGAAGACGGTAACGTTAGCGCTTTCGCCATAATTGAATGTAGCAGTTTTGAATCGGTGACTCAAATTATTGACGTATAGACGCAGATATTATTTACCACTTAGTTAAAATTTAAATGCCAAAAAAGATAAAACATGGCTAATTCGTACAATAAATACAAATAGATATAAGACAACACGCGCCCATTAAATTAATAAACTTAATATGATTCATAAATAAAGCTGAATAGATATTTAAAGTTCTTAACACACTATACTTCCTAAAAGAATGATAATAATTAGTAACTCTTTCCTCTCCCTATTTAAAGCAGATATACGGGTTCCAGTAAATATTTTGAACGCATATGCCTTTTCTTCTGAGCTTCCGGGCTGGAAAACACATCACTTGTATCACTGCCGACGTTTTGTGTCCACTTGTATGGGACATCTTCAAGGTATAACGACTGCTACTGTTTGTTGCACTGAAACTCAACGAAACGTGGACAGTTATGTCAATGATGCGATTCCAACCCGGAAGATCAGAAGAAGATAGTATGGACCACCTCCGCGGAAGTCTACGTACGCATATATCTGTTTTAATTAAATAAATTATTAACCGTATCTTGTTTACAGTCACACGGATCTCATAAACTATATCATAAAATGTGGCCTCATATTTCTCTACATTTCTCAATTTGCCTTTTATGTGTTTCCAGCTGAGTTAGTCGCTTACGAGGTAAATCTGACCCTATTAAGCAGTATTAGGTAACTAATTAATTTTGATGCAGTTTTCAGATTTACCAAACACACTGTATATGTCACGATGGTACGAAAATCATAGAGTAATTCAGAAGACAATGTTATATGTAATCTTGAGTTCTCAACGGGTGCATTACTTCTCAGGAGTTGGAATTATTGACATAAACGTTGACGCATTTGCTTCTGTGAGACAACCGAACACAAGTTATTCGATACTTTATAGTTTTATGTTTATAATTTTAGGTAATACGGAAGGCATTCTCTTTCAGTGCAGTTATTCGAAACGTATTAAATAAGTAGAGTGTAGATTCTACACTGATGAAGTTAGTAAATGCTGAGAACGTTTTAATTTTTACTAATTTAAATTTTAGCCAACGTACATACGAGGGAGCGTTTTTATATTCGCGGAATGAGCGGGTTGTAGAGGGGTGAGTAGGCGCATTGGGGGCGTGGCCTGTGCAGCGACTCATGATTAGTATAAATACGAAGTTTCATTGTTATTAGACAGTTAGTCTTTGAGCTATCGTCAACCAAGTAACATAATCAGGAGTGAAAAGTGAAATATGGAAAAAATTGAATATCGTGCCGTTATAAAGTTCCTTACCAGGCAAGGAAAATCAGTCGCGAACATAATGAATGAGATGTCATTGGTTTACGGCGACTCTTGTCCAGGAAAAACCATGGTGTACAAGTGGCATAGTTTATTTAAACAAGGAAGGGAATCCCTTGAAGACGACCCGAGGCCGGGCAGGAGCATTGAGGCGACCACGCCAGCACTTATCCAAAAAGTTGAGCAAATTGTACTCGCAGATGCTCGACTAAAGAAGAAACAATTCGCAGAAATGGTTGGAGTATCCGATACAATAATTTTTAAAATCCTACACGATCATCTCGGCATGTCTAACGTCAGCGCAAAGTGGGTGCCGAGAATGCTCACGCCACCGCAAAAACAACAGCGCGTAGAGTGTTCGCGTGCATTTTTGGACCTCTGTAATGAAGACAAGGATGGTGTATTGAGTGGAATTGTTACTGGAGACGAAACTTGGGTTCATCATTATGAACCTGAGTTCAATCAAGACTCCATGCAGTGGCATAAAAAGGGCACAGCACCTCCCAAGAAATTTAAAGTGTCACAATCAGCTGGTAAACTCATCGCAACGGTATTTTGGGACTCGGAAGGAATATTGTTGATTGATTATAAAGGTAAAGGTGTTTCTATAACCGGAGAATATTACGCTTCAATATTCGAGCGACTAAAAGAAGCCATTAAAGAGAAAAGACGGGGAAAATTGACAAAGGGTGTTCTGCATTTGCACGACAACGCGCCCGTCCACAAGAGCCGCGTTGCGTTAGCTGCCCTGCATAAGGTGGGCTTCGAAATTGTGAATCACCCACACTACAGCCCAGACCTGGCCCCGAGTGATTATTACCTGTTTCCGAAAATGAAAAGAGAGCTGCGGGGTAAAAAATTTACTGCCGATGATGAAGTCAAGGAGGCAGTTTCAGCGTATTTTGCAGATAAAGAGAAATCATTTTTTTATGAGGGTATAAATAAATTAATTGAAAGATGTGAAAAATGTATCCGTCTTGCAGGTGAATATATTGAAAAAGAAAAATAATTTAGTTTTTTTATTTCCACCCCTTGTCCCCCATTCCGCGAATATAAAAACGCTCCCTCGTATATGACAATTGTTTCGCCATCCAGTGCCTTATTCAAATGCTTAAAGGTAACTCTCTACCAGTCTACTTTAAGCATCTGAAGAAGCAACTGGGTAGTGATATAATTGTCATGTACATTAATTAAAAGTAAAGTTAGTGAAAACTATAACGCCGTTCGTATTTATTAATTTAGTTATGACCTTTATCAACTAACGTTTTTTATCAAAATTTGCGTGTGCTTTTTGTAAATTACAGACTCTATTTTATTTCAGATAGTTCCATTTATAGTTGTATTTGTGGAAAATTAAATGCATAGTAAAAAATTGAAAAATTATGACGATCTTTGGATAAAATTAATTATAATTTGGAAAATAATTTATATACTTGGATTCTGTACATAAAATATTAGATGTGAACTAATTTTTACATTACAAAATTTGATTTTAATACCCCAAATAATTCAAATTTGTACCAGCCAAAATTTATGATGCTAACTCAAGTTATTCAAAAATAAAACTTACAACCATGCTCAAACGTATTAGACACCTTACGAATTTATGTACATACAAACAAATATAGTTTATATAGTTTCGTCAAAAGAGAGGTGAGGAAAATAAAACTGTTGTGAAAATTATGTACAAAGTGTTATTTAGTAATATAGTACAATTTATCAATATTTTGTCGCTTCGCCCTTGGCCTTAATGACAGCTCGCACTCGTCGAGGCATACTTGCTACTAAATTGTAACACTCTGGCGGTGCTATTGCAGCCCATATTTCGCGAATTTTTGTTGATAATTCTGCTTTTGACAGACATTTATGTTCCGTGGTCTTAGTTTTTAAGATACGCCAGAAATTTTCAATGGGCGACAAATCGGGACTTTATGGCGGCCAATCCAATACCTCCACTGTGTTTTCCTCGAACCAACGCATTACAGCTTCCGATTTGTGGCAGGGCGCATTATCTTGCTGAAAAATGTATTGTGGAATATCCTGGTTGAATAGTTTTAGCACAGACGGTTCTAATACTTCCTCCAACATGGCTAAATAACGTTGGCAATTCATCCGTCCATCGCACAGGTACACTTCCCCAACACCGTATGCAGACATACAACCCCAAACCTTGATACTACCACCTCCAAATTTTACTGTGGGAATGATACATTATGGTTCATAAGCTTCCCCTTGCCTACGCCGAACGTATAGCGTCCCAGGTAGTCCCCAAAGCTGCCAGGCAAAAGAAGAAAGTTAGCACTTAGACAGGATTAATTTTGTTTAATGTTACATGTAGACTGAATTGCATACAACGATAAGAATATTAGTCATGAAGATGTACTTACATACCTCGATATTCGATTCATCAGACCAAAGAATCTTCGACCACTTCTCGATTGTCCAATTTTCATGTTATTTGGCCCATAAATACCGCTTCTTTTTATGAGCGTCAGTTAAAAGCGGTTTACGTCGCGCTTTACACCCTCGTAAACCAGCACGCTGGAGACGCCTTCTCACTGTTTGCGCAGAAACTGTTACGCCATAACGCTGTTTCAGCTCACTGGCGAGCTGTTTCGACGATTTTTTCCTATCACTGAGAGCCAGTCTTTGTAAAATTCTGTCTTCTCTAATCGAGGTACAGGGTTTTCAGCCACTTTTTAGTCTATTAACAAACGACCCACTCTCCTTATAGCGACTAATGGTTGTACGGACTGAACATCGCGAACATTTTTTTTTTGCAATTGCAGCTATTGATAACTTCTGGGAATGCAGTAGCACTATTTGGGCGCGTGCCCCTACCGACAACTCGCGTGTTTTAGGCATTTTTCTTCAATAAATAACTGACACAACGTGAAAAATAGGATAGTCTAATTGATCTCTACCACAAACTCACAAACGCACGTTGCTCACACACTGCTAGAATGACACTAAATTTCTAAAATCCACAATTTCCCCTTTCCACCTATTCTTTTCAATAGGGGATTAACTAGGGTATTCAAAAACGCATTTCTGTAAATAACATTAACTATTTTTATGGTTAATTTCCGTCAGACTTGGATAATACCGAGAATAAGGGTTTTTACCTGGGGTGTCTAATACATCTGAGCATGGTTGTATTTCTTAAATTTTGCAATTATAACTTATTCTTATTAATAATAATTTTACGCCTTAACTATTTCTTATTCTAAGAGAAATCTTTCACGAAATATTTTCCTTTAATAATATAAAATGGAAATTGAATTACACTGCTCAAAATAGGAGAAATGGTAATAGAATAAATAAATAAATCATGTAGCTCCTCGCAAATATTTTTATATTTAACTACAACGTTTTTAAATAAGAAACCGAACCCATTGACAAGTCAGAACTTGTTGGTGCACATTATGAAACTACTAAGGCAATAGAGTGAATAAATACCATTAAATGAACACACAATTATGGGACTTCATAAGAGGTTTTATTGATAAAATGACGAAAAATCTATTGTTAATAATATGTATGATCTCTACGAACGGTAATAAAGGTTTGACATCTCATCGGCACTGATTGAATCAGGACATCAAAAAATTCTGGTAGAATATTTTTCCATTCCCCTAATAGAGCAATTTGAAGTTCCCGAATTTTACGCAGTGGCATATTTCTTGCTATCACACGTCTTCCTAAGGTATCCCAAATATCTTCGATAGGAATTTGCTAGCTAGTTCAGTCTATTAATTCCCAATTCTTCAATCCAGTTGTTCGTGATTTGATGTGGACAAGCATTGTCATGTATCAAAATAAATCTTCATCCATAGCATCAGCGTACAGAAGAACAAAGGATCTCAAAATTTCATCCAGATACCTCTGAGGTTGCCATTTTGTATCACATATAGGTCTGTATGACCTCCTGCGCTTATCACAGCCCATACGATTACACTATCATCACCTTCAAATTGCGACCCTTCTCGAACAAATTGTTGCTGATTACGCGTTCTAGGTTCACGTCGAATTAAAATACGTTGAATTTGATGGAGCCTGTGGTTGATTAACTTAATCACTAAGGTTGATATATAACACCTTTCCACATTAACTTTTGTAATTCTGTATACGCATTTCGACAACCGAATGTACACTCAGTGTACATTTTGGCTCTCAACGGTGTAGATCTCGTACGGAGTTTGTTTTCGTACAGGTATTTTTCGCCGTCGTTTACCAGGTGCGACACTTTGCAATTATCTGCTGATGATGACAACTTGGTTGTCGAAATGCGTATACAGAATTACAAAAGTTAATGTGGAAAGGGGTTATATATCAACCTTATCTGAATTTAAGGCGCATCTGGATTCGTCGCAAAACAATACTTGTGCCCAGTCATTGTGATTCCAATTTCTATGCTGCTCATCATATTCTTCGCGATCTTTTATGAAGAGCAGTTAGTGGAACACAAACTAGGGGCCTTCAAGAAAAGAGTCAAATTAAATGATGCATTTTTAAAAATAATAAGAACTGTTCAATTGTAATGTTTTTATTCAAAACTAAGAGACTTTCGTAAGCATCGTCGAGTGTCGAATAAAAACAAAAGATTGAATTTGTCCTGTTACTTATACAATAACTAAATTCTATAGTATAGTTGTAAAGTTTTTTATGTAAACACAACAATTATAAACTTTCTTTATACCAATGCCCTATTAACACATAATTAAATAAATGTTTTGTATGGAAACGAGGTTTTAGTTATAACAATGATCACCTTGATAGTAATACATAAAAATACAATATAAAAACGAATTAATTTGTAAATTGTTTTGTGACTGCGGCATCGATGAGAGAATATAACCGAACAGTCTTTTTAAAGATGAACTATGTTACTAATATTCTTAGTTAGAATATCCCAAAAAAATAAAAGACTGCCAGTATTTGCTAGTTCATTTAGCGTTATCCAGGATGCACCACGAGGAGGCGTACTAGCACTGCATCCCACAGATAATATGAAGATCATTTATAATTCGTTATTCCTCCTTACTCCATGATAACATAACCAAATTGCAAACAGATACTGTAAATTTTGTCAGCAAATAACTTTTATAAATTAGGAGTTACAAAAGTGTGTAACAGATTCCCTTCGTGTTGTTTAGCGTTTCATATACTATGTTTATAGTACATGAAATATACACACACAAATATGTACAAATACTGGCGAATAATTTCCAAATCTGCATTCAAACAATAGAGTTGATTATCAATTAGCATGACGTGACAGCGGGGTTACCTGTTTGATATTACTATCAAACAGTAGGAAAAGAGGCAATTAAGACTTAGTATTGGATTACAAATACAAATTACAAATATGTTTAGAACTAAATGTTCTAAAGCAAATTTACGTGTCGCTTCATGTTACGTCTCGTCTTAAACAGAGTAAAATGTAGCTAGGACAAATCCTATACTAAATACATAAATTAGAAAAATAAACATCAAAATAAGAAGATTTTTTGTATTGGAATAACAGAATTAATTCTCTATTTCTCTCAAACATTGTTTTATGACAGAACCATGGTAACTACCATTACTTTCTCATTTTTTTTAATTGGTTTCGTAATTGTGTAACATACGTTGTTGCTTGTATTCGTTGTGCAGCCTACTGCACGTAATTATATAGTTTCTGGAAGGAGAAAGCAAACATAGAGTTAAGTGGAAAGTTGATGTGGTCAAATATATGAAGCAAGAAAAAAGCCGAAGAAGTAGTAAAGGATAGTGGTTGTTGTAGAGAACAAACTTTATTTTAGCATTATTACTTTACGAGTATGATGATTTCAAAGATGAATATTTTAAACCTTTATAATAATATAATTTAGCATTTATTGTATTTTTAATATCTAATTAATATTATTTATATTTATAATAAATTATTATTCATTTTATTGGTCGCATACAAACCAATTCTGTAGATTTAAGAGGTATCAAATGATGTTTAATGCCGACATCACCTATACTGTAAGGAGAATATTAGGAATATCTTTAGACATTTATACCGTCGTTCAGTTACATTTCTTATAAATGTTGTATTGCAAAAACTATTAGGAATTACTTTTATAAAATTTCTTATAATACTCTAAAACGGCTTATCATACCCTATAATTTTGGAATTTTCGGCGGCTTCCAATTGAAATTCTTCCGAATTTTGTATTCTTTTATATAAGAGGAGGAAATATTAGGAAGCACAGCACAGTTGAGAGGTAACAAGAAAGTCAGAATGAATACTCAATTAATCTAGTCTGTAAAACAAAGAAGTAGCCAAGTAATGTACAAAGAGTGTCTTACTATAAGGCTTAATTTTACATGTATCCCATATCCGTAATTTGTCATTGAAGTTAGCGTAATTTGTTATTAGAATTTGGGTAAATTTAAATAAAAAAATATCATATATGAACATTGAGAAACTAAGTGTAGAGGTCTTAAGTTCACACCCCAACCACAAAACCGATATATTCAAATAAAGGAAAAGGTAGAGATATTTGGTTATGAAAATTGGGTTTAAGACTAAAACTATAACTAGTAATCGGGATTGAAAGAATATTCTAGAATACATCCAAATTCGTTAAAAACAATTCTCAATATACACTCACAAAATACAGTAAAACCTGTGTTAACGGCCACCTGACTAAAGCGGCCACCTGAGTTTCAAAGTTCCCCGAATCGACTATAAGGAAATTCCCATACACAAATACCCGTTAATTACGGCCACCTTTGTAAAACGGCCGCGGCCAAATAACCCAATCTTTTACGGCCTATTTTCATAGAAATTTACCTGCCAATGTCGGCCGGACTATTTATGACATGTATATCTTTATTGACGGAAATACCTAATACAAATTGTCAGGGTTTTCCGAGGTTTCCTACTACCTGGTAGTAATTCACCCTTTTCGATTTAAACTTTATTATTCTAAAGGAAACAATTCAGTTTAAAGTTGTCTCCGTATTCGAGAGGTTCTTAATTAAGTATGTCGCAAAAAAGAAAACGTTTGTCGCTAAAAGACAAAATAAATATAATCGCGGAAAGTGAAAAGTATGCGTTAAGTTCGCGAAAGTTGGCCGAAAAATATGGGGTTGGAAAAACACAAATTAACGATATTATGAAAAATAAAGGTGAATTAAAAAAGATGGTCGAGGAAGGTGTTAACATGGAGCTAAAACGAAAATTTCCGAAGTCAGAAGGATTGGCAGTGGATCAAGTCGTCTACAATTAGTTTTGCAAAGCCAGAAACAAAGCAATTCCAATACCTGGACCGCTACTTAAACAAAAAGTACTGGAGACAGCAAACAGTTTAAAGATGGAAAATTTCGCAGCATCTAATGGATGGTTGGAAAGTTTCTGTCGGCGACACAGTATAACTTTTAAATCAATTTGTGGTGATTCCGCAGAGGTTAATTTGGACGATATAAAAGACTGGAAAACCAAGTTACCGCTGATTTTAATAAATTATTCTCCTTGAGATGTGTTTAATGCCGACGGAACATTACCGCGCTATGCCAAATAAGACATTTGCATTAAAAACTGAGAATTGTGCAGGGAAGAAGGCAGCAAAACAACGTTTGACTGTTTTACTATGTGTAAATATGGAAGGTGAGAAGGAAGATCCATTAATAATTGGAAAAAGTAAAAATCCTCGCGGTTTTAAGTGTAGTCATGTGGACAAATTACCCTTAGAATGGGTTTCTAACAAAAAGGCATGAATGACAACGGAAATTATGACAAGATGACTGCATAAATTTGACAATAAAATGAAAAAACAAAATAGAAAAGTGCATCCTTTCTTGGATAATGCCACTTCACATTCTAAAGTTCCATTAGAAAATGTTAAACTAGTCTTCCTGCCGCCAAATACCACTTCGTATTGTCAGCCCTTGGATCAAGGAATAATTCAGAATTTCAAATTGATTTACCGAAATTTTTTGATTAAAAAGCTTCTAACGTTTATTGACAATTAATGTGATTTTGAAATTTTTGAAAAAACATAAATTTAGCCAATGCACTTGTATGGATTACAGCTGCTTGGAAAAAGGTATCTCCTGCTACAGTTAGAAAATGTTTTTCCAAGGCCGGATTCTCTGATGTTATCCAGGAGGACACAATGTTTGATGAAGAAGACGAAATACCCCTTGCCCAGCTATATCCTGCAGTTCGTAACGAATTTTTGATGGATTTAGATGAATATGCTTCTATTGATCGTCATGTGCCTACAGAGAGCCCTAACTTCAGTATTCCAGAAATTGTTGAACATTTGTGCAATAATGATGAAGAACATAACTCTGATAATAGTGACCTGGACGAATGTGAAACTCCAAAATCTAGTTTATCTAGTATGAGTGAAGTGTGTGCAAAATTAAGAGACATACAAAATTATTTATTGTGCAATAACAATGGTGACATTTATATGGATGTTTCTAAAATTTCACTTACATGTGAAGCTGCAGTTTTTAAATCGAAGCTAAAAAATGTGAAGCAAACAAATATTGAAACATACTTTAAAAAATCCTAATAAATTGTGTTTTTTCGGATGAATATATTGTAATAATATGTACATATAAATAATTTATTAGATGCCATACTATCTATAATATGTAAATACATTAAAATTTTAGTTTTTCTTACACATATTTGTATTTATATACTATTTACTTTAATTAATAAAATAAAGAAAGCAAATCCTAAAATTAATTATGTATTTTATTTGTGAGACGAAAAACCTGTCAATTACGGACACCTTTATATAACGGCCAATATATTTTGCTTTTTGGGTGACCGTTATTGACAGGTTTTACTGTATAATCCTTCTTTTTGACGAAGAATGTTTTCTATGGTACAAAAAAGTTTATAATGAACTACAATAAAAGACCAGATCCTTGACACCAGCTTATTTGAAATACATTCACACTTTTATTACATGCATTAATTTCAGTTTCTTCCAATAGCTTATTAATAAAAAGCTATATACAAATATTAATTTTCATGTTGGACCAACATTTGGTGAATAACTTACTTTATTATTTGAAACCATTATAGACTTCTTACATGAAATGTTATGTAATTAAAGATTATAGCTCCATATTCCGATAATCTAAGTCTACATTAAATAAATTAAAATCAAAGTTATTTTATCTATAAATTTGTTGCAGGGCCCCGTACATTTCTAACGATAATACCGACAAGTTTTCTATATAAAACTAGTGCTACTTCGTAACTAAGTATAATGATATACTTTGATTCGTTATATACGTTATTAGGAAAATTGTAATACTTTCAAAGTTTATGTAATCGATTGTGATTTGTAAAATGTTTATTTTTGTCTTGCATTAGTGCAAATATAATCTATAATTCATTATTCGAAGCGTCTATAAATTTCTTTCTCGAATATATTCACGAAAACTGTAATTTTGTATTATAATAGAAACATATTAAATAAATTAAAATGATAAGGTATTTTCTCTATTAGTTATTAGATGATTTTTGAATATTCATCATAATAACAAGCTTTCTGTACAAAATCAATACTGCTACACAAAAGTTACCGTGACTTTATTTAATGATATATTTTTGTTAATTATATATGTAGATATTAAGAAAGTTTTGCCAAGTTTGTATAAATGCCTGTAATCTAAAACAATCCAAAATATGATTAGTTCAATGTACTCTCAGAGTTAGTACGGAAAATTTATCTCGTAATAAAATGCTAAGCGCTTGACCGTTACTATTCGGTTTTGTACGGAAAACTAAAAATCGCATATCCATAAAATTAATTACTTTTCGTACGCTGAATTCTTGTTTATTACGGCTAACAGTAACATATATGTTTTTAAACTTTTTCGAACTTTTTCTTGAAATGATTAAATCGTTCTTGCATATTTTACACGTAAGTTATCAGTATTTGATGTAATATTATCTACGTATACCGGTTCCAGATTCAGCTAAAATATACATTCTGTATAAATTATAAATCAGGAAGAAAAGTTGTATTAAATGGTATACAAAATAAGTTTCGTGCCTGCAAGGAATCCAAAAATATTAGTAAATCTGTAAACTTTACTTCTGCAGTTATTAGCAATACACAAACCGCAAATTTCATTTTTACGTTTATTGTGAGATGGGTTTCTATTTTGATATCAGCTATTGGTTTCGTTCATGTATTTCCTGTTGCAGTTTTTATTCCAGATTCTGTTGCGATACTTGTGTTTATATGGGTATATCACATCATATATGTACGAAGGAGCGTTTTTATATTCGCGGAATGGGGGACAAGGGGTAGAAATAAAAAAACCAAATTATTTTTCTTTTTCAATATATTCACCTGCAAGACGGATACATTTTTCACATCTTTCAATTAATTTATTTATACCCTCATAAAAAAATGATTTCTCTTTATCTGCAAAATACGCCGAAACTGCCTCCTTGACTTCATCATCGGCAGTAAATTTTTTACCCCGCAGCTCTTTTTTCATTTTCGGAAACAGGTAATAATCACTCGGGGTCAGGTCTGGGCTGTAGGGTGGGTGATTCACAATTTCGAAGCCCACCTTATGCAGGGCAGCTAATGCAACGCGGCTCTTGTGGACGGGCGCGTTGTCGTGCAAAAGCAGAACACCTTTTGTCAATTTTCCCCGTCTCTTCTCTTTAATGGCTTCTTTTAGTCGCTCTAATATTGAAGCGTAATATTCTCCGGTTATAGAAACACCTTTATCTTTACAATCAATCAACAATATTCCTTCCGAGTCCCAAAATACTGTTGCCATGAGTTTCCCAGCTGATTGTGACACTTTAAATTTCTTGGGAGGTGCTGTGCCCTTTTTATGCCACTGCATGGAGTCTTGTTTGGACTCAGGTTCATAATGATGAACGCAAGTTTCGTCTCCAGTAACAATTCCACTCAATACACCATCCTTGTCTTCATTACAGAGGTCCAAAAATGCACAAGAACATTATACGCGCTGTTGTTTTTGCGGCGGCGTGAGCATTCTCGGCACCCATCTTGCGCTGACCTTAGACATGCCGAGATGATCGTGTAGGATTTTAAAAATTGTTGTATCGGATACTCCAACTATTTCTGCGAGTTGTTTCTTCTTTAGTCGAGCATCTTCGAGTACAATTTGTTCAACTTTTTGGATAAGTGCTGGCGTGGTCACCTCAATGCTCCTGCCCGGCCTCGGGTCGTCTTCAAGGGATTCCCTTCCTTGTTTAAATAAACTATGCCACTTGTACACCATGGTTTTTCCTGGACAAGAATCGCCGTAAACCAATGACATCTCATTCATTATGGTCGCGACTGATTTTCCTTGCCTGGTAAGGAACTTTATAATGGCACGATATTCGATTTTTTCCATATTTCACTTTTCACTCCTGATTATGTTACTTGGTTGACGATAGCTCAAAGACTAACTGTCTAATTATACCTTCCCGCGCGTGAATTTAAGGCTGAACTGAGTTCTTTACCCTTGTCCTAACTACCGGCCGGTGAAATTGTGACCTGAGGTCGCGTTAATAATTATAATTTTGAATCGACATCACAGAAGGTGATGGGAATTCGGATTTGAATGAAATTTTGTCCTAACTTGAATGAGATTAATTGTGTCATGACTGGTTTGAATTAAACCGGATTTGGATGAAATCGCGGCACCGATTTGTTGCCCGTGCGCGTACGCGTACGCGATTTGAATGAAATTTTGCATTTATGATGGGGGGACAAAAACCAAGCCGCGCCACTGCTTGAAAAAGAACCCCCTGGAATTCGAAATTCGCGAGCGTCCCTCGCGTATCCCGTTGCCGATTTTGGTGAATTTTTGTGACTGAAGGTCACGCGTCGTTGGCCAAACACGCCGTGTCCTGGAGTATCTGTAACATATCTAATTAGTGATTTTACATGTAAACTTACGTTTTACATGTATTTGAATGAACTTTTGTGATGTTTCGTATACATTTGTATAGAATGTCTGATTTGTGTGTGCTGTTGTGTCGTCTTAACGAGTGACTCTAGTGTCATGTGAGGACGTGTTGCGGTCTCCTGTAGGGGCCCGCGATGTGTTCAAGGTCAATGTTGGAAATGAGTGGATTTTCGTGATTAGGAACTTGGGAAAAGTACTTCGTGGCAAGTTGGAGTATGTACTTTGGAATTGTTGGGATTTGTAGGTCGTTGTGTAGTGTTGTGTTTCTGGTGAACCAGGTTGCACCAGTCATGACTCTAAGTGTTTTGTTTTGTATGATCTGTAGTTTGTTTATGTGTGTCTGTGCCGCGTATCTCCATACCGGCGCGGCGTACGTCATTTTTGGTCTGATGACCATCTTGTATACCTGTGTCTTCAGCCGCAGGTCCTGTCTAATAACAATGAAACTTCGTATTTATACTAATCATGAGTCGCTGCACAGGCCACGCCCCCAATGCGCCTACTCACCCCTCTACAAGTCGCTCATTCCGCGAATATAAAAACGGTCCTTCGTATGTTACATGGAGTAAATAGCCCTAGTTGGATATAACTTGTTATAATTTCATTGTGTGCACAGGTCGTTGTTCGAACGAGATTGAAAGAAAAAATTGCATGCCTGTATAATGCATCGTCAGTTATTGTTTCGGTGAGTGAACAAAATTGCACGAAGTTAATAGTTTGCAAGTTCATTACAAACATTTCTAAATTAGCATTATTGACGGTGTAATCGAACTGTAAAAGATAAACTGAAAAAACCTTATTACGCCTAGTATTGATAAGTTTCATACATTTATGTAGTTGGTGACTTCGTTATTGACATTATTCGCATTTTATTAGTATAGACCAAGGAAATACACTTTTCCTACATCTGTGGTACTTTTCATTTAAGTTCTCTTAGAAAAAACGAAATAAGTCTAGAATTATACATATTATAAAAGTCGGGATTAATCCAAAATACTTTATTGCTTCCGGAGTGCCAATAAATGTATATTTAATTATTTTTAAATTCGTAATTTTCTTATTAAACTGAACACAATAAAAGAACTCAATATTATCTTAATTCAAATCAAATTTTTATAGTTCTATAGATCAAATATTCAATTAACAGAAACAATTAACTCAATTCCCCCAAAGTGCTAATTATTGTGACTATTACCAGTACTTTTGATTATTATTGTATAAATAAAAGAGATTAAACCTTGGACCATTGTTGTTCAACACCTTCATTCATGATTTACACTGATTTCAAAATCGATATCGAACGTAGGCACAAATAAAAAGTGTAATTTTTTATGAAAAACTTAGTTATTGTCAATACTGGAATTCGAATCATGGGGTTCATTATTGAAACATGTAAGAATTTCAACGCATAACTCCGTTTGAAGCTATTTTCTATGCACTAATGATTAATAGCTAGAAGTTGGAATACGTTGTTGTAATATGGTATTCCATGTATAATGTTCAAATTAATAAAACAGCGAATTTAACAAAAATGTCTACCGTTTAAGATTGTTGGAAATTATCCTGCCCGTGGCTTGGTTTAAGCTCTATTGGAGAGACATGGATCTGATTCACTAACTAGAAGGAAACGGATTATCGATGTTTCCAGATATACTTCTTTGATTTTTCTATACATTTTGTAGACAGTAATACTCTACTGTGGACTATTTGTATATTTATATATGTATATATGTATATCCTCTACATACTTGCAATTCTATTATTTAACTATTGTGTAAGATATGATTGTGGCGTAGATTTCGGTCGCTTCCTCAAATTAACGCCCGGAAACGTTTCACATAACTCACCTATTATGTTACCGACAAAAGGTTTTCCATACAAAATCAATACTACTTTGTAACTCAATTTAATAATATGTTTTTGTTCATTATATATGCAGACATTAAGAAAATTGTAATATTTATGTAATTGATTGTTACCTGTAACAATCCAAACTATGATCAATTCAAATCTAGTACTCCTAAAGTTAGTATGGAGAGAGTATCTCAGGATAAAATGCTAAGTGCTAGTGCTCTTCTGTTAAGCTTTGTGTGGGAAGCTAAACATCGCACATCCATAAAATTAATTATTTTTCATTTGTTTAATTCGTCTTTATTGCTTCTAGCAATCATATACATGTTCTTAAACTTTTTCTATGTAAGTCGCGAGCTTTTTCTTGAAACACTGCAATCGTTCATTCATGTCTTGCACGTAAGTAAAATATTTCATGGAATATTAATTACAGACTTATGTGTACCGATTTCAGATTCTGCTAAAATACATATCGTTCATAAATTATAAATCAGAAATAAATGTTGTATTAAATGATTTACAAAATAAATTTTGGGGTTACAAAGAATTCAAGAACATAAGCAAATCTGTAAATGTTATTTCAACAGCTGTTGGTAACATACAAATGGCAATTGCTATGTTTACGTTTGTTTTGGCATGGGTGTATATTTTCATGTCAGTTTTTGGTTCCGCTCATGTATTTCCTTTCATGACTTTCATTCCGGATTCAGTTGCGATGCTTGCCGTTATATAGTTAAGTCACATTTATGAATTATACATAGGACAAGCAGTTCTTATTGGATATGATTTGTTATACTTTTCATTATGTGTACACATTATTCTACAAACGAGACTGCTGAAAGCAAAAATTACGGATATTTTAAATAATAATCACAGGAACTCCATGAGTAAATTAAACGACTGCATAAAACATCAGTTCTTGTTTCGGTAAGTGAACAACACTCCACGGAAAAATTAATAGTTTAAAACTTTTCTAAATTCACATTGTTTGCCACAGTTAAAGAAGGTAAATTAACGAATGTTATTGAACCTAATGTTAATTAGTAAGGTACCACAGTTGTTGGCATGTACATACATTGTTAGTGGCACCATTTCTTGTGTACTCTACAATTTTCTTCAGGTATCTTGCGTTTAAGCTCCCTCGGAAAAAGTAACAAAGTTGATATGGAATTACATATTGTTACATATCCGAAACACGTAAATAATTTAGTTTAAATTTTTTTTTCAGCTATAGAGACATCAATTTATAGGTTATTTGAAAACTTAAACTTGCCGAGAAAGGCGTTTCTTTAATCAAATAGTTGTCGATATATTGAATACCTATAATAATGAAGAAATACTATGTAAGCGAAGATTTTTACCTTAATGGAATTTGAGTTAGAGAATAATTGCTTGAAGGAAAGCAAATGCATTTACAGGATAAGTAAAACGTTCAACAAAAGTAGTTGTTGACAAATTGAAAAAAGGAAGATTTACATCTCGATAGTAAATTAAATTAATTGCGAAGGAAGTATTGTAGGAGCAAAACGCGTTTGCATTGTACTTTCTAGCACGTATCATTGTGCGCTCCAGAGGAGCAATATTCAAAAGATTGGTGTTAGATAAAGAATAAATACAACAAAATAAATAATTGGCATTCACTTTCAAAAATCTTTTAATTGGTAATTAAAGTATCAGTTATGACATTTATAGGCGAAAAATAATATCTGCCAAATGGCCTCCTCTTGCAGCTTCACAGACGTTCCCCCTTTCGTTACAATTTTCAATGACTTTTGACATAATTGAGGCTCTATCTCTCTCATACGAATAATTTCATCTTTCAAAGTAGCAATTGATTGTGGATTGTTTTTATAGACCTGACTTTTCACATAACCCAAAAGAAAATAGTCTAACGGTATCAAATCACATGATCTTGGCGGCCAATTAACATCACTGTTTCTTGAAATTACACCATCCTGGAAACTTTTCTCTCAATAAATCAATTGATTCGTGTGCAAAGCGAGGAGTAGCGCCATCCTGCTGAAACCACATATCCTCTAAATCAATATTCATTAATTCAGGCCACTAAATTCTGTTATCATCCGACGATATCGATCACCATTGACAGTTACAGCTTCACCAGCAGCATTTTGAAAGAAGTAAGGTCTGATTACACCACCTGACCATAATGCACACCAAACAGTAACTCGTTTAGGATGCATAGGTCTCTCATGAATAATTCGTGGATTTTCCTCACCCCAGATACGGCAATTTTGTTCATTAACATAGCCATCAATTTCAAAATGCGCCTCATCAGAAAACATTTTTTGAGAAAAATCAGCTGGTTGTTCATTGATGAAATTGACAAATGAACGAAGTTTTAATTGATCTTATGGCTTCAGTTACTGTGTTATTTGAACTTTATATGCCTTCAGAGCTTAGTCCTTGTGTAAAATACTGTTGTTGCGAACGTGGTTTAATGGACATTTGAGAATCTTCATCAACACTTTCGCGAACCAAAGAAATATTGTCTTGCGAACGACCACTACGACTGTATTTTTCACTTTTTTAATCTTCCACGGAACCGGTCTCTTGAAATTTTTTAATAATTCGGCCAATAGTGCTATCAGATGGACGAATATGTAAACAATAAAATTCAAGTAATTTTCTAAAGACTCTTTTCACAGAACGCTGATTTTCATAAAATAATTCAAGAATTTGAAAGCGGTGTTGTACTGTGTACGAAACCATTTTGATAAATGTCATATTCACGTTTTAAATACCCACATACCCAGACATATTCAGTGAGCCATCTGATTTTATTTATTCTTAAAGAAAATCGCGCAATTTGAAACACCTTTATATCTAGGACTCTCCGTTTAATTAATATCTATATACCATTCTTTAGCTATCTATTTACGTTTAGCTAACTATCTATGTCTAATGTGATAGAAACGTTACTGTATATATATAGTCAAATAAACCAACATTGAACTTCAGCTTTTTGGTATTTTGATAGTTTTCAAAGGAGCAATATGCTGTTGGGTTTAGACGTTTAGAGTATATTACAAGTGAACACTTCTCCATATACATATACTCATCATTTGTAAAAGATATATATAATAATAAGAAAATAATATTTACTTAGTTAACTGCAAGTCTTGATAATGTTTCAATATTACACATAATCTTCGAATATTTTCTGCATTGAATCAGGTTAATATCAAGACACCAATAGATGTTTTTGTTTCAGTATGTTTTTACGTATGAAACAGATATATTCGATGATGTTACTGCTTCAGTATTTTCTTACATTAATAACTGCATGTACCATACTTTTCGAAGTTTTATCAGGGTAAGTAAATAAAGGAATTTGGTTTGAGACGATTCGTTCATTAAATAAGTTTTGTGTTGAAATGTAATATTGATTTAATAGTAGCAAATTTATATACATGTGGTAGTGTTTCTTGTAATTCTTATTATTTCAGAAATACTGGTTTAGCGAACAATGTTGTAAAATTTATGTCAGTATTGTTTTTCGTTTGTGAATTTGCATTCTACACGTTCCCTGCTGAACATGTCTCATCTGAGGTATCTATCATGTCAAGTACACAATGTATATACCCTATAAAACGAAGTTATATTTGTAGTTTTCAAATCTGTCCGCGAGCATTTATTGTTC
The DNA here is from genome assembly GCA_031893035.1 of Dermolepida albohirtum. Classification (NCBI taxonomy): domain Eukaryota; kingdom Metazoa; phylum Arthropoda; class Insecta; order Coleoptera; family Scarabaeidae; genus Dermolepida; species Dermolepida albohirtum. The sequence goes on from JAVIWB010006648.1 coordinate 109,814, forward strand.
AAAATGGTATAACAATGAAATAATTACTCAGAAGTTAATGTTATATGTAATGATGAAATCACAACGCATTCATTACTTTTCCGGTGCCGGTTTTGTAGATATGAACGTAGATGCATTTGGATCGATAAGATTATTAAAGTCTGTTTTGCAGCTTAATGATTTGAAATTGTAATGTTTCAGGTATTTAGAAAAACCTTCTCTTTTTGTGCAATTTTGCAAAATATTTTAAATAAGTAAATGTACTCCCAAGTCTTTTGGGGGTTAATAATTCAAAATTGCATGGTTACAGGTAATTAAAAAAGAACTCCTTTCTGCACAATTTTCCATATCTTAGAAGAAATAAATGTATTCCTAAATCTTGTGTTTGCTATTAAAAATTTAGATTGTTATAATAAATGCGATGTTTATTTTTTTATTATGGTGCCACAAATTTTTACGTGCTTCTAATAAGGCTCTGGACATACTTAAATTTACTTACGTATTTTGTGATCAATGTATCTAGATATACACGCGTATTAATTGGGGCTAGTTGGACGGTTTTTTTTTCCAACATTATTAATTACTATATAATACTATATTATAATTCCATTACTTCTATGAGTGCTAAAGATCTCATTCTGTTACAACGGTTCCATAAATTGCTTTCTATTGTTACAAATCTTGATAATGCCGCAACATATTCGTGTTCATCGAATATTTTCCGTATTGTATCGAACTGATATTAAATACCAATAGATATTTTTGTTTTAGTATATTCTTATGTATGAAACAGATCAATGCAAGGATTTACTGTTTCAGTATTTTCTTAGATTAGTAACTGGCTGTAACTTACTTTTTGAAGAAAGAGTAGGTAATGATCTTGGTTTTGCTATCTTAAAGTAGCAAATCTACGAGTGATACAGTCATAGAAATCAACACTAATGTGTATTATCATTCATTTTAGTAATTTAAACAGCTTCATTTCTGTATCGAGCAATATATATTTTAAGGTTTTATTAAAATTTTCGAGACATAGGTATATGTAGTCAAAAAAGTCATGATATATGTAAAGTTTATATGAATGTGCTATGATATATAAGATTACATTTTTTGTTAAAATAAATTTATAAATTAAACTTTGTTAATATATGTTGCTTATCTGTTTGTTTTTATTTGATCTTTTATCACAAGATCATGGGATTATGCTCCGTTCCAAGATAACATAACCTTTGATAAACATTTAAGAATCAAAGTATATTTACTAAACTTTAAGACATACGAATATGAAACTTTACACACATATTTACAAACCTCTCTGGTTCAGATTACAGATATTCAATATGTCCTCCATCAGCGACACTAACAATATCACATCGATACTCAAATTCCTTCCGTACTCGGGCAAGCATGTTCTTCGTCACTGATGTTATGGCGGTACGGATCCGGTTCTTCATCTCTTCCAGGTTCTGTGAGAGTGGTGGTACATAAACGTTGTCTTTAAGGAAACCCCACAGGAAGAAGTCACAGCGTGTCAAATCCGGTGACCGTGGAGCCCAGCTAAGACATGCTAAGTCGCCATCTCTTTGACGACCAATCCAGCGGTTCGATAGAGTTTCATTCAGACATTCACGCACTTGGCGGCTCCTGTGAGGGAGTGCCTTGTCTTGTTGAAAAATGAAGTTACCTTCGTGCAGCCTCAGAAACAACCAGTTTTGTAACATAGCGAGATACTGTTGACCGTTAACCGTGTTTCCATCAAAGAATAATGGGCCGTAAACAGATGATCGGGATATCGCACAAAACATATTGATTTTAGGCAAATCTCGTATATGTTCAATGGCTGCATGTAGGTTCTGTAGACCCCAAATTCGAACATTGTGTTTGTTTACCAGACTACTGACATAGAAAGTCGCTTCATCACTGAACATGATGCGCTGTGCGAAAGAGTTATCTTTGTCAGTAGCATCACGAATCTCGTTAAAAATTGCCACGTTTCCGTTTGTCATCAAGAGGCAGAGTTTATAACAACTGTAACTTGTACAGCTTCATAACCAACCGAAATCTTAAAGGAACGCCAAATTGTTGTTGTGGGCGGTTGTAACTTTCGACTGGCACGACGAGTTGATTTTGAAGGATTACGTTGGAGAGCAGTTTCTATTCGTGCAAGATTTTTTTCAGAAACACGAGGGTGGGCAGGACTCTTTCCTTTACATACATATCCTGTATCTACAAACTATCGATACCATCTGCGAATGTTCCACCCATTCGGAGGATCAGTTTTAGAAACAATTCTAAATGACGACACAAAAATTGAAACAGAATTGTATCAAACAACAAGAGACTGTATTTTTCACTAAATGAATTAATATTCAATATAAAGGAACATAAATTTTAAAATACATAATTCGCCGTGTGTTTCAACATCGACATTTAATTCAGATCAATGGCTGTTATGGAAGTACAAAAAATCGTATTCAAAATTTAGAAATGAAATCTGCCAGGAAAATCACCGAATAAAAATAGGTCAATAAAAAAAATTCGAGAATATATTGTATGGACTATGCCCAATATGATGTTAACTAACAATGTTTGGGAGATGGAATATCCAAAAGAGAAAACGTAAAGGCAGACAAAAGGTGAAGCAGAATGATGATGTGGTTGAATATATGGAACAAAAAGGGAAATGGAAAAAATCCGAAGACGTGGTAAAGGATAATGTTTGTTATGGTGACCAATAACTTTAAGTTGCAAATTGTGCACACTACTTTAGTACAAGTCATAGTTTCACTATCCACGAGATTGCTAGATGTTATTGTTCATATTTTATGCGACTGCCCGGATGAAATGTAAAAACATATGGCCTCAAATATACAATGAAAAGAATTGCTTTTGCAAATGTTACATATGATGTTTGGTTGAAAGAAAGACAAGTAAATAAACTCTTAATCTAGTAAGGTAGACAAAACCCCTATCCACAATAATATTCATATTCTGTATACCTATTTGACAACTATGTTGTTATAATCAGCAGATAATTATAGTGCCGCACCCGGATCCGCCGTAAAAATCGCGCAGAAACAAATATGTACCAGACATTCACCATCAGAATTCAAACACGCACTTATATATAAATAAATAGTGTATATAGAATACAATAAGCATTTCACTAATTTTTGTTATGACATTCAGCAGCAGAAGTTGCATAAGTGACTTGATCAATAAGGTTGATATATAACCCCTTTCCACATTAACTTTTGTAAATCATTCTCGTTGAGACAGCCGTACTGTGAGCACGTACCTGGTACATGTTAACCGTGCGGATAGATCAAAGAGATTTTTGGCCAGTCTGTGACTCGCCTTTTGTGCTATACGACTGTGATAGTGAAATAGTGATATCAAAGTCAGAGATAAATTGCAACGCGGAATTTCCCAGGCTTCTCGCATCGGTAAGATCGTCATCTTTGCGGGCGATGGCGATCGGCCGTGGCCACGTGGTGGTTGAACCGACTGACGCTGGTGGACGTCCGTGTTCCCGATATGGAGACAACAACAACGAAAACAAATCAAACGGAGGACAATAAAAGTAAGAAAACAGTAAATCACACAACTAACACTAAAAATACAAACACTACAACAAACACAAAGAAACCGGTCGATATCGTAATCGACGTCAACGTAGGCGCGCTACAAGAAATGAAATCGGCCGAAAATTTAAATAGGCAACAGCTGATGGACATACTTTTGTATGTCAAGTCACTGTTGTTAAAGCTAGATGAACGTGACGACGACAAAGAAACAAACAGTAACACAAATACAACCATAACAGAAAATACAGTCAACATAACACAACACAACACACATAATGACACACTAACAAATGAACACAAAACGCCACAGGAAGAAGCGATGCAAATCCTCCGAAGAACAAGCTGAAGATAACACACCGTTCACGGTGGTTAAAAACAAAAGAAAATATAGGAACTAATCCGATGAAGAAAACAAAGAAGAACACAAAATTAAAAAAGACAAAAAAGTAAATACACAAACACCAAAAACGACAAACAAAGATACACACATACAAGCGAAATACACCACATTAAGAATATCGCGATATACAACGGTTTCGATTCGGAATTAATCAATGGATTAATTAGAAAGGCCAACATAAGAAAAACAATCCGTGACACCACATGTCTATCACCACAGAGCAATCGGGAAAAGCATTTTGTTTGTTTACCTTTCCATGGTATGACAAAAAATCTAAATAGTATTTTTAAAGAACGCGGGTTTCAAGTCTGTTCCCGCCCCAATAATTCCCTTAAAACGCTTTTAGGAAATGCAAAAGACAAAATCGAAGAAAATAAAAAATCGGGAATCTACCGAATTGAATGTTTAGAGTGCAATAGACAATACATCGGCCAAACTAAAAGATCGATCGAAACCAGGTATAAAGAACACCTTTCGCACATAAAATTCAACCGACCGGAAAAATCGGGTATAGCGAGACATGTATTAGAAAATAACCACAGTGTTAATATGGGTTGTTTACATTTGATAAAAAACGTGTATAATTATCGAGAACTAGACACGTATGACAGCATGCACATCTTTAAGAATTTAAACCATGTGGTGAACTATAATGACGCCGGCCCCTTACAATCGTCCCTTTTCTTTCTACTGAATGTCAGAGGAGGAACAATATCATAAATCACACAGGCAGGCACTTGTCTTGACCATAATAACCTTTTTCAATGTAGTGCATGTTAATTTAAGTAAAAGTAATTTTTTAAAAATCTTGTGAAACAAACACAGTGTACATCTTGGTATTGACCGGTGTGGATCGCGTACGGAGTTTGATTTTCGTACAATTGTTTTTCGCCGTGTTTTACCAGGTGCGACACTTTGAAATTATCTGCTGATGATGACAACTTGGTTGTCGAAATGCGTATACCGAATTTACAAAAGTTAATGTGGAAAGGGGTTATATATCAACCTTATTGATCAAGTCAATCAACCACAGGCTCCATCAAATTCAACTTGCATAAGTGAAACAAAAACGCATATGTATATATAACCAAATTTTTATTTATAGATGCACGACTGTATTCACTTCATTACAATATTTTGCAAAATTGTGTAAAAAGAGAAAGTTTTTCTGATAACCTAAAACACTACAATTTTAGACTGTTAGTATACCAAAAAGAAATTCCTTACGGATCCAAACGAATCAACATTTACGTCTATAAATCCAGCCCCGGAAAAGTAGTGGATACGCTGAGACTTCAACATTACAAACAGCATTAACTTCTGAGCAACTATTGAATTAGCATACCATTTCGAAGAGTAAATATTATCTGACAGACTTGAGAACTTGAAAAATAATTTTACACTTTATATTATGTACATTAATTGAAGAGAAGCATACCTCGAATGCGACTTGTTCAGCAGGAAAAGCATAAAATGCAAATTCACAAAGGAAAAACAGTACCGACATAAATTTTATTACATAATTTCCAAGACTAGAGTTTCTGAAACAATAAAAAGTTGTTGAATTAGTAGATACGTTATATCTTCATTTATTTACTGTAATAGATAATGTATAGGAAACATTAAATAGCTTGCATTAAAACTAACGAGAATCTTGTATGACCAATTTGGTTGATCTTTGTTAGGGTAATAGTATTTGCATGTAAATCGAAAGTTTTTTTCAACAGAGACAGTACACTACTTGGTAATTCAACGAGAGCAAATATGTTTCTTAATGGAATAACACAAATATAATTTAAAGAAATAATTCCTCCAAAAAATAATCTAAATATGAGATTTAATATTTACAAAATTCTTATATATTTAAAGTTTTTACACATTTTTCTTATTGGTAAAATATAATTCTGTAAAATATGTACAGATGTATTATATTGTATGTCTTTAATTTATATCGTTCCGATATTTTGGATACTAGTGCAGAAGAAAACGACTTCCTTCCTTCCCCGTCGTTAGAATACTTTGTTGCTAAGCACTTGATTCGTATTGCCTTAAAGCATTTAGTTGCGTAAAGTTTCTTATTAAAACAATAATAAACAATAATAAAAAACAATATATAGCATTTATAAGTTTTGTTATTTCCGATATTTACTTACAAAAACAGAACCATGAAAAGAGTACTGTATGCACTTATCAAAATGAGAAGGCTGGTAAAAAGGAGCAACACAGCATAGATTAAAGTACATATACATATACTACTAATCTGTAAAGTCGTAAAACCTAACAAACACCGAAAGCTTTTCGGTCTGCCCATCATTCCCTGAAACTTTCAGTAATATCTAAATTTTCCTCGCTTTTGGTGACCTAAATATAGAGATATTTTTCATCATGGCGATCAAGTGTGATTCCTGTGAAAAGAAAATCGAAAGATACGATGAATATATAGTGTGCCGGCAGAAGTGTGGCAAGAATTTTCATCTGAGGTGTTGTGGTGTCTCTGTGGAATCTTTTATCCAACTAAGAGAGACTGGAAAAATCAAGAACTGGGCCTGTAGTGATTGTGTACAGGATCTAACCTCAAAAGAAGAAGTTAATGAGAAAAACGAAGAAACATC
>JAVIWB010006649.1:0-11686 GCA_031893035.1 Dermolepida albohirtum
TCGGAACGAGAAGAGATACAATGTTCTGGTTTGAAGCAGCGTAACAGTCGTGTCACAATCTATAAGTACACACCTAAAAAACAATCACTTTTGAAAGTCAGTTTCCGCCTAACGCTACATGTGAGCTCTGTCTGATGGCGTTCTAAGGTCGCTAATAACTTCGGAACGAGAAGAGATACAATGTTCTGGTTTGAAGCAGCGTAACAGTCGTGTCACAATCTATAAGTACACACCTAAAAAACAATCACTTTTGAAAGTCAGTTTCCGCCTAACGCTACATGTGAGCTCTGTCTGATGGCGTTCTAAGGTCGCTAATAACTTCGGAACGAGAAGAGATACAATGTTCTGGTTTGAAGCAGCGTAACAGTCGTGTCACAATCTATAAGTACACACCTAAAAAACAATCACTTTTGAAAGTCAGTTTCCGCCTAACGCTACATGTGAGCTCTGTCTGATGGCGTTCTAAGGTCGCTAATAACTTCGGAACGAGAAGAGATACAATGTTCTGGTTTGAAGCAGCGTAACAGTCGTGTCACAATCTATAAGTACACACCTAAAAAACAATCACTTTTGAAAGTCAGTTTCCGACTAACGCTACATGTGAGCTCTGTCTGATGGCGTTCTAAGGTCGCTAATAACTTCGGAACGAGAAGAGATACAATGTTCTGGTTTGAAGCAGCGTAACAGTCGTGTCACAATCTATAAGTACACACCTAAAAAACAATCACTTTTGAAAGTCAGTTTCCGCCTAACGCTACATGTGAGCTCTGTCTGATGGCGTTCTAAGGTCGCTAATAACTTCGGAACGAGAAGAGATACAATGTTCTGGTTTGAAGCAGCGTAACAGTCGTGTCACAATCTATAAGTACACACCTAAAAAACAATCACTTTTGAAAGTCAGTTTCCGCCTAACGCTACATGTGAGCTCTGTCTGATGGCGTTCTAAGGTCGCTAATAACTTCGGAACGAGAAGAGATACAATGTTCTGGTTTGAAGCAGCGTAACAGTCGTGTCACAATCTATAAGTACACACCTAAAAAACAATCACTTTTGAAAGTCAGTTTCCGACTAACGCTACATGTGAGCTCTGTCTGATGGCGTTCTAAGGTCGCTAATAACTTCGGAACGAGAAGAGATACAATGTTCTGGTTTGAAGCAGCGTAACAGTCGTGTCACAATCTATAAGTACACACCTAAAAAACAATCACTTTTGAAAGTCAGTTTCCGACTAACGCTACATGTGAGCTCTGTCTGATGGCGTTCTAAGGTCGCTAATAACTTCGGAACGAGAAGAGATACAATGTTCTGGTTTGAAGCAGCGTAACAGTCGTGTCACAATCTATAAGTACACACCTAAAAAACAATCACTTTTGAAAGTCAGTTTCCGACTAACGCTACATGTGAGCTCTGTCTGATGGCGTTCTAAGGTCGCTAATAACTTCGGAACGAGAAGAGATACAATGTTCTGGTTTGAAGCAGCGTAACAGTCGTGTCACAATCTATAAGTACACACCTAAAAAACAATCACTTTTGAAAGTCAGTTTCCGACTAACGCTACATGTGAGCTCTGTCTGATGGCGTTCTAAGGTCGCTAATAACTTCGGAACGAGAAGAGATACAATGTTCTGGTTTGAAGCAGCGTAACAGTCGTGTCACAATCTATAAGTACACACCTAAAAAACAATCACTTTTGAAAGTCAGTTTCCGACTAACGCTACATGTGAGCTCTGTCTGATGGCGTTCTAAGGTCGCTAATAACTTCGGAACGAGAAGAGATACAATGTTCTGGTTTGAAGCAGCGTAACAGTCGTGTCACAATCTATAAGTACACACCTAAAAAACAATCACTTTTGAAAGTCAGTTTCCGACTAACGCTACATGTGAGCTCTGTCTGATGGCGTTCTAAGGTCGCTAATAACTTCGGAACGAGAAGAGATACAATGTTCTGGTTTGAAGCAGCGTAACAGTCGTGTCACAATCTATAAGTACACACCTAAAAAACAATCACTTTTGAAAGTCAGTTTCCGACTAACGCTACATGTGAGCTCTGTCTGATGGCGTTCTAAGGTCGCTAATAACTTCGGAACGAGAAGAGATACAATGTTCTGGTTTGAAGCAGCGTAACAGTCGTGTCACAATCTATAAGTACACACCTAAAAAACAATCACTTTTGAAAGTCAGTTTCCGACTAACGCTACATGTGAGCTCTGTCTGATGGCGTTCTAAGGTCGCTAATAACTTCGGAACGAGAAGAGATACAATGTTCTGGTTTGAAGCAGCGTAACAGTCGTGTCACAATCTATAAGTACACACCTAAAAAACAATCACTTTTGAAAGTCAGTTTCCGACTAACGCTACATGTGAGCTCTGTCTGATGGCGTTCTAAGGTCGCTAATAACTTCGGAACGAGAAGAGATACAATGTTCTGGTTTGAAGCAGCGTAACAGTCGTGTCACAATCTATAAGTACACACCTAAAAAACAATCACTTTTGAAAGTCAGTTTCCGACTAACGCTACATGTGAGCTCTGTCTGATGGCGTTCTAAGGTCGCTAATAACTTCGGAACGAGAAGAGATACAATGTTCTGGTTTGAAGCAGCGTAACAGTCGTGTCACAATCTATAAGTACACACCTAAAAAACAATCACTTTTGAAAGTCAGTTTCCGACTAACGCTACATGTGAGCTCTGTCTGATGGCGTTCTAAGGTCGCTAATAACTTCGGAACGAGAAGAGATACAATGTTCTGGTTTGAAGCAGCGTAACAGTCGTGTCACAATCTATAAGTACACACCTAAAAAACAATCACTTTTGAAAGTCAGTTTCCGACTAACGCTACATGTGAGCTCTGTCTGATGGCGTTCTAAGGTCGCTAATAACTTCGGAACGAGAAGAGATACAATGTTCTGGTTTGAAGCAGCGTAACAGTCGTGTCACAATCTATAAGTACACACCTAAAAAACAATCACTTTTGAAAGTCAGTTTCCGACTAACGCTACATGTGAGCTCTGTCTGATGGCGTTCTAAGGTCGCTAATAACTTCGGAACGAGAAGAGATACAATGTTCTGGTTTGAAGCAGCGTAACAGTCGTGTCACAATCTATAAGTACACACCTAAAAAACAATCACTTTTGAAAGTCAGTTTCCGACTAACGCTACATGTGAGCTCTGTCTGATGGCGTTCTAAGGTCGCTAATAACTTCGGAACGAGAAGAGATACAATGTTCTGGTTTGAAGCAGCGTAACAGTCGTGTCACAATCTATAAGTACACACCTAAAAAACAATCACTTTTGAAAGTCAGTTTCCGACTAACGCTACATGTGAGCTCTGTCTGATGGCGTTCTAAGGTCGCTAATAACTTCGGAACGAGAAGAGATACAATGTTCTGGTTTGAAGCAGCGTAACAGTCGTGTCACAATCTATAAGTACACACCTAAAAAACAATCACTTTTGAAAGTCAGTTTCCGACTAACGCTACATGTGAGCTCTGTCTGATGGCGTTCTAAGGTCGCTAATAACTTCGGAACGAGAAGAGATACAATGTTCTGGTTTGAAGCAGCGTAACAGTCGTGTCACAATCTATAAGTACACACCTAAAAAACAATCACTTTTGAAAGTCAGTTTCCGACTAACGCTACATGTGAGCTCTGTCTGATGGCGTTCTAAGGTCGCTAATAACTTCGGAACGAGAAGAGATACAATGTTCTGGTTTGAAGCAGCGTAACAGTCGTGTCACAATCTATAAGTACACACCTAAAAAACAATCACTTTTGAAAGTCAGTTTCCGCCTAACGCTACATGTGAGCTCTGTCTGATGGCGTTCTAAGGTCGCTAATAACTTCGGAACGAGAAGAGATACAATGTTCTGGTTTGAAGCAGCGTAACAGTCGTGTCACAATCTATAAGTACACACCTAAAAAACAATCACTTTTGAAAGTCAGTTTCCGCCTAACGCTACATGTGAGCTCTGTCTGATGGCGTTCTAAGGTCGCTAATAACTTCGGAACGAGAAGAGATACAATGTTCTGGTTTGAAGCAGCGTAACAGTCGTGTCACAATCTATAAGTACACACCTAAAAAACAATCACTTTTGAAAGTCAGTTTCCGCCTAACGCTACATGTGAGCTCTGTCTGATGGCGTTCTAAGGTCGCTAATAACTTCGGAACGAGAAGAGATACAATGTTCTGGTTTGAAGCAGCGTAACAGTCGTGTCACAATCTATAAGTACACACCTAAAAAACAATCACTTTTGAAAGTCAGTTTCCGCCTAACGCTACATGTGAGCTCTGTCTGATGGCGTTCTAAGGTCGCTAATAACTTCGGAACGAGAAGAGATACAATGTTCTGGTTTGAAGCAGCGTAACAGTCGTGTCACAATCTATAAGTACACACCTAAAAAACAATCACTTTTGAAAGTCAGTTTCCGCCTAACGCTACATGTGAGCTCTGTCTGATGGCGTTCTAAGGTCGCTAATAACTTCGGAACGAGAAGAGATACAATGTTCTGGTTTGAAGCAGCGTAACAGTCGTGTCACAATCTATAAGTACACACCTAAAAAACAATCACTTTTGAAAGTCAGTTTCCGCCTAACGCTACATGTGAGCTCTGTCTGATGGCGTTCTAAGGTCGCTAATAACTTCGGAACGAGAAGAGATACAATGTTCTGGTTTGAAGCAGCGTAACAGTCGTGTCACAATCTATAAGTACACACCTAAAAAACAATCACTTTTGAAAGTCAGTTTCCGCCTAACGCTACATGTGAGCTCTGTCTGATGGCGTTCTAAGGTCGCTAATAACTTCGGAACGAGAAGAGATACAATGTTCTGGTTTGAAGCAGCGTAACAGTCGTGTCACAATCTATAAGTACACACCTAAAAAACAATCACTTTTGAAAGTCAGTTTCCGCCTAACGCTACATGTGAGCTCTGTCTGATGGCGTTCTAAGGTCGCTAATAACTTCGGAACGAGAAGAGATACAATGTTCTGGTTTGAAGCAGCGTAACAGTCGTGTCACAATCTATAAGTACACACCTAAAAAACAATCACTTTTGAAAGTCAGTTTCCGCCTAACGCTACATGTGAGCTCTGTCTGATGGCGTTCTAAGGTCGCTAATAACTTCGGAACGAGAAGAGATACAATGTTCTGGTTTGAAGCAGCGTAACAGTCGTGTCACAATCTATAAGTACACACCTAAAAAACAATCACTTTTGAAAGTCAGTTTCCGCCTAACGCTACATGTGAGCTCTGTCTGATGGCGTTCTAAGGTCGCTAATAACTTCGGAACGAGAAGAGATACAATGTTCTGGTTTGAAGCAGCGTAACAGTCGTGTCACAATCTATAAGTACACACCTAAAAAACAATCACTTTTGAAAGTCAGTTTCCGCCTAACGCTACATGTGAGCTCTGTCTGATGGCGTTCTAAGGTCGCTAATAACTTCGGAACGAGAAGAGATACAATGTTCTGGTTTGAAGCAGCGTAACAGTCGTGTCACAATCTATAAGTACACACCTAAAAAACAATCACTTTTGAAAGTCAGTTTCCGCCTAACGCTACATGTGAGCTCTGTCTGATGGCGTTCTAAGGTCGCTAATAACTTCGGAACGAGAAGAGATACAATGTTCTGGTTTGAAGCAGCGTAACAGTCGTGTCACAATCTATAAGTACACACCTAAAAAACAATCACTTTTGAAAGTCAGTTTCCGCCTAACGCTACATGTGAGCTCTGTCTGATGGCGTTCTAAGGTCGCTAATAACTTCGGAACGAGAAGAGATACAATGTTCTGGTTTGAAGCAGCGTAACAGTCGTGTCACAATCTATAAGTACACACCTAAAAAACAATCACTTTTGAAAGTCAGTTTCCGCCTAACGCTACATGTGAGCTCTGTCTGATGGCGTTCTAAGGTCGCTAATAACTTCGGAACGAGAAGAGATACAATGTTCTGGTTTGAAGCAGCGTAACAGTCGTGTCACAATCTATAAGTACACACCTAAAAAACAATCACTTTTGAAAGTCAGTTTCCGCCTAACGCTACATGTGAGCTCTGTCTGATGGCGTTCTAAGGTCGCTAATAACTTCGGAACGAGAAGAGATACAATGTTCTGGTTTGAAGCAGCGTAACAGTCGTGTCACAATCTATAAGTACACACCTAAAAAACAATCACTTTTGAAAGTCAGTTTCCGCCTAACGCTACATGTGAGCTCTGTCTGATGGCGTTCTAAGGTCGCTAATAACTTCGGAACGAGAAGAGATACAATGTTCTGGTTTGAAGCAGCGTAACAGTCGTGTCACAATCTATAAGTACACACCTAAAAAACAATCACTTTTGAAAGTCAGTTTCCGCCTAACGCTACATGTGAGCTCTGTCTGATGGCGTTCTAAGGTCGCTAATAACTTCGGAACGAGAAGAGATACAATGTTCTGGTTTGAAGCAGCGTAACAGTCGTGTCACAATCTATAAGTACACACCTAAAAAACAATCACTTTTGAAAGTCAGTTTCCGCCTAACGCTACATGTGAGCTCTGTCTGATGGCGTTCTAAGGTCGCTAATAACTTCGGAACGAGAAGAGATACAATGTTCTGGTTTGAAGCAGCGTAACAGTCGTGTCACAATCTATAAGTACACAACTAAAAAACAATCACTTTTGAAAGTCAGTTTCCGCCTAACGCTACATGTGAGCTCTGTCTGATGGCGTTCTAAGGTCGCTAATAACTTCGGAACGAGAAGAGATACAATGTTCTGGTTTGAAGCAGCGTAACAGTCGTGTCACAATCTATAAGTACACACCTAAAAAACAATCACTTTTGAAAGTCAGTTTCCGCCTAACGCTACATGTGAGCTCTGTCTGATGGCGTTCTAAGGTCGCTAATAACTTCGGAACGAGAAGAGATACAATGTTCTGGTTTGAAGCAGCGTAACAGTCGTGTCACAATCTATAAGTACACACCTAAAAAACAATCACTTTTGAAAGTCAGTTTCCGCCTAACGCTACATGTGAGCTCTGTCTGATGGCGTTCTAAGGTCGCTAATAACTTCGGAACGAGAAGAGATACAATGTTCTGGTTTGAAGCAGCGTAACAGTCGTGTCACAATCTATAAGTACACACCTAAAAAACAATCACTTTTGAAAGTCAGTTTCCGCCTAACGCTACATGTGAGCTCTGTCTGATGGCGTTCTAAGGTCGCTAATAACTTCGGAACGAGAAGAGATACAATGTTCTGGTTTGAAGCAGCGTAACAGTCGTGTCACAATCTATAAGTACACACCTAAAAAACAATCACTTTTGAAAGTCAGTTTCCGCCTAACGCTACATGTGAGCTCTGTCTGATGGCGTTCTAAGGTCGCTAATAACTTCGGAACGAGAAGAGATACAATGTTCTGGTTTGAAGCAGCGTAACAGTCGTGTCACAATCTATAAGTACACACCTAAAAAACAATCACTTTTGAAAGTCAGTTTCCGCCTAACGCTACATGTGAGCTCTGTCTGATGGCGTTCTAAGGTCGCTAATAACTTCGGAACGAGAAGAGATACAATGTTCTGGTTTGAAGCAGCGTAACAGTCGTGTCACAATCTATAAGTACACACCTAAAAAACAATCACTTTTGAAAGTCAGTTTCCGCCTAACGCTACATGTGAGCTCTGTCTGATGGCGTTCTAAGGTCGCTAATAACTTCGGAACGAGAAGAGATACAATGTTCTGGTTTGAAGCAGCGTAACAGTCGTGTCACAATCTATAAGTACACACCTAAAAAACAATCACTTTTGAAAGTCAGTTTCCGCCTAACGCTACATGTGAGCTCTGTCTGATGGCGTTCTAAGGTCGCTAATAACTTCGGAACGAGAAGAGATACAATGTTCTGGTTTGAAGCAGCGTAACAGTCGTGTCACAATCTATAAGTACACACCTAAAAAACAATCACTTTTGAAAGTCAGTTTCCGCCTAACGCTACATGTGAGCTCTGTCTGATGGCGTTCTAAGGTCGCTAATAACTTCGGAACGAGAAGAGATACAATGTTCTGGTTTGAAGCAGCGTAACAGTCGTGTCACAATCTATAAGTACACACCTAAAAAACAATCACTTTTGAAAGTCAGTTTCCGCCTAACGCTACATGTGAGCTCTGTCTGATGGCGTTCTAAGGTCGCTAATAACTTCGGAACGAGAAGAGATACAATGTTCTGGTTTGAAGCAGCGTAACAGTCGTGTCACAATCTATAAGTACACACCTAAAAAACAATCACTTTTGAAAGTCAGTTTCCGCCTAACGCTACATGTGAGCTCTGTCTGATGGCGTTCTAAGGTCGCTAATAACTTCGGAACGAGAAGAGATACAATGTTCTGGTTTGAAGCAGCGTAACAGTCGTGTCACAATCTATACACACCTAAAAAACAATCACTTTTGAAAGTCAGTTTCCGCCTAACGCTACATGTGAGCTCTGTCTGATGGCGTTCTAAGGTCGCTAATAACTTCGGAACGAGAAGAGATACAATGTTCTGGTTTGAAGCAGCGTAACAGTCGTGTCACAATCTATAACACACACCTAAAAAACAATCACTTTTGAAAGTCAGTTTCCGCCTAACGCTACATGTGAGCTCTGTCTGATGGCGTTCTAAGGTCGCTAATAACTTCGGAACGAGAAGAGATACAATGTTCTGGTTTGAAGCAGCGTAACAGTCGTGTCACAATCTATAAGTACACACCTAAAAAACAATCACTTTTGAAAGTCAGTTTCCGCCTAACGCTACATGTGAGCTCTGTCTGATGGCGTTCTAAGGTCGCTAATAACTTCGGAACGAGAAGAGATACAATGTTCTGGTTTGAAGCAGCGTAACAGTCGTGTCACAATCTATAAGTACACACCTAAAAAACAATCACTTTTGAAAGTCAGTTTCCGCCTAACGCTACATGTGAGCTCTGTCTGATGGCGTTCTAAGGTCGCTAATAACTTCGGAACGAGAAGAGATACAATGTTCTGGTTTGAAGCAGCGTAACAGTCGTGTCACAATCTATAAGTACACACCTAAAAAACAATCACTTTTGAAAGTCAGTTTCCGCCTAACGCTACATGTGAGCTCTGTCTGATGGCGTTCTAAGGTCGCTAATAACTTCGGAACGAGAAGAGATACAATGTTCTGGTTTGAAGCAGCGTAACAGTCGTGTCACAATCTATAAGTACACACCTAAAAAACAATCACTTTTGAAAGTCAGTTTCCGCCTAACGCTACATGTGAGCTCTGTCTGATGGCGTTCTAAGGTCGCTAATAACTTCGGAACGAGAGAGATACAATGTTCTGGTTTGAAGCAGCGTAACAGTCGTGTCACAATCTATAAGTACACACCTAAAAAACAATCACTTTTGAAAGTCAGTTTCCGCCTAACGCTACATGTGAGCTCTGTCTGATGGCGTTCTAAGGTCGCTAATAACTTCGGAACGAGAAGAGATACAATGTTCTGGTTTGAAGCAGCGTAACAGTCGTGTCACAATCTATAAGTACACACCTAAAAAACAATCACTTTTGAAAGTCAGTTTCCGCCTAACGCTACATGTGAGCTCTGTCTGATGGCGTTCTAAGGTCGCTAATAACTTCGGAACGAGAAGAGATACAATGTTCTGGTTTGAAGCAGCGTAACAGTCGTGTCACAATCTATAAGTACACACCTAAAAAACAATCACTTTTGAAAGTCAGTTTCCGCCTAACGCTACATGTGAGCTCTGTCTGATGGCGTTCTAAGGTCGCTAATAACTTCGGAACGAGAAGAGATACAATGTTCTGGTTTGAAGCAGCGTAACAGTCGTGTCACAATCTATAAGTACACACCTAAAAAACAATCACTTTTGAAAGTCAGTTTCCGCCTAACGCTACATGTGAGCTCTGTCTGATGGCGTTCTAAGGTCGCTAATAACTTCGGAACGAGAAGAGATACAATGTTCTGGTTTGAAGCAGCGTAACAGTCGTGTCACAATCTATAAGTACACACCTAAAAAACAATCACTTTTGAAAGTCAGTTTCCGCCTAACGCTACATGTGAGCTCTGTCTGATGGCGTTCTAAGGTCGCTAATAACTTCGGAACGAGAAGAGATACAATGTTCTGGTTTGAAGCAGCGTAACAGTCGTGTCACAATCTATAAGTACACACCTAAAAAACAATCACTTTTGAAAGTCAGTTTCCGCCTAACGCTACATGTGAGCTCTGTCTGATGGCGTTCTAAGGTCGCTAATAACTTCGGAACGAGAAGAGATACAATGTTCTGGTTTGAAGCAGCGTAACAGTCGTGTCACAATCTATAAGTACACACCTAAAAAACAATCACTTTTGAAAGTCAGTTTCCGCCTAACGCTACATGTGAGCTCTGTCTGATGGCGTTCTAAGGTCGCTAATAACTTCGGAACGAGAAGAGATACAATGTTCTGGTTTGAAGCAGCGTAACAGTCGTGTCACAATCTATAAGTACACACCTAAAAAACAATCACTTTTGAAAGTCAGTTTCCGCCTAACGCTACATGTGAGCTCTGTCTGATGGCGTTCTAAGGTCGCTAATAACTTCGGAACGAGAAGAGATACAATGTTCTGGTTTGAAGCAGCGTAACAGTCGTGTCACAATCTATAAGTACACACCTAAAAAACAATCACTTTTGAAAGTCAGTTTCCGCCTAACGCTACATGTGAGCTCTGTCTGATGGCGTTCTAAGGTCGCTAATAACTTCGGAACGAGAAGAGATACAATGTTCTGGTTTGAAGCAGCGTAACAGTCGTGTCACAATCTATAAGTACACACCTAAAAAACAATCACTTTTGAAAGTCAGTTTCCGCCTAACGCTACATGTGAGCTCTGTCTGATGGCGTTCTAAGGTCGCTAATAACTTCGGAACGAGAAGAGATACAATGTTCTGGTTTGAAGCAGCGTAACAGTCGTGTCACAATCTATAAGTACACACCTAAAAAACAATCACTTTTGAAAGTCAGTTTCCGCCTAACGCTACATGTGAGCTCTGTCTGATGGCGTTCTAAGGTCGCTAATAACTTCGGAACGAGAAGAGATACAATGTTCTGGTTTGAAGCAGCGTAACAGTCGTGTCACAATCTATAAGTACACACCTAAAAAACAATCACTTTTGAAAGTCAGTTTCCGCCTAACGCTACATGTGAGCTCTGTCTGATGGCGTTCTAAGGTCGCTAATAACTTCGGAACGAGAAGAGATACAATGTTCTGGTTTGAAGCAGCGTAACAGTCGTGTCACAATCTATAAGTACACACCTAAAAAACAATCACTTTTGAAAGTCAGTTTCCGCCTAACGCTACATGTGAGCTCTGTCTGATGGCGTTCTAAGGTCGCTAATAACTTCGGAACGAGAAGAGATACAATGTTCTGGTTTGAAGCAGCGTAACAGTCGTGTCACAATCTATAAGTACACACCTAAAAAACAATCACTTTTGAAAGTCAGTTTCCGCCTAACGCTACATGTGAGCTCTGTCTGATGGCGTTCTAAGGTCGCTAATAACTTCGGAACGAGAAGAGATACAATGTTCTGGTTTGAAGCAGCGTAACAGTCGTGTCACAATCTATAAGTACACACCTAAAAATCTGATGGCGTTCTAAGGTCGCTAATAACTTCGGAACGAGAAGAGATACAATGTTCTGGTTTGAAGCAGCGTAACAGTCGTGTCACAATCTT
>JAVIWB010006650.1:0-11662 GCA_031893035.1 Dermolepida albohirtum
CCGTTCCTGCCGGGTCAGTTCCCGGCTATCCATGACTTTGCCCTCCCGCCAACTTCGGGCCAACTTGGCCCGAAGTTGTAAAAAGCGCCAAATCCCGGTAGCATGTACCCACACAGGCCATGCCCCGCCAGAACGTACAGCCACAGCAGGGCGATCCGGGCGGGGGCTTGCGTATTTCCGGGCGGTAGGCGCGGGGTACATGCTTCATCATTTTTTCAAATGGGCTGTCGGTGAAGTTCATTCGCCACCATCCCCGCCGCTTTCGTCCTCGTCCTCATACCAAGGCGGGGTATCGTCCTCGGTTTCTTCGGCTTCGGTTTCGTATTCGCCGTACTCGTCATAATCCTCGCTAATGTCGGCCTGCTCCTGTTTGGGCCTGTAAATCTTGAAGTAATAAGCGGCCCCGCCTCCGGCAAGCACCACAAGAACGACAACAATCATCATTCCCATGCCGCCGCCTTTTTCCGGCTCCGGCTCCGGCGGGTTCGGGTTCCGGCTCCGGGGTCGGCTCCGGCGCGGGGGTTGGGTCGGGAATGGCGCTTGTACCGCTATCCTCCGATATTTCCGCAAGGGCCATCAAATCCTGTTCGGTAACGGCATTGAGGAAATATACATTTTCCGTTTCGCGCTGGCGGTCGATAATGAGATAAAACACATTTGTGGCTTGTTCCTTTGGCGTATCATTTGCCGGCGCGGTTTTTACATCGTCCGGCATGTTTGGCTCATTTTTCGCCATACGGTTTTACCTCCTTAACTATTTTTCTGCATGAAAAAAGGCCCAACTTTTCAGTTAGGCCCGGCGGGGATTGTAAATCCCTCCTTTCCACTTCGGGCCATGTTGGCCCGAAGTAAAGCTATCGCAAACAGAAATACCGCCCCTTTGTCCTCATGGGCGGTACTCTGTGTAATGTGATAGCTTTCATTATTTTATTTTTTTGCCCTATACCGGGCTATTTTGCAGTTTTCCTAATACATTTGGCTCATAGTAAAACTCAATAGGATATAATTTGTCATAACGACGAGATATGGAAACACTATCTACCTTCTGACCATAAAAAGATTTCATGTGCTCTTTCTGTTTAGTATCTAATTCAAAAAAGGCAGAAATAAACGTGATTTCGGCTTTCTTACTACGCCAATTCGTGTACTCTTTGTTAGGCATATCGTGCAAAGGGTCAATCTCTCCTTCACGGGCAGGATTTAACTTCCACAAAGCCAGAATAATATTAGATTTGCCTGCCTCGTTGATGCCTACCAATGAGGTAACATCATCACAGTCAATCCAACCACTATCCATAATTGACCTAAAGTTAGTAACACGAAATTTCTTTAATTTCATCATTTGCAATATCCCCTTATTCCGAGATGATGTCTTTAGCCTGCTTCGGGTACTTCCGTATCAGCCATTCAAGCACCTTCAACTGGTCTGCGCCCGTGGCTCTGCGTATCTGTATCAGCAGTTTTTCATGCGACGGTCTGTCCAACGTGAGGTTAGCTGCGCCCTCGTTACACACGCTGCAAAGCGCACGCAAATTGGATGGGTCGTCTGTGCCGCCCATGCTTTTATCAATGATATGTCCGATATGCAGGCGTGTTTTACGGGAAGGGTCATAAGGGTGCGGCTCTCCGGCAACCGCGCCGCACATCTGGCAGGTAAAGCCGTTGCGATCGAGCACATACGCCCTCGTTTCCTTGCTGATTTCACGGGCAAAAGCCGGTTGCGGCTTCGGATTTTCAAGCACATATTGCCCCGGCTTCAAATCAGAACGGTCGTTGTGCGTGAGGATTTGATAACCTTCCTCATTTCTGAGTTCCCTCACACGCCGCGCCCATTCGCTAATTTCGGCAACTTCGCGCAACGTATCGGAATCAAGAACCTGCCCGATATGGTCTAAAAAGAATTTCCTCAGCTTATCTCTCGAGCCGTTTCCGCTCATAACGCCTTTTCCTCCAAGCCTTCATTTTGCGCCGTCATGAGCGCCTTTTTTATTGCTCCCCCAATTGCTTTTGCGACAGGTGGCGGGAACGCATTGCCGACCTGTCGATATGCGGGGGTCTTTCTTCCCGTAAACTCCCAGTCAGATGGGAAACCCTGTATGATACCCGCCATTTTCACAGTCAATCTAGGATTGCCTGTAAAGCCCTTTGGCGGCGCGTCCTCGGCAAGCCCTTTCCCGTCCACGCCAAGCTTTTTCCACGCTAATTTGGCGCGTGTAGGGCCGAGGTCAGCCCCGCCATGCTTCTTGCTGCCGCCGACGATTGTAGGTGCGATTCCATTTGCCTTTTCAGCCCATTCTTTCGCACCTTCCCAGCCGTTACTTGCCATTTCGGTATACAAAACGTCACCTACGGTAGGGGGCGGAGCAACGACACCAATAGGCCATGAGAAATAGGGCGCATATTGCTTTTTAATCGCAACAAGTATCGTGCGCGGACGCTGCTGCGGCACTCCATAATGGTTTGCCTGTATCAGTTCCCAAAAGCACTCGTAACCGAGATTTTCAAGCTGCTTCTTAATGTTATCTCTGTATTCTTGAAACTTTGGGTCGAATAGGCCACGGACATTTTCAAGCATTACCGCTTTAGGATTGCACTCACGCACCAAGCGCAGAGCTTCGGGGAAAAGGTCTCGTTCATCCTCATGTCCAAGCTGCTTTCCTGCAACGGAAAAAGGCGGGCAGGGTACGCCACCCGCAAATAAGTCAATATTTCTGTATCTTTTTGCAGAAAACGATTTCACATCGCCCTCAATAACATTCCATTGGGGGCGGTTCTTTCTTAGCGTAGCACAAGCGGGAGCATCTATCTCTACTAATGCGGCGTGCTTGAAGCCGGCCTGCTCAAGCCCTAATGCCTGTCCGCCAGCTCCGGCGCATATTTCTATCGAGCGCATCAGTTATCCCCCTTTCGATTGCCCGACTTCGGCAAGGTGCGTTCATCGAGCGGCTTTGTCGCATCCATAGGTATCGCCCATGCGTTTCCCAAGCGCCAAGCGCCGTCAATGCGCCCCTCGGCGCATAAGACCTGTACTCTGCGAGGCGTTATCCCCCATTTATCTGCGGCGGCTTTTGCCGTCATAAACTCCATTTAATCGACTCCATAACGTCATAATTATATAAGTCTATTATATTCGCAACCCCGAAGAATTGCAAGCTTAAAATCAACATCTTGTATGAACAAAGCCAGACAGCACAAAATACACTGATTACTTGATTTCCTGTTCAAGCTCGTCAAACTCTTTAGTGTTGAAAAACTCTCCAAGCGTAATTTCCAGTCCATCACAAAGCTTTTTTATTGTTGCGACTTCTGGACTTTTGCTTTTTTCACCGAGAATACTGTAAATGGTCGATTTATCAACCCCACAGGTGATTGCGAGCGAATATGTTGTAATATTTCGCTCATCACATAATTGGTTGATTCTAAACGCTATCGTATCTTTTAAGTTCATAATAAACCTCTTTTCTGGTTGGATATATCCCAACATTAGTTTATTCTGAACTTGAATATTATTAGGGGGACTTGTCCCTCTGGTGGATATATGTTATAGTGGGATATATTCTACCAGTAGGTGTTGCGATGAAAGGAGAATCTTGCTGCTTCTCGGGTCATAGAAAACTACCCGAAATCAAAATCGAGGGCATAGTAAAACGCCTCAGCGATGAGATTGACAATCTCATTCGTCAAGGCGTTACCGATTTTATTTCTGGAGGAGCACTCGGTTTTGACCTGCTTGCCGCGTCGATGATCGTTGCGAAAAAAGAAATGGGGCAAAAAGTCAAGCTGATTTTCATGCTGCCATGCCGTGAACAAGATGCATATTGGACAAATGAGCAGAAAAGTTTTTACCACAATTTGCTCCTTGAAGCCGACGAAATCATCTATGTTTCGGAGGAGTATAACGACAGTTGCATGAAAAAGCGAAATTACGCAATGGTTGAGCGGTCTGATTACTGCATTTATGCGCTTCTCTATCGCCGTAGCGGCACGTCACAAACGGTAAACTATGCCTATAGGAAAGGACTTCAAATCGTCAATGTGGCAAAATAAATTGATTATGGGGGATTATAATGCTATTTAATCTGAAAGCCGTCCCGCGCGTGGACGTTGACTATGACGCAAACGAGTTTTTTTTGCGCATTTCAAAAGAGGAATTGATTTCACAACACGAAAAAGACCGTGAGCAA
Source organism: Dermolepida albohirtum (assembly GCA_031893035.1). NCBI lineage: Eukaryota > Metazoa > Arthropoda > Insecta > Coleoptera > Scarabaeidae > Dermolepida > Dermolepida albohirtum. The sequence goes on from JAVIWB010006650.1 coordinate 4,185, forward strand.
TTTTGCATCACGGTCTCATACGCGCTTACAATGCTGTGTTCACCATGCGGCTTTTATCACGACATGGACGATGCTGCGATTATTGATTTGGCAAACTATGTACAGAGCGACGAGGAAGTCACAGGGCTTGCCTTTGTCGTTGAGTATCAACAAGGACAACCCTGCCTCAAGATAGGACTTGAATACTGATTGAATTACAAAAGTCATTCCAAAGGAGACTACTGTCATATGAGAAAATCTATAATCATTTGCCTTGCTATCCTATTTTGCTTCGCTCTTGCATCTTGCGGCAAAAGCGACACTCTGACGTTGAATGATACAGACATGGGCAAGCTGTTGCACTCTTCCATTGATATTATGGGTGTGACCTATGACCTCTATGACAACGGATATGCTCTCATTGAAAAAATCCTCCACGAAAACGCACAGCTTGACGAAACGGTAGTTTATGGAGGCAAGGAATACATAGTATTCAGCTTTCGTCAGCCAAAGGTTTCAACTATGCAGAGTTCGGGGGCTTTCGGGCATGGTGAACTAAAAGCTCCCAATAATTTAGTGCTGCCCGATTCCATCTTAGGCATTCCCAATTACGCATTGGCGTATTGTGGCGCAAAAACAATCTCATTGCCATCCAATCTAAAAACTATAGGCGGCGGCGTGTTTCGAGAGTGCCACAATATTGAAGCGGTCGAGTTTCCCGAAAGCCTAACCTATATCGGTGCAAACCAGTTGTTCCAGAATTGTACCAGCCTGAAATCGGTGGAGTTCCCACCTGACTGTGAAATCCAGTTTTTCAACAGCACATTTGAGGGCTGCACCGCGCTTGAATCCGCAACTATCCCCGCTTCTGCCGACTTTATTGGTGGTCTGTGTTTTTATCGATGTTACGCCTTAACGAGCGTTATCATTGAGGACGGCATAGAGCGAATAGACGAGGGTGCGTTTATCGACTGCCCTCTTCTGTCAGAGATAATTATTCCCGACACCGTTGCAACCGTGGCGGACTTTGCGTTTCAAGGCTGCACGGGACTAACTGACGTTACCTTGTCGGATAATATGACCGATGTTTCCGCAAAACTATTTTCAAATCTGGATAAGCAACCTGTCGATATGTCGGGCATGACAATCCGTGTAAAAGCCGACCTCGTTTCCTATGTGCAGAGCATATACCCATCGGCTGTCGTTGTGGCAAAATAAATAAAAAAAGATTCGGTTCGCGTTGTCGCAAGACCATTCTTTTTTGCTTCTTTTAAGTAATACGTCATTTATCGTTATTATCTCATGCCTTTGCCCAATGATAAAGCTGCGAAAGTAACTCTGCGTAATAATCCTTTAACCTAAGAATTTCAACTTCCTCCATCTCAACTGGTATTATTATTCCACGACGCTTTTTATCGTGATATGCGCCCCGAAACTGACACTCTATTATGTTGATGTTCGTTCCAATATGGCCCAATTCTCTGAGCGCTGCTGTCGCCCCATCGCGTCCAAGCCTGTTATCACCCCGATATGGTAATTGCTCATTGAGAATCATGGCACGAAAAAAGTAGGCTCTCGACATAAAATGTTTCTGTGCCTTTTCGTCCAAAACTTTCTTTTCTTCGTCAAGCAGATGTACTATTACCTTAAATGTCTGCTCTGGCGGCGGTTTTGGCTTACGATAATGATTTCTCCATCTTCTCATATCATAATCTCAGCATCGCTCCCGATTGCCCATTTTGAGTAGAGATTCCAAAGTTCCCCATACAATTCTTTTAGTCGATTAAAGTTCTCTAAGCTCAAATCTTTGACAAGGTTTGTTTCGTGGGCAATATCATTTAGTTGTTCGCCAATCTCATGAAGTCCCGCAAGAAAATCTTTTACGTTTTCTTCGCCCAAATAATCATGCTTTTGGGGTGCGCCGCCAAACAAAATATAATTACGTAGCAGCTCATTTTTACTCATCCCATATTCATCAGCTCGCGCCTCAAGAACAGCGTGTGCTTCCTCGCCTAAATTAAGCAAATATTGCTTGGTTCTGCGACGATATTTTTCTGCCATAAATAAGACCTCCCTAGCGTTATTTTTTGAATTTACTCACCGTGAGTAAGGCGGGGGTATTAGGGGGCTTCGCCCACTAACAAGCGGGCAAGTATCAACGGAGTGGATATATTTTCCCATTGCTTGCTAAGAAACGAAAACTAGGATTTTTGCCTGTGGCAAAGTGCCCAATTTTGTTTTTCCTCCGTCCCGTTTATCTTCTCCTTTACAGTTTCTTTTTAACGGTAAAGGAAAAATTCAGTCGCCTACGGCGGGAAAATCAAGAACGCAACACCGCAAAGTGGTTGGTGAAATAAAATCAAGGTTGCAATCTTGACCTATTCTTCCGTTCAAATTGCGGTGTTACGTTCTTGAAAATGTTATCACAATTTCCAGTGCCATGCCGTGCCGACACGCACGGATTTTATGCCTAATTCCATTTTGACGTTTTCCATTGTTCGTTTAGAAATTCCGAGTGCTTTCGCCTTTTGAATAATATCATTTGCCGAAATGCTTTTGCCGTCCACAAGCAGTTTTTTCAAAAATTCCTCTGCTTGTTCACCCTTGTTTCCAGAAGTAACGCCGCCTAACAATTCATCAACGGAAATATCATATGCACCAATCCATTCAAAACCATTTTCATCAAGACGAAACGCTACTGTTTCGCCCTCGACGGCAAGATTATTTTTTATCTGAGCGACGGCGCGAATATTAGACTGGTCGGGTACTCTGGCGACAAGCAAAACACTTCGGGCAAGCGCAAAAAAATCTATCGAGCCTATCCCGCGATATGCCGCTTTTGACATACTGCTTTTATTCATGTGCCCGATTAAAATAATAGCGCAACCAGTTCGCTCCGCAAGTGCGGATAATTTATACTTGCCGACAATAATGTTTATCTGCTGATGAAGAAGCGACTGAATATAATACTGTCCTTTAGGCATACCGCTGACGGTAATGCGGGCTTCAATCTGTCGCCGTTCCTCTGGTGTCGCCCGAAAACAAACAGTCTGATTGCGTAGCCTGTCCTTATCCAGTCCGCTCATTTTAAGCCCTCCCGATACTCCGTATCAAGCCTGTCCGCTAATTTTTCCTGCTTATCAGGGTACAAATGAGAATATGCTTGTGTCAAGTTATCCATAAACTTTTTCTCGACAATCATATATTGAGATTGGGCATAAATCCCTGCTCTAACTCTTGGTAGCACTCGCCGAACCTCCAGACGATTTCAATTTCCGTAGGCGAATGTACCCGCACTTCCTTAATCAGTTCCTTTACCATATCCCTCGTTAAAGTGTCCTGCTTGTAAAAGGGTCTGTGCTGCTCCACAAGCTCCGAAGTATTCTTGCTGAGTGTACCGAGTGCCACAAGCTGTTCCTCGGCTTCGGATATTGAAGCCGCTAACTCTGCTTTCCGCTCCTGAAGCTCACGCTTTTCCATTTTCCCCTCAAGGTAGTCCTCAAGGACGGTTGCCTGCGCCAGCTTCAGCTTTTTCAGCTTGGTATCAAGCTCTTTCTTGGCGCTTGCGTATTCAGCCGCTTTTGCCTGCTGGTCGGCGATATAGGATTGCTCGGAAACCTCTATCAATGCCAGCTTGATTTTAACTGCGGCGAAAATGGTATCAATCAAAACGGATTCATCCACTTTGGTATCTTCACAACCAAAACCCATATTGCGGTTGTGGCAGTAGAACGCCCGCCTGTAACGGCTCTCAAAAGCCAGCGACTTCTTACAACAACCACATTTCATTGCACCTGTGAGAACGCTTTTCGGCTCGGTAGGCATTGTGATTTTGCTTCTCGTTCTGAAAATCGCCTGCGCTCTTTGGAACACCTCATCGGACACAATCGCTTCATGCGTGTTCGGCGTGATTACCCATTCATCTTTAGGGATGAGTATCGCCTTGCGCTTAGTAGTCGTATATTTGCCGCACACCATCTTGCCTGTGTACCGCTCGTCCTGCAAAATCCTCCGCACAATATCGGCTGTCCATAACGGCGCTGTGTCCATTGGAACATAGTGCCGTTTTTCCGTGGATTTAAGGCGGTTGTACTCGTTGGGGGTAGGAATACCCTCGTCACTCATCCGCATGGCGATATGCCGTGCCGTAACGCCCTCTGTGGCAAGCTCAAAGATATGCTTTACCACTTCGGAAGAAACAGGGTCTACAACAAGCCGTTTTTTCTCCTGCTTGTTCGTATAACCGTAAATGGCGAAAGGGGCAATATACTCGCCTTTTTTCATCAGCGATTTTCGGGCAGAGCGGACTTTCTTTGATAAATCCCTGCTGTACATATCGTAGATAATATTTTTCATCGCCATATCCACACCGAGGGCGGCATTGGCTGTTTGGCTGTCGTACTGCTCGTTTACGGCAATGAAGCGAACGCCCAAGAAAGGGAATATCTGGTCGATATAATCGCTGACCTGAATATAATCCCGCCCAAGCCTTGAAAAATCCTTGACAATGATACAGTCAACCTCATGGGCTTTTACGGCATCCATCATGGAAATAAAGCCGCCCCGCTGAAAGTTTGTGCCGGTAAAACCATCGTCTACAAACTCGAGTATATCATGGGTCTGCAAATCCTCATTCGCAGATATAAACCAATCGAGCAAGTCACGCTGATTGCTCACGCTCTCGCTGTCTGATGTATTGCCATCATCCACGGAAAAGCGAAGATACTTCGCAATCGCCATTACCGCCCACCGCCTTTCGCCAAAGCGCAGACCTCTTTGTATTCATCATCAAAGCGCCAAACGATTTCAATGCTGTCGGGAGCGTGAACAATAATCTTTTCGACAAGCTCTGTAAGCATTTCCCGAGTGAGGGCTTTTGACTTCCTGAACTTCAAAAAGGCAGTTATCCGCTCATTGTTCTCTGAATAGACGGATTGCTGATACTGATAATCGCTCTCCAGCCGTGCAACCTCGGCGGACAGCCGTTCGGCTTCATAGGCGTATTCATCTTTCATCTGCCGATATTCCAGCTCGGTGATAAGCTCATCGCCGTAGGCATCAAAAAGGCGGTCTTTGAGTGCAAGATTACGCCTAACGCCCATATTGGCACTTTTGATAGATTCTTGCAGGCGGGTCATATTTTCGGTATGCCGCTTGCTCTTGGAGAGCTTATCAAGCAGTTTGCGAACATCGGCAGCGGCGGCGATTTCCTTTTTTACTACGCCAAAGATAACCTTGAAAATGTCATCTTCTTTCATTGTCACCGTGGTGCAGTTAGGGTTTGAACGCTTCATTGGACAACGGTAATAACGGTAGCCATACCCGCTGGAGGTATCAACCCTTTGTTGCATGACCTTGTTACAGTGGGGGCAAATCAAAATGCCCTTGAGCAGATTGTCGCCCTTGTCGGTGCGCCGCTTGCGGAAATTTACGCCATAACTGGCGGCGTTTTTCTTCGTGACTGCCTGCGCTGTTTCCCAAAGCTCATCGCTCACAATGCCCTCATGGGTATTGCGGACGATTATCCAATCAGAATTGCTAAGCTGTTTCTGCTTGCCGTTAATGCTTGTTCTGGTGTATTTGTGCTGTGTCATATGCCCTGCGTACACTGGATTTTTGATGATGGTGGAAACACTCACATCCGTCCAGCAAAGCCCATCGGTCGGCGGATTCTTGTACCGCCCCAAAGCGATATTGTGCTGGCGTGGCGACAAGATACCCTTTTCATTGAGTTTTCGGGATATGGTGGCGAATCCGACACCCTCCGCTTTCCACTCATAAATCTGCTTCACCGTGGGGGCAGTTTCGGGGTCTATAACAAGCCTGTTGTTATTGTCCTCGGCTTTCAGAAAACCGTAGGGGGCAGACCAGCCGATAAAATCGCCGTTGCTCTGCTTGGTATCAAACATGGACTTGATTTTGCTTGAGATGTCCTTGATATAAGCATCATTTACGATGTTTTTCAGGACAACCATAATATCGCCGGGGGAATTGTGGGCTGAATCGTAGCCATCATTGACGGAAACGAACCGAACGCCCATAAAGGGGAATATCTTTTCGATATAGTTTCCCGCTTCGATGTAGTTTCGGGCAAATCGTGATAAATCCTTAACTACAATACAATTCACCTTGCCGTCCTTTATATCGTCCATCATGCGGGTAAAATCATCACGATTGAAATTAGTGCCTGTGAATCCGTTGTCGGTGTAGATGGCGTATAAGTCCATATCCTCCTGCTTGGAAACAAAATCCGCGAGCATTTCTTGTTGTGCTTCTATGCTGTTGCCATCAATGAGGTTGTTGTTCTCTACCGATAGGCGGGTATATATTGCTGTGTTGTATGGCTTGGCAAGCACGGCAACGGCGGTTTCCGCTTCATGGAGGGCTTGGGGCTTTCTGCTTTTACGAGCCATTACATCACCCCCGCAACCGCAAGCTCGGGCATGGTGACGATTTGTATGCTCTGTATATAATCCAATGCCCTCTCGTAATTGTGCTGATACTTGAAAGCAACCTCTACACGGCTGTCCTCGTAGACAATAATGCGGTCAATCAGGCTGACGACCACGGAACGGTCGAGTTTTTCAATATCCTTGTGTCGCTTAAAGCCCTCAACCCACTCATGTGTGCCTGTGCTTTCCCAAAGGGAAGTGTATTCGGCTTTCAGCTTAATAAGGGCGTTCTCGGCGTGGTTGAGCTTTTCATCATAAGAACGCTTCATGTCTGAAAACTCGGCTTTGTCAATAAGCCCATCGTTCAAAGATTCAATCAGCTTTCTTTTAAAGCGGGTGTAGCGGTCAATCTCTGTCATTTTCTGAGCGATAAGGTGGTCTGTCTGCTTAATGCTGTCACGCTTCATGGGGAGATTATTTACAAACTCAAGCATTTGCTCCATATTTATTAGGTTAGCAATATGCTGTTTGAGAATCTGCAAAACCGCCTGCTCCAGCTTCACATCGCTGATGCGGTGGCTGGTACAGGATTTGTCTGTCCTATGGCCGACACAAATATAGTAGCCATACTCCCGACCGTTCTGCTTCACGCCGTTGCGGACGAGGTTTCTTTCGCAATCACCGCAGAAAAGCAATCCGCTGAACAGATACGCTGTTTCTTTTTGGGGCGCTATGCGAACATCCTGCTTCATAATATGCTGTACGGAACGGAACACATCGACGGCGATAATGGCATCGTGATTGTTGTCAATCCGCACCCATGCAGATTCTGGTTTTTTCACGACTCGCTTAACCTTATGATTTGGCGTACTCTTTTTGCCTTGAGCAAGAACGCCGATATAAATTTCGTTTTTCAAAATCCTGCCGACTGTAACCGCTGTCCATTTAGAACGGCTGTTAATCTGAAAGCCGCTTTTGAACTTCATGCCGCAGCTCTGCTTATAATCCATCGGTGACAATACGCCTTTTTCGTTCAGCCTGTTGGCGATACCCTGCTGGCTCAAGCCGTCCAATTTCCATGAGAAAATATCACGGACAATATTTGCG
>JAVIWB010006651.1:0-11842 GCA_031893035.1 Dermolepida albohirtum
TGCGTTTAGAAAATATTTTAGATTCAAACTTTACCATATTATCACAACTTTGTGAAGGGGCCTCTCGTCATTCTTTAATTAGTTTTAAAGATTATTTCAATTATGTAAACATTACATCATTAAATGTAGAACGGTCGTTTTCTGCATATAAGAACTTGCACGACACAGGCGGTTTATTTAAATAACTGTGGAAACAAATCTTATGTTTAAAATATTTAACAAATTCAATAAATTCTATCTAATTTGTAACTTAACTGAAGACGCTTAAAACGGTAAGTGTTTCACCATGTTTTATAAATTACTATTTATTTTATTTTATGTATAATACTTACTATCAAGCGCACACCTATGACGATTCAATAATATTCTCTCCGATAAAAATGGTCAAACTCTTATTTGCATATCTTTCTTTTGTGTAATTATGGATTTGAGATCATAAATTGTAAGACAAAAATCTATTTATTTCCAAGTATTTAACATTGAATAATAACAGTATACCGCAAATATCTTGAACTGAAAAACTATACATAACCTTTATAATAAACGTAGCACTAATCGCATAATTTTATGTGGTTCACTCTGTATAGGTAAAAAAATCGATCAATATATACATAACGATTAACTATTGCTATTACAATGGACGCGGAACAGAACCAATGAACGAAGTAACAAACTGACAATGAATAGATTGTAAATTCCGCATCACTTTCGAATTCCTTTTTCCGATATTGTTTTTCCGTGTGTTCCTTGTATGCATTCGCAGTATTAGAGTGACAACAAGCAACGGCGGATACGCTCAGATAACTTGAAGGAATGATGTTTTATGTTACTAGTTTATACAGAAAGCATTAGAACAAGCCGCACAACAATGCAAACAACGGTGGAATGGTGCAGTTATTGGGAATGTAAAAAAGGCGGCCCAGTTATATTCGTTTTTTTCGCTTCCTTTTTTTCTTTATTGTCACTGTGGTGGAACGTTAATTTCGAAACCTTGAAATAATAACCGCTTGAGAAAAAGAATTTCTCACTACCTGGTACTCTCGAACTAAATATGGAAACCGATACTTTGAGGTGCTCTTTTTGTAATCATTTCAAGTTGGTTTTTTCTTCATGTTTACGGTTTTTTCCTAAGCAAATTATTTTAAAAAACAAATATTTTTACATTTACTAATTTTGTATAAGATAATTTCATTTTTGTAACACGAAGGAATAAATATTAAGTTTACATACAAATATACGGGGTCTGTTCCCTATTCGCTGAGCTTCTCTAACAAGCCATAATATTTTGCTACAAATTAAACATTAATAATCTTCAAAGATTAGGCTGAGCAAGGTGTAGTGCGTTTCAATTTATTTTAATATGACCAAATAGCAAGTAAGTGTTTTTACACCCCCTGCGGTGGGCCTTAATGAAACATAAACACATCTGGGCAATTGCTTACTTTAATAGCTAGAGTGGTATTAAATAAATTGTATATAAAAAAGAGGATTTGATTTGCTTATTTATATTAGTTCTGGGAATTAAATTCAATGGTCATCGTTTAATTAAAACAGCATTACAACTTAATATTTTTCACGTATAAGTAATACAGTCCACATAAATTTTCGTTATTAGCAAAATGGCACACCAAAAAGATGTATCTGATAGTTCATCTAGGCAAATACTGTCAAACATGTTTAAAATTTACAAGAAGAAAATGCAGAAGTTACAGGAAAAACGATTATAGAAAGAACATCGAAATTAACTTGTACAGCAGAGTTTATATGGTATTATATTAGGATCTATAAGCAAAGTACCAAGTTGGGACGTTGACATAATTCGACGAACAGTATATAGTATATACAAGCAGAGTGAAGTTGCCACATTAAATAGCCTTAAAAAAATTAAACAAAATACGAAAATAGAACAACAATATGGGTAACATTAAAACAAAATGGTTTTCGATTTGAGCAATAAACAAACGACGTGTTATAATGGAGCCACCGTGGATACAAAAAATACCTCAAAAATATTTAACTGACATCAAAAAATTTCGAGATGATATATATATATATATATATATATATATATATAATCTTCATGTCCCAAACCATAGAAGACAAAAACTACTTTTTCAGCACAAAGAATTATGGCTATATTCTTTTGGAATATGCGAACATGCAGAACAGAAGAAAATTTCAACACTCTTCGTATTAACCAAATTTTAAATTTTATTTTAATATGAAAATGACTATTTTTATTTATAATTTATTCATAACTTATTAAATGTTAATATTAAAAGGAATCACTAAAATATTAATAACACACTGTTTACTACATATATTTCATAGATTCACTCTTCATCAGGTAAACACACGAATGTTCTCGTTCTGTCCTTCAAATATATTCCTGTGTTGTACGAGAGGCAATGTTTTTTCATTATTTTTCTGTATCGAAATGGTATGATGTATTCTACAAAGGAATCGTTCGTTAATAGCACAAGTTTATCGGATGAAGAGTGAATCTTTGAAACATATGTAGTAAACGGGGTATTATTAATATATGAGTGATTCGCTTTTAACATTCTTCTATTTGGCAAATCGCCGAGAAATACGAGATAGACGTGTTCTCGTTCTGTCGTTCAAATACATTCATGTATTGTACGAGAGAGGGAGACAATGTTTTCTCACCTATTAAATGTGTCAAATCTAAAGTCAGTTTATACTAGCAAATAATATGAAAAACATGCTAACTTTATTTTACAGTTGTTAGGGAATTTTATAGCAAATTTGTGTACAGTATCCAAATTAACGCTGACCAGCTTTAAAGCCTACACACTTTTGTAATATCCATTTTAAGAAAGCTTACAAAATTTCCGCGACAATTGACGCATTATTTTCCTTTTAAATTAATCTAATAAGCAATATCCCAAATAAATTCTATTGACAGAAATTTTACTGGTTTACAAACACAGTAGGCATTGCCTATATTATAAGTATAGAGGTCATTTTAACACTGTCAAATTTCTTAGAAACGACGACCGGTAATGTTTGTTTCACAAAAACATGACAGAAATTTCCGACAGATGTGGTACATATGTATGATACATGCTCATTGCTTATGAAACATTCTTTCATCCGTATTCCATCCAATGTTTAAGAAATTTTGAATTCAATATTGGAATCATAATAAATAATAATAATCCGAGTTCAAAAGAATTTATTCTATTGATTTAATCTCCTTTTCAATCCGTATTGAATCTAAATATTCTTAACCCTTCCAATGTAAAATTTATGTGATTTGTAATACATATATAAATTATACATAAGACATGTACGTATTATCAAGGCAGTATTTGATACAGTTCAATAACCCTGAACAAATCAATACAAACTGCATTAGTTCACCCGTTATGCCATTATATATCTTATGCCTTGTATATACATACATACATGTACGTATGTTTACGTAGTTACATAGAGTTGGATATATAATTTTTTATGTAATATTATACAATAGCTTCGTACAATATGAATGAATAATTGCTTACATACCATATGTCAGTGCGTCGTCGGATTTATATCATTGAAATTGCTTTTTGGGCGGACATATTTCACCTTGAAACTGATTCATGTAGACGTTTTTATGCTAAATTACTTCCATTACATCGTACATGCCTAAATTCGTATTCATTCATATGAAGAATTAATTGATTAACGAGAAAATATGCGTGTTGTAATTAATTTTGCAACAATATTATAAAATAATTGCTTTAATTGAATTTGTGAGTTTATTGAATAATACCGTGGGTTAACATTGGCTGTCCTGGTTTTTTGGTGACCGCATATTTATAAACTGTTCTCTAATGTAAAAAATAGTTTGAATATGTACATCCGATTATGATATATATTTATTTGCATTTAGTAACGTTAAAAAAAGAGTAAGTGAAAGCTGTTATCTAAAATTACAAGAAAACTTGATTAGTATTCTATGAAGGATCCTCACAACAGCTCTCGTAAACATGAAAAAATAACTTTTTTTGCACCTGCTAGCCTTTCGGGAATGGATTTACTTAAATTGGCAGATATAATTTGCCATTCCTTCAATATTGCTTTCTTCAGTTCCTTATAAGTTATGTAATGGTTTCTAATTTTTCTGTCAAGGTATTCTCAAAAATATTCAGTTGGATTTAAATCCGGCAATTGGAGCTGTGAGCATACATGAATAATTTGACAAAAGGTTAGACTGATGAAACACTTGAATGACAGCGATTTTATAATATAAATAACTTCCTTGCCTTTCTTGAATTTCCTTTCGTTGAGAAACAGCTTGAGTTTTGAGAATGAATCGAAGTGTGAAGGGGCTAGGTCCAGTAAACAGGACAACCTGTAATCGTAATTCATCCAGTTTTTTTTGGTGTGTGTGATAATACATTGTTTTAATGGAATAGCACTTTCCTTCAAGCCATGGCAGGTCCTTCTTCGGTAATGGCAACTTTCACTTTGTCCAGAAGGGCAGCATAATATGTCCTGTTGGTAGTTCGGCCCTTTACGAGATATTCGATAAGAAGTATCCCGTTTGGATTCCAAAATATCGTGACCGTTACCTTTCCAGCCAAAGATAATGTCTTGGCCTTCCTTTGCGGAGAATTATTACAATGTCTCCACTGTTGAGATTGTCGATTTGATTCTGGTACATAGTAATGGAGCAACGCAAGAAAATCTATTGAGTGGATATTAAAGAGCTTAAAATTGTCGTTGGAAATTTGTGCTCTTTCACGTTCTTGATATGCTTTCAACAAATATGGCTACCACCTCGTAAAGAGTTTAGACGTGCAAAATGTGATATACACGATCAGTAGACATGTTCACTTGACAATCTCTTCCAGTTTCACTCTTCTGTCACATAATACAACATCCTAAACTTTTTCAACTATTTTTGGAATGTTTTAGTGGTCCAGTATGTTCTTCAACTACGAGACTCATGTTGTCACTCTTAAAGTGAGCAATCCAGCCGTAAATCATCGCCTTCGAAAGAGCATCATTACACAATGTTTTCTGCATATCCGCCATAAATAAGTACTGAAATGAACCCCGAAGAGCGATTTTATCCATTTTACAACTTTCTACAAACTTCACTCTTCTTTAAGCAACTGTATCTATCAGACTAAAGGTCAGACGGTATTGAAAATTTAAATAAAACAAAAATTTAAGGAGAATATAAAATAAATTTTGTAAACGCATCACCTATTTGAAAATAATTCCAATTCTCTTTACAAATACTGGTAGGCGAGCTTAACCCTCCGTTAAATCATTCTTGTACATTGTAAAGTAATAGTTATTGTGCAATCTTAGCTGTATATTTCAGATTTTGATCTGAAGATAATTTTTACGACTATACGAATATTGTTTTGGTATATCAAAGCATCAATCAAGTCTGTTCAATAAATATTAAACTACCCATTCCAGTGATTAACATAGATCCCTACCCTGTTATTGATCCACTTCTGTGCTTTACAATAACATCACTAAGTAAAGTTTTTTTTACGTGGTACTACTTTATTATATCCGGCTTTTCTTAAAATTTTCTTTATGTGAATGTACTTTTTTTCCAGTATCTAATTTCATAGATTTAAGATCACTGCGCATAGATTTGTGATCGCAATCATTTAGATTAGTGTTTCCCAACTCGTTGGACCAAACGCACAATATGCCAGGTTCGCTTCTCTATTCGCCCACTTTAATTTTTAAAAGCTTAAAATTGCAAAAAAGGATAACATAGGTTAGGTTTAAGTTAGACATTATTAAGACATGCGCAAAGAAATTTGAAAGTAATAAAAGTAAGTAACAAAAGTAAAATAACATTTATTACTTATAATTTTAACTTAGCATACAAAAACCAAACACATGAAAATATTGTTTATTACACTGGTCAGCAAAAAAATATTTTTTAAAAATTGTTTTAACTTTAGTCACTTTTTTGTGTGTTTTTCAGTGCTGTACTCAAAAACGAAAGCCTTTTTTTTCTATCGCGTAGGGTTTTCTCACAAAAACAGATGTATATACATATTTCAGGAATAGTAATTCAAATACTAAAAATTATGGAATGTATATTTTAAATTATATTTTATTAAAATCATAAGTAACCAAACATTTTTCATAAAAACAACAGAATAGTACTTGTGTACTATTAAACAAGATCATTTAGTTTTACTAATTTTCTGTTGTTTTTATGAAAAATGTTTGGTTACTTATGATTTTAAAGTTTTAAAGTTTTGATGGAAAACGAAAACGATACTACAAAGTATCGTTTTCACTTTATTTTGTTTCCATCAGGATCGCTAGGATCAAACAAAGGTTTGACAGTTACTCAGTGTTGCCACTCGACGAAATTAATATTTCCCACGGCCAATCTAAGTCTAATTATTAAGATTAAACACTGTAATGCTTTCTTGCCTAAAATGCTTAGTTGTCGATAATTTAATTTGAGTGAAATTTGTTACTAAATTGTGCGTGTGGAATTTTTTTGTTATTTTTTCCGTAATCAGTGTACAAAAAACAATAAAAATCACTGATTATATTTTAAACAATTTTTTCATCTCAGGCCTCTGTTATTATAATTTTTGTTATTACAGATCCAAAGCGTACTAAGAATGCCTCTGTATCATTTCTCTACTTTACGGGTTGCATGAGCCAACCATCGCAGTCGGGTATTCAAAATGCATTCGAACGATTGATATTCAATATATCTATAATTCACTCATACAAAATGATCAAATGAGTCAAATAATCATGCAGTTTAAGAGGTTAATCGCTCACGTTAAGAAACAATAACATAACATAATTTCAACAATTCCAGTTATTTTGAACTTTTTCTCTTTTATTACACTCTACTGTAGAACGCGCTCTATCGACAAATTCGGGTATTCAGCGTAAAGATTTATTTTATTATATTATAGTTTAAATATTAACTAACAGAATGCTTATTTTTCACAAATACATGATAATATGAAGAGGAAATACTGAATTCATTGCAAATTTATGTTTTCCAATAGAGATATACCTCATGGAATGAAGTATACGAAAACTTCGATGTTAGAATATTTGTCAAATGTTACAAGAATAATTGATAAACGGTCCATACAGAAGTCTACAATCCGCGCTCGACACGTTCATTCCAGTCGGCAAAAATTGAGAACGTTTGCGGAGTTTTCCATTGCACAATATTCGCATCTTTATTAATAACGTTATAATATTGTTATTATACCCTTTCAGCTTTAGTAAACAAAAGAAAATATGTTCTATCATAATCGATTTGCTAATTTTCAATATGCATGGCGTGCACGAAAACTTTCGCGACTGGCTGTACATGACAATGAAACAAATACAACCGTTCAGAGTTAGACTAAATATGCGTTTGTATAATTAAAGAAATAACTGTACAACCAATACTTGCTAAAGTGGAAGGTGGGTTTAGAAAAGGCCAATGTATCAAAGATCATAATATTCAGTGTCATCGAACAAATGCTGATAGAAAAGAAGATAACAACAGGTCAAGGAAATATATCTAGCGTTTATCGATTAGATAAGACCTTCGATAGAGTACCTGAAGGAGAATGTGGGAGATTTTTCAGAAAAGAGAGATTCGTATTAAACTAATAAAAGCGATACAAAGTAAAAACGGAAGAAGAACGAAAATTCTGCAATCGATGATAATAGAGAATTAGCAATACTTCAAATAAAGAAAGAATTATATAGTCTTTATTTGCGAAATCATCCAAAGATGTAATAAGTTAGTTTTACACACAAAGATCTAAAGGGTAGACAGCAGATTGCGTATTGGCGGATTATGTAGCCGTAATAATAAGCAGATAAATTAATCTTCAGTGTAAGTTAAAGACATGGAAAGATGTAATAATAGATTATGGAATGTCCTTGAACATAGAGAAACGAAAATAACTCAAACCTCAAGAATTCAACATTGAATTAAATGAATTTAAAATAGAACAGGTCACACAATTTCAATGTTCAGAAATGTTTAAAGAAGAAAATAGAAAATAAAAAGATGAAATAAATGAAAGAATTGATAAAGTCATAATAATAATATTTTGTTGTTCTTGTTGTTGTTAGCTAACAATAGTCGAGTAGTGTTTTTTTTCTTTACTTAATCAACATAATTAACACAAAGTAAAGGTTTCAACCATTGATTTTTTTAATAAAATAAAATATTAAAAACAATATACAGTACAAAATACTAAAGTCACTTCAAACATTTATAAAAATTCAATACTTACATACTGAGTTGCACAAAATGCATTACAGTATAAATAGGATAAACAGACCCAGTTTTGAAATTAGATTCAACAAATATTTACTCGTACTCGGTAAGAATAAATCCAACAGCAATTCTGTGAATCATATGTTGGACTAAAATCATCAATTTCCACAGTCTAACTGAAATCTTGGATTTTTATATTAAAAGTAATAAATCAGA
This sequence comes from Dermolepida albohirtum, assembly GCA_031893035.1. Taxonomy (NCBI): domain Eukaryota; kingdom Metazoa; phylum Arthropoda; class Insecta; order Coleoptera; family Scarabaeidae; genus Dermolepida; species Dermolepida albohirtum. The sequence continues at coordinate 8,474 of JAVIWB010006651.1, forward strand.
TAAGGGGGATATAATGTGTTACTATTAATAATAATAAAACTACAAAATCTCACAATTATTAAATAAGATTCGCAATATAATAGCATACAAATGAATACCTGCACCATAGTATATTATATATATATATATATATATATATTATATATATATATATATTATGGAGATTAACTATGATAAACGTATTTAAAAAAATTTTATACCTATTGGCTGAATATTTAATTTTTTAATATAATGTGAAATATAGTGTGTCATACGTAGGTGTACAATAAAATACAAAAGTTCGAAAAGTATAACTAAAACTAAAACTTTCACTGCCGTTCTTTATTGAAACGTTTTGAAACATAATTAAATAAACAAGCATTTAGAAGTAAATTAAAAGTAAATGATCTTTTATGAAAAATTATACAATGAAAAATTTTGTTCCGTAGAAAACATACAATTTAATATTTTATTTCAAATTGATTTAAAAAATTGGGGTCACATTTAATTTGTGCTTTTTTAGAGTTTTCAGTTAAAAACTTACATTAGTAAATTGTAAATCATTATACCATATTTCATAGGCTAAATTTAATATATAATACCGAATCAGAAGCATATTTTTCGTTTTTATGGTTTATTCTTAAAAAGCAACAAATTTACATTTTAAGGTAAGCTCGACTATTTTTTACTAAGACCATTATTAAAGTAAAACAATGAAAAAACTTGTCACTATTAAATGTGTATTTCCTTTTCCTATGTTAATGACTTTCCATTAAGTTGAGGATCACTTTCTAGTCTATGTTATTTCACTCCTGCATTAGCATTTGGTCAGTTCTTGGAGATGGTATACGCTTTCGAATATATCAGCCCATTTCATACCAGACATGTTCAATGGAATTCATGTCTAGACAGCCAGTTGGCAACTCGAAACACTTTCCACATAATCGAATCATCTAGTACCAGCATGCATTAAAATTTCATGGTTGCCCGTAGTGATCATGAAGAGCATAACATGATCATCTAGAACCTTCGCAATGTACCTATTGATATGTCAGTCCGTCTCGTACCAGACATGTTCAATGGAATTCATGTCTAGACAGCCAGTTGGCAACTCGAATCACCTCCCACATCATCGAATGAGGTCTAGTACTAGCATGCATTAAAATTTCATGGTTGCCCGTAGTGATCATGAAGAGCATAACATGATCATCAAAACAAAATGTAGCTTATCTTTCGCCGGGTCTTCTCTATATTCGTCGACGTTCATTTGATCCAGTGAAGCAAAAAATGCTACTCATCTGAAAACAGTCCATTTACTAACATTTGCATCTTTAACTTCTTAGAGTTGATTTTCTAGCCAAAAGAAATCAAAAAATAATCATCTCTTTATATGGTGGCTCTTTTTCGACCGCAGGCTAGTCTTTTCGTTATCAGACTAGTCTCCCCGAAGCAGTGAAGCATCTCTCTTCGACTATCTATATGCTACAATTCTTGACACAATAGAATATAAAGACATGACTTTTAAATAAACGATAAATGTTTCATTTAGAACAAATGCATACTTATTTCATAAAATCCTAAATGTCATAACAATATATGACAGATAACAATATGACGGATGATTTCGTGGAATACAAATGATTAAACACATTTCCTGCAAGTAGATATATATATAAAACAAAAACTACGAAAAAATGACAATCGTTCTGTTGCAAATAGAATTTAGATGAAATTTTAGAAACAGGAGACAATAGAAATTAGGTTTACTGAGAAGCTGGCATATATATATATATATATATATATATATATATATATGTATGTTATTTATATTGTCTCCTGTTTCTAGAATTTCATATATATACAGTAGCGGACAAAAGTTAAGCAACTGTACCTACTAAATATCTCTATTATAGCCAGAAACATAATGGAAACGAACGTGATCGCCATATCATCAAATTGAAAAATTGGGACTTTTATAAAGATAAAATCACTTATTTGGTGTTTAATGCTTTATTCTAAATAATGAAAATCTTACAAAATACCATATAACATATAATTTATAGGTGACATAAGTTAAGCAACCTTTAACGTACTAGTAACGAAAATGACATCATAAATGTATTTAAATGAATATTAATATTTCGTCGCATAACCTTTATTTTCAATAATAGCTGCGCACCGTCGAGGCATTGATTCGATCAAATTGGTAAGTATTTGTGGATCAATTTGTTGCCACTCGATTGATAACGCCTTATAGAGTTCATCTGCGTTACAATACGTTTTATTAAGCCTTAATCTTCTATCCACAATCTCCCACAAGTTCTCTATCGGATTCAGATCCGGCGATTGACTTGGCCAAGAAAGAACATTAATTCTTTGCCTACTTAGCCACTCCTTAACGATCCTAGCCGTGTGCTTAGGGTCGTTATCGTGCTGAAAATACCATTTAAGTGGCATATTCCATTTCGGCAAATGGCAACATAGTATTTTCCAATATATTTTTGTATACAAATCTATCCATAATACCATCTATGCGATGTAGTGGACCTACACCATTACCAGAAAAACACCCCCAAACAATGACATTGCCACCTCCGTGCTTTACGGTTTTCGTGTAATATTTTGGATTTAATCTTTCTCCTTTAGGACGCCTTATATAGCAAATTCCATCGCTGCGAGAGATATTAAATTTGGATTCGTCGCTAAATAAGACAGTTTTCCATTTTTCTACAGACCAAGATGCGTGTTCCTTCGCAAAACGTAGTCTCGCTGCTCTCTGTTTTTGTGTTAACAAAGGTTTTTTCGCTGGTCTTCTACTGTATAATCCGCCGTCTACTAAACGTCTGCGTATAGTACGTGCGCTGACATTACAATTTACAGTACATTTTATTTCCTGAGCATTTAGCCATGGATTTTTCTTGCATAGGCGACGAATTCGGTGATCCTCTCTGTAAGTGGTTTTTCGCGGTCGTCCAGAGCGAAATTTTGTAGCCACCGTACACTACCGATTTGTCTATGTCGAAACTTTCGGAGATACTTGCTTGTGAAACACCTTTTTTATACTGCTCAATTATTTTTACCTTTATATCGTCTGAATACACTTTCCGTGACATAATTGATTAAGCTATTAACAAATGCGTCACGTACGATCTCAATCCTCTCGCCTACTAACAAAATAACACGCCTGACAACCGCGACACAGACAAATAGGGGGTTCCCAGAAGTGTTGTGTATCAAGTTGCTTAACTTTTGCCGTCTCAGTTTTTTGCTTCATTACAGTGATAAAGCACAACTCATGTTTATAGTTATAAAATGTACATTTTTGTATGAAAGTAAACATATGTGATATATACAGAATAGTATCATCCTATTATAATTTGATTATTTTAT
>JAVIWB010006652.1:0-11797 GCA_031893035.1 Dermolepida albohirtum
CATTAATGTAAGGATTCCTCTTTCAGTTTAGTCGGCGAAAAACCTTTTTACAACGTTTGCTGTGTGTTTGGGATCGTTAACTTGCTGATAAACAAACTCCGGACCCATTATCTCCATCGCTGATGGAAGAGCATGCTCTTGCAATATACCCAAATAGACTTCTTTTGTCATTCTTTCTGTGATTTGCACCAATTTTCCGATATGCCCAGTTCCAAAGCAACCCCAAACCATCATATTTCCACCACCATGTTTCACTGTCTTAATCACATTCATCTAACATTCTCTTCCCGACACGACGATGAATAAAAGTACGGCGTTTATTTCCAAAAATTTCAAATTTGGATTCATCTATCCATAAGACCTGTTACCATTCTTCGACAGTCCAGTACCTGTGTGTTCTCGCCCAGGCCAATCGTTTTTGTTTATGTTGTGCAGACAGACGTGGTTTCTTTACTGCTACTCGACCTCTAAGTCCAGCTTCAGCTAGACGGCGTTTGGTTGTTGTTACACTAACCGTAGCTTCGTGGTGTACGTTATATTGTACTGGTTGGTGTAAACTCTTTGTGCACTATGTCTTTCGAATCATAAAAACAAATCAACATTGTCTTCACTTTTGACTTCTCCAAACGACTTTTTTCGGTCTTTCTTTTGGATGCTTCCATTTAGAGCTTTGACGCTTGGTCTCTGCATCATATTGAAAACACCACGCCTCATCGCCAGTTAAAATAGAATACCTGAAGTTTTCATCCTTTTTTGAGTCTTTAATCAAGTCTGTACAATATTGAATTCAGTTAGCTTGTGTGGTACAAATCTTGCACAAATCTTTCTTAGTCCCAAAACCTGTGTCAAAATGCGATGAGTTGAATTTTTGGAAATATTTAATTTCATTTCCACGTATAGCAATGAGGATTTCGGCTCATTTCTGATAAATTCACGCACAAGTTCGATGTTATTTTCCGTAACCACAGATTTTTTTGCACCAGGACGTTTGCTGTCATTTATGTCCGTACGACCGTCTTTAAATCGTTTATATTACTTGATAAACACGCATCACCATACACTTGTTTCATCAAACTAAACGTATCAGTAAACGACTTACCAAGTTTAAAACAGAACTTGATTAATTTGGTACGTAGACTACTGCACTGAAACAGTTTCAGTACAGTAGTTCAGCCCTGAAGATGTCCCATACAAATGGGTACGAAACGTCGGCAGATATACTAGTGACGCGGTTCCAGCCCGGAAACCCAGAAGCAGATAACAACTTGATATTTGTTCTTTGTTAGAAATTCATTTTGCGACCAATGCCAAATACAGAGTTACTTTATGCGCAATTTCTCTGCGTCTAATGATACAAATGTCATGATATCTTGACATAACATTGATAAAAGATCTACCTTACCCATGCGTATTTTTTTTAAATAGATGACGCCACTAAGATTTACTGTTTTAAAAAAGTTCGGTTCTCTCTGCGACAGACTGTGTACAGCCAAAGACTAGGACGCGATTTAGTGGTAATTTTCTAACTAAATTATAGTAACTTGTAAAGTCAGATATTGAATATTTGTTGTTTCTAGTGTACGTTTGTTAAATAAAATTGTTTCACGGATTTAGTTGTTGTTTCGACTTAAAATAGCACAGCTTTAAAAAGGCGTCTTTATTTTGTTACAAACTGACGGAACTTTGCTTTTAGTCGTATAGGCGCGGTAATGATTTCTGCTACGTATAAAATCAATATTTGTAGTGATTCAGTTTTATTTCGGTGAACTTCAAGAAAGTTATTCTAATACAACTAACCTTCATAGAATTTAAAAATGTAGAATTTAATCAATATTCTATTAATAATATTAATAATCTATCTACAATCAATACTATAATTAACACCATATTTATTTTGCCGAATTGATTCAACTATGCTGAATATTCATAATAAAATTGTTGTATGTGAAATCTTTTCATTTAGTAATATTTACATAAATTATTCTACGAATTATTTTTTGATGTTTTCCACATTTATAAACGTTAGGAATTATAATCTTGTAATCAGGCCAGTACTGTTAAACAATGAATTCAAGGTTGTAGCTAAATAATATCCAATCATTTTGAACAACGAATTGAAAATGTTATGCATGTCAAATTTAATCTAGCTTTTATTTTCGAAGTAAGTCATTAATCACCTACTATAATTAAGTTATTGAATGAAATTAATCAGCATTATTTGTTATTAAGTATAAATGCAAAGATTAATATAAAATTTATTTTAGCAAACGAGAAGTTAAATAGTTGAGAGGTGACCATTTGCTGTTGGCATTTAGATATTATAGAATTATATAGAAAAAGGTTCTATTGATATCACAGTGGGGGAAGCAAGTTTTCAATAAATTATAGAATATTTTTATTCATTCTTTATGTTAGATTGTTTCGATTTGTTTAGAAATAATGCTCACACTATAATTTCTAAAAATGTCGATTCATGCATTCTCTTATTTAAATTACAAACATGGTTAAAAAATTTGGAAAAATAAAGCCGAAGATGCGAAGTAAATTCAGGTAATTTTTATGATGAGAAAGGATTCCTTTTTTTAAATTATGCTGCACAATCAGCAACTTTTCAAGCCACTAGGGTAAAATATCTTTAACTACATTTAGTTAGGAAAATTATCACCGAAACTTACATTCCAGTTACATTACATTAAAGATAATTGATAGATCGCAATACGCTATCAGTATTAGTGACATCTATGGTAGGTAAATTTGGTGGAGCCTCTGGTTGATTAACAGTTACACTTTCAGCACGAAAGATCATGGCAACTGTCTTTTAGGTAGGGAAGAGATTTTGTTAGTGGATTTTAAGGTGATAGGCACAACAATTAATTCTGATGCGATTGTGTGACCTTGAGAAAACTATAGCGTGCCGTGATCAACCAAACGACGTGGCCTACTGCCTTTCGGTGTGATGTTACTCCATGACAATGTAAAACCACATGTTTCTGAATCACTGAAGGTTGACAGAGAACCCCTTTCCACATTAATTTTCATATTCTGTATACGTAAGTATTTTGACAACTAAGTTGTCATCAGCAGATAATTAAACAGTGTCAACACTGTGTCAAACACTTGGAAATCAGGTGCGATCGGGCTTTCAACGGTACAGATCGCGTGTGAAATTTGTTTTCGTACGGATATTTTTGCCGTAGTTTTCCAGGTGCGACACTGTTCAATTATCTGCTGATGATGTCCAAATACGTATACAGAATACGAAAATTAATGTGGAAAGGGGTTATATATCAACGTTAAGTAATTAAATGGCATCTACAGTGTGTATCAGCCAAATGGAATAAATTCGATAATAATTAAATGGAAGGGTGTTCGAAAAAACGCTCGGACACGTCGATTGGGATTTTTAGTTGCGTATTTTTTTAAATAAAAAGTTTATATACAGGGTGTGTCATGTAAAAGTGGTCTATACCAACTTTCTTATTTTAAATGCAACACCCTGTCAAATATTAAATTTTTGGATTCTTTAGAAAATTCCAGACATATTTCATGTACAATATCCTATACCTATCTTCGACTGTTTCGGAAATATTAAATGTTTTCAGATTAATTTGAAAAATTTTTGATAATGTAAAAAATAACAAGAAAAACATTAATGTCACTGTAGGAGATGTTCAAAGTGTTCGCCGCAAACGTCTTGACAACATCCTAATCTTAAATAAAAATTTTTTCTAACGTCGCTTAACATCTCAGGTGTGACCGATCTAATCGCAACTATTATTCGTCTTCTTAAGTCAGCTAAGTCGAGGGGTTTAGTTTTGTATACTATACTCTTGACATATCCCCATAAGAAGAAGTTTAATGGCGTTAGATCAGGGGATTGTGCTGGCTATTCCATCGATCCTCACCTACCTATCCACCGATTCGGGAATATTTGGTTGAGGTACTGCCGGACATTGATTTGGTAATGGGGTGGTGCTCCATCTTACTGGAACCATATCGTATTTTCTGGAACTTGTGGGTTTGCTAGATCAGGATATAAGTTTGTCAAAGCTGGCACGACATTATTTTGAAGCAATGCTAAATAATTGTCGCCATTCAAATTTCCATCAATGAAATAAGGACTTACGATATGATCTCCAACAATTCCTGCCCAAACATTAACCTTCTCAGGGTATTGCTTATGTTCTTCCCTTATCCAGTGAGGATTTTCCCTGGACCAATAGCGGAAATTTTGACGATTAGCATGACCGTGAAGCGTAAAGGTACACTCATCAGAAAATAAAATATGTTCTAATTAGATCACATTGTTATGTAACATTGTCATCATTTGTTCACGAAAATACGTTCTTCTATCAAAGTCGTCTTCCATGAGCTCCAGAGTTGGTATAATTTTATAGGGATGCATTTTATTTTCTTTTAATGTGCGAGTAATCGATGAATGGCAAACATCGAACATTGACGCTTCTTGTCTGCTTGTCAAGCACAGTATCCAGTTTGGTATCATTACTTACTGCATTCGCAGCTGCTTTTTTTTATTTGCCTTACATGTCCAAACTCGCGAAACTGCTTTTCTATTTTGCTAATTGTTCCTTGGGATACAGGCGGCAAATTTGGAAATTTCTCATGAAATAAGTGAGCAACTTCCATTTGTGTCCGTGTGTTATCTCCATAACCAATCATCTGCAGAATTGTTATTTTGTGCATTTCTGTTAAATGAACCATTTTTGCTGAAATGTAGTTAACGAAATTCAAACAGTTATGACACTGACAACATTATGACACTGACAACACTTTGCTAAGGCAAGGTATTTTAAAACGAAGTACAAGTACAATTAAAGATTTTCACTTAATAGTTCGGTAAACAAACTATTATGTGAAAAATCTTATTTTATTGTAAACAAAATTATTAATCTGAAAACATTTAATATTTCCGAAACAGTCGATGATAGGTATAGGACATTGTACATGAAATATATCTGGAATTTTCTAAAGAATCCAAAAATTTAGTATTTAACAGGGTGTTGCATTTAAAATAAGAAAGTTGGTATTGACCACTTTTACATAACACACCTTGTTTATAAACTTTTTATTTAAAAAAATACGCAACTAAAAATCCCAATCGACGTGTCCGAGCGCTTTTTCGAACACCCTTCCATTTAATTATTATCGAATTTATTCCATTTGGCTGATACACACTGTATAATTACCTACGAAACAGTAACAGACACGATAAAGGATGAAAATTGAAAATTACAAGTAACCGAAATGAAAAAAAGAAAAATCGATAATAAAATGATTTTTTGTTTATTATTTCTTAATGAAAAATTAAGAAATTGATTTTCAATTGACCACTCTTAAAAAATTAAATTGCGCTAGGCCAAAACGGTATAGATTGTAAAACTGCTGTTTATTACAGCAAATTAAAAAGAAATCTATTAAACTATACCAATCACTCCATCAAAAAATAGTTTCAGATTTTTTGAAAATGCGTTTCCACTATTAAATTTTTCCACATAAAATTAGAGAAGTAAAAAAAGTCAAAGATAATAATAGAAAAGAACAAATTATTTGATTACATTTAACCAGAGCTTTCTTTTGTTGGTGAGGTGAGAAAAGAAAATCTTTTCTACGGGATATATAGTGAGATATAGTAAATACATGAAAAATTCACTAGAACAAAATTAGATAGAGGTTTAGCTGATATCCACGGTATTGGAAACACAAGAATTCCATGAAGTATTTGTTCAAATGCAAAATCAATATATAATTTATGTCTTGAAGTACAGGGAATATTTCCAGTTCTCTTATTTCTTATTTTTCTTGCGTTGCCTTATTGAATTACATAAATCGCACGTGCAAAACGGATTGTTTTTTCAGAGAACAATCGATTTATTCCATATTATATTTAATAAACTATTATTACACTACCACAGCTTTTTCGTTCATTTTTTAACTAGCTTTTTTCTTATTTCGCTTCTTCACGGTTACATATACATATTATTGTGCAATATTTGTGATTATGCGAAATCTAACAATAATCGGTATACCGTGAATATATTTTATAATGCAACATGCACATACATACACTAGTTGCTAGAGTAACGTAATAATGAAATGACAGCAATGTATTTTAGCGTGTATTTTATTTTGCAACATAGGATGTGAAATACAGTAGTTGAACAAAATTTAAAAACTAATTTAACAAATTTTCAAAAATGTCACCATTGACGGCCAGACAGTATCCTAAGCGATTGTAGAATTCATTTATTGTATTTTGTATCTGCTCTGGAGTTATTTCTCTTGCAGCAACTCGTTTTCTTTTTTTTAATTGGTCAATATTGTTTAGAGGTTCTCTATGAAAAACTTTATTTCTGATACATGACCAAAGAAAGAAATCGTTTGGAGACAGGTCTGGTGACCTTGCGGACCATTCTACTTCTCCTCCACGGCCTATCCAACGGTTTGGAAATCTTTGGTTGAAAAATGTTCTAACCATATGAGAATTATGTGCCGGCGCGCCATCATGCTGGTACCAAATCTCACCATCAATATTTAAAGCGTGGAGGGTTGGCATAACTCTGTACTCAAGCAATTCTAAATATTTTTCTCCTGTAAGAGTACCCTCAATAAAAAAAGGTCCTAAAATATGGTGTCCAATCAACTCAGTCCAAACATTGACTTTCTGTGGCCGCTGAGTCTTTGTGATACGATATCTATGCAAATTTTGTCTACTCCAGTAGCGGCAGTTCTGTGAATTTACTTCACCATTTACATAAAATGTTGCTTCATCTGTAAAGCAAATTCTGCGTAGTAAAGTATCATCATTATGAAGCTTATCCAACATGATTTCACAAAAGTTACTTCTTCTTTCTGCATCATTCGCAATTAGTTCCTGATGGTTTTGAAAATGATACGACTTAAAATGTTCTCGTTTTAGTAGTTTATGCACGGAAGATTTGCTTACATTTGTAGTTTGTGCTAAAACTCTTGTGGAGAGCATATTATTATGTTCGATTGTTTGTAGAATTTCATCTCTTTTGGCGTCAGTAATAACATATCTTGGCCTATTCTTTTTTTATGATTAGGAACGATGCATTCATTATTTTTATACTTCTGTACTAACCTACTTATTGTAGTTGGACTCGGTCTTGGACGGTCAGGATATGTAATTTGAAACAAATGTGCTACTCTCCTCAAACTCATATTCGAGTTATACCAGTTCACTAATAACAGTTTTTCTTCTACACTATACACAAAAATAGAGTAACTTATTTTGACATCCTATGTTGCAAAATAAAATACACGCTAAAATACATTGCTGTCATTTCATTATTATGTTACTCTAGTAACTAGTGTATGTATGTGCATGTTGCATTATAAAATATATTCACGGTATATAGGCGTGACGTGAAACTTAAGTTACACTTTAAGCATTGATTTATAATTTATTTTATTTTATTTTTGTTATAAAAATTCGTGTTAATGTGAACGAACGAGTCCAATTTTCATATTTTATTATACACAATATGTTGCAGAGAAAACGGAACTTTTTTAAAATAGTAATTCTTACTGGCGCCATCGGTTAAAAAAAATATGCGTCGGTAAAGTAGATCTTTCACTAATGTTATGTCAAAATATCAAGACATTTGCATCATTAGAAGAAGAGAAATTGCGCATGAACTAACAGTGTGTATTTGGAATTGGTGGAAAAATGAATTTTAGGCAAATATCAAGTTCTGTTTTAAACTTGGTAAATCGTTTACTGAAACGTTTAATTTGATGAAACTAGTGAATGGCGATACGCGTTTATCACGTACGAGTGTGTATGAGTGGTATAAACGATTTGAAAACGGTCGTACGGACATAAATGACGACGAACATTCTGGTGCAAAAAAAATCTGTGGCTATGGAACGTAATATTAGAAATGAGCCGAAATCCTCTTTGCTATACGTGGGAATGAATGGGAATGAATTTTGATACAACATTTGGAACTGAGAGATTTGTACAAGGTTTGTACCACGCAGACTTGATTAAAGACTCAAAAAAGGACATCTTCAGGTATTCTATTGTAACTGGTGATGAGACGTGGTGTTTTCCATATGATCCGGAGACTAAGCGTCAGAGCTCTGAACGGAAGCATCCAAGCGAAGAAAGACCGAAAGAAGGCCATTTGGAGAAGTCAAAAGTGAAGACAATGTTGATTTGTTTTTATAATTAGAAAGGCATGGTATACAAGGAGTTTGTACCAACTAATCAAACAGTCAACACTGTATATTATCTTAGTGCTATGAAGCGTATTTTAGCGCGTATTCATCGTGTGCACCCTCGGTAGTGTTCACCGGCTTTGGCCTCCTGTGCTTTTTGTCTATTCTCCAAAGTACATTTGACGATGAAAGGACAGCGCTATGCCGACGTCGAAGCCATTAAAAGAGCGTCGACAGCGATTTTGAAGGACATATATAAAGATGAACTTAAAAATGCATTCAACATGTTAATTAATTTTACCAAAATAGTAAGGTTTTGTTTTTACTTTAAAAAAGTTCGGTTGCCTCTGCTACAGACTGTGTATATTCAGTGACTTTGAAAATTAGTGTACTGTAAAGTAAGATTTATTTACAAATAAATTTAATGACATTGGGAGTAATTACAAAAGTAAATTTGTAATGTTTTAAAAATGAAAATAATAATACAAAAAATGGGAGAATGTAGAAATTTCGCTCATGCTGCCACATAAAGTCTGATGTCTGCATTTTTATGCGTATTTCGCCCAGGTTTTCTCAACGATCAAGCGGCTACGTATAAAAGAGGAGATGCGGACGCTCTGAGGGAATTTTCTTCCTCAGCGTAGGCATGTAACTCACTGTCTAATAAATTTTTGTCATTTACGAACAGTATATCTTCACTTCTTCAACAGTTCCCGAAAACTCTTCGCCTATGTTATTTATTTCTTCTAAGTACTTGGACTGTCTTGATTGTTTTGATATTTTCTGAGGTAACGCTAACACTAATGTAACGGTAATTGAGTAACGCCCAAAAAAGCAAAATATAGATTAGCTTCTACCAATGTTTAGTTTTTTACCTTTTTCCCCACTAAAACGATACATACATTAAAAAGAAATATAATAAAAATTTAAGCCAGTTTATTCAAATTTTAATTTGCAACTATTTTTGATTGATAAATACACATTAGATTTTCGAATTCAATGCTTTCTAAAGCAATTAATGTTTCTTTCAGTCAAATGAACGTTAGGCTACGTGTGATTATCAAATTTAACGAATGAAAATATAAGTAAATTATATAAAATAAATTGTGTATATTTAATAGAAAAAGTCATGAAGTGAAATGTGAAAAAGCATTAACATTTTATGCGACTTTTATAATCAAAATTTACAACTGATTATTTGCCCGGTCATGGTACGTTTAGTGTCAAGGCAGTATTACTTTGTTATTAGTCATAAAAAACGAACTAGTTTAGAAACGACATCGGAACAATTGTAAGAAGCTTCTTATACTCTCTCTGTTCGACTATGGAACCTAGATTTTTAACATTCGTAATTTTAAACAATAAAGTGTAACAGCCAACTCTATACATGCAGCTTTAAAAGACGTTTGTCAATGAAAATGAAGACGCTAATGTAAATATCCTTTTTTTGCACGAGACTCTGTATATGAGAATTAGCTGCATTCAAGTGTCTAATTTTATCGATCGACGAAGACGAATTACACTTACTTGAATAGATAACGAGTGCGTTCAAGTTTCAAAAGCTCCTAAACCACCACCCCTAACGCTTAATTTATATGTCAATATTGAAAGTGTTAATCGTACGGAAGTTGTTGCTAATCTACAACGGCAAGTGTGACAAGATGTAAATTTGGTAACAGAACGTCGTCGAAATTTTCACGAGAACGTCATTAATTAACTGAAATGTTTAGAGAAATTTCGATTTGTTTATCTTTGGTATTACTGAGTATTTGTGGAATGTATGTGATTTTGAACTGTTATTAGTTTATATTAAATTTAACATTTGCTTATGTATACCTTAGAACAGAGATGGGGAACCTTTTTACCATTAGAGTCTACATTTAAATTAGGCAGTAACAAAGGAGGTCGGATAAGTTTTGGTAAACGACTTCATATTTACATACATTTTCAAATAATACAGTAGAAGTATTTTTAAATAAATTTAATAATAATAATAGAAAATAGAAAGATAATATCTCAAATTTAATTTAGTGGGTTATTTGCATTTATTTCCTACTTGAAAATAATTGAATATTTGGATTATTTATCCTCTAACTGAGTATTTGGAATTTGGGTTCTTAAACTATTTTTAATTGTTGTCTTGAGAACAAATGTTATGTCGCAGCAATAAGTCCTTGCAAAGAAGGAAAGGAAACGGTGTACATTATCTCGTAGGCATGAATATTCAACAGCATTTTCCCATATTTCTGTGGCATCATTTTTAGCGTCAGAAAGAGATTTGAGAATACTGTCTTGCCCTAACTCAAGTAACTCAATTTGTAGTTTCGTAGAAGACTCATACATATATACTAAATATGGAACAAATACCAGCTTCGTAGCAGGAATGTGCTCGTTAAAACCTGAAAATCTTTCAGTATATTCTTTTAGTAAAAAATCCAAGACACCTGCATATTCCTTTATTTTATTTTTACATTTTTGCTCACTTACAATTTTCGCTAGTTCTGGAAAGCTTTCTGCAGATATTTTAAAGCGAGACAGCAATGTTTTGAAAAATGTTAATTTATTTCGAAACGCTTGGATCTTTACCACAATTCATACAGATATATATGCTTCGTTTATATTTAAATATTTAAATCATTTTATTTTCTCATGGTAGCAAACAAAAGCGCAGTATTTAATTTTTTTTTATTTTTTATTTTTGTAACGTAGACACCAGTTTAAAGTTTACCGTTGGCTACAACGTACGTAAATCCAGTATCGTGTATCGTAATTTTAACTTTTTTGTTTGAGCTTAGATTAAGATTTTATTGTGATTCCTGTTATGTTCCTGGAAGTAAGTACTTATGCCAGGTGTACCGGAAAGTCACTACCGGTTTTTTCGCAAAAAAACTACATAATTTTCATTTTGTCCCACCTAACGTTTTCTTGACCGGTTTTGCTGTACGAGACGGCGCGTTATCGTGCTGTCAAATCACTTTACCGTGTCTTCGGCTCCATTGTGGACGTTTTTCTATCAATGCATGGTTCAAATTAATAATTTGTTGGTTGTCGGTAGCGATCAGTATTAACTGTTTCACCAGGTTTCAACAGTTCGTAATACACCACGCCATTCTGGTCCCACCAAACACCGAGCATTGTCTTGCGAGAAAAACGATTTGGCCTTGGAGTCGATGGGCCTGCTTTCACCAGGTGATAACCATGATTTTTTGCGCTTAGAGCTTTCAAAATAAATCCATTTTTCATCACCTGTCACTATTCGCTGCAGAAATGACTTTCGATCATACCTTGAAGCAGCGTTGCACAGACGATTTTTAGATTTTCCCATTTTTTCGTCTTTTGGATTTTTCCCATTGCTCGTAATCGGTCGCTAATCGTTTCTTGGGCTACATTTCACGCTTCTACCAATTATTTTTGAGTTTGAGTTGGGTCTTTATGCAATAACTTCTGCAGTTTCGCATCTTCAAACTTTTTCGGGCTACCAGAACGTTTTCTGTGTCTTGCACATCGAAATCACCACTTTTGAATTATCGAAACCACGTCTCACATGTTTTTATGGTTGGAGGGAGCATGCTCACTGTAAATTTCTACCAGC
>JAVIWB010006653.1:0-11622 GCA_031893035.1 Dermolepida albohirtum
TTATCACGTAATCTGGCGGAATCATATCACTTTTTCGTTATTTTGCATTTTTTTTTCGTATAAATTAATCAGTATTCTCGAATAGCGTTATGTATCAATGGACAAATCATTCCTAAAAGAATAGTGACTCACCTACAATGACAACATGCCCGAAGGAATTGGGGTTATTTATTGCTGTGCAATTCCATCTATGATGTCTGAATTGGTACCGACACTCCGACGTCGCCAAACGGATTCCGTCTCCAACGGCGATCATGGCGTCCGGCGACGCCCGGCACATGTCTCTTTGCTGAGGCGTCAGTCCGGGTACTCGATTGCAAAACACTTCTGTACTAAATGCTAACACACCACACACTACCCTGTAATTAAAGAAAATATGTTAGGGACAAAAATTTCATAACTGTAAACAATAATATAAATAACAATGATATATTTATTAACAAAAGAGTAAAATCAATTACAAAAAATTATATAAATGGTAGCATAGATATCAAAAACAAAATTAAAATAATAACATGACAGTAGAAATTAATAATCCATTAAGTTAGAACAAAAGCAAAGTTGAAAAGAACAAGAATATTGAAAACTAATAATGTAAGAAAGATATCTAAATGTTTGTAAAATAGCCTTATGAATCTCGAGAAATAATTATATATTATATATATATTACTGATATGTCCATTCTATGAAAATTTATATAGAAAGTCGACGACGATCTAGTACTTAATCGGGTTACTAATTAAGTTACTATTCTACTTGTATGAAGCGATACCACATTGAATATTTCAAGTAGCAAATGATGACCACCTTTCTGGATAATGATCCTACGTGAGAAAGAATAAAAATTTTAAATAATAAGACTATAAATATATTTTTTTCTTTTAACATTGAGTGATACTTTAAAAAATTAATTAAATATTAAATTTTATCTCATACAAATTTATGTTTTTACGTTTTATGGTACATTAACATATTTAAGTATCATTTACATGCTTCTATGGGTATGTGTATACCATATACCTTATGCATCTCAGCAGCAAAGGGTCACGCTATCGACGTAACAATTTTAATTAAAATAGAGAAAGTAGATTTTGTCTTATATTTAAGGAATTTAGAATATATGCTATGAAATGATATATTTAATTAAAAATATTGTGTCCCGTGTAAATTTAACGTGATTGGCGCTAGTAACCTCAATAGAATATTCGTGCTTTCATTTTAAAATGCCATGTACTTATAACAGTGATTCAGACATAAAAATACGTGAAGCCGAATTTTCGAATGTGTCAAACGTAGCATGTTTTTCTCGTGTACACATACAGGCAAATTTTGTTAGTATTACTTAGGGTGATCGCCCTACAATTGTAGAGTTTTAACGAAATTTAATTTAAATATTATATTGCACATACGTGGGTTGCCTTTTAAGTTTTACATATAAAACTGGAATAAAACGGTAGATAGCTTTTAAAGACTTCATTGGTTTTCGAAGTATTCCTCACGAAGATTAATGCACTTTTACATACGCGCGAACCAAACCTGGAAGCAGTTGTTCCACTCGTTTGTTTGTTCAACAATTCGACGTTTTGTTGTGTTAAAAATTCAATTATCTTGCATACTTTGTGCGAATTTGTACTGTCTTGGTGGAGGACGATTCGTCGTTTGGTGTTGGTTTTTCGAAACTAAGCGATGACTTGCGGCAAATAAATGATTGTATACCAATCGGCAGTAGCAGTTCTTTGATCTTGTAGAGGAACCATTGCTACATGACCTGCTTTCGAGACAAATGTCGCGCCCACCTTTTCGGAGACACTTCGAGAACGGATTAACTATGTCGGCTTTTCTTCACCTTGGAACACCCAAACTAGTATGAGTAAATCCAAGATTCATAATCACCGACAATATTGTATGGGTGTTTAAAATGTCCAGCGTTGAAGTGATCTAGAGTTATTTGACACCAGTTCACCCTAGCTGCTTTCTGTTCTTCGATCAATAGATGCGGTATCCAACGAAAAACTATTTTTTTACACACAATTCTTTATGCAATTTTTTTTTAAATTCAGGTCTTTAAAATCCCTAATAATACTTCACTGGCGATATGTCATATGTCGATCTTCGCTGATGATGTTGCGCACAGTATCAACGTTTTCCTGAGTGATTGTCGCTTTTTGTGAATCTTTTGTTGAATCACTGCTAAGACTAATCCATCTTCGTTTAAATTCTCCATACCAACGAGAAATTGTTGATAAATGTGGTGCTTCATTGGCGAAAGCAGAAACCAACTCGACGAGACATTCTTGTTGAGATAATTGTCATCGAGAATAATAAAAAATTATTCCGCAAAAATGCTCTCGGTTTAATTCCATTTTTCAACTAACTTGTCAAATTTGGCAGTTCGTTGTAGCTACAACATTACACGTATCGCACTGAAGCTTTGGATTTAGATTAACTAGAGATGGAGGTTAAATTTTCGTACTGACATTTGATTAGTAGCAGTCTTTATGTCTCACTATGCAAAACTTAAAGGACAACCCACGTACTACTATAGATTTGAACATATTTACATATATATATATTTGATTCACTATTTGGTCAAACCTCCTTTAGCTTGAATGACTTATTGATCTACATTGCCATGCTGTCAATACAGGCTTTTACGTTGTTTTGTAATTTTCTGTTTTCTTTTCAAACTTTTTCAATATTTTCTTTTAAAACATTTAAACTGAGATTTGGGGATGAGCCAACAATAGATTTAAGGATACTCCAATGATTCTCAATTAGATAGAGGCTCGGTGAATTTTCAGATTAGGACTATACTTGTATCCCAGAATTCTTGTTAGATTTCATATGGTACAGAGTGGAAGGATTTTCTTCTGCATCTAGTGAAGTAATAGAAGGTACTAGAACTACATTTTTGTATTGATAATAGTTCATTGTCCTGTTCCAGCTCCAGTAATGCATGATTATACCATTACAACTGGAAATATTCAATGCTTTGCAATGTACGTTCCTTTTTATAACATTCCGAAGGTGTTAGTCTCACAAATTTGTTAGATTCTGCAACTGCTTCAAGTTGTGACTCGTCACTGAATATGACAGCAGTAACTAGCACGTAATATAAGAAATCGTTTTTAAAATGTTTGCGATATAATTTTAAGACCTTTCTCTATTCTCCAACTGTAAAAAATTTATGTACCTTAACAATTGGAAATGCATCTTCCCAATTGTTTCTACTAAAAACGGTTTTTTTCGCAGGCCGCCGGCATTTTAATCAAGAAGTCTATAATTGAGTTCGCAAGGTCTGCTTTGACATCTTCATGGTAAAAATGTAATAACTTTCTAGAGGAAATTTTTGTAAAGAAATATCAATAATTTGTCAAGATTGATATTGAGGGCAATTTTCTTTGACAAGTGTTGCAATTCTTGCCACTGTTTGGTGTAAAACTTTTACTTTTCTAGAAATTTCATTTTGAAAATACAATCAGTTCGTAAAAAAGTTTCTGCTCTAATTTTTTCACTCTTCGTAGTATTGTAAGTTTGTTATACGACTCGTACAAACAAATAAACAACAAACATAAAGTATGAAATTAGAGCATCACTAATTTAACTTTACGCTATGACACTAAACTAAGCACGGTAATATATTATCAATTCTGAATAAATTTTATTTGTAGAAACTCATTATACCACCCCTTCGCCGTTCCTAGGATTTAATAAGCATAGGTTGTGAATCCGGTAAGGAATCAGCGATCCCGAAACATAATACTATGAATGAGATAAATAAACGTATGTATATTGTAGATTAACAGTTACCTTTCCGGGAGAATACAATAATATATATTTAAACTATTTTACTGTACATCCTTCCAAATAAGATACCCTAGTAAATGAGGTGCAAGTAAGAGTACTTTGTCTTAGAAATCGCTTATAATTTTAAAATAATTAGTTCTAATATAGAATAGAATTTTACTTTGGCTTTCCAAGACGTTTTGCTTGCTTTAAAAATAATTCTTATTTTTATTTTCATAAATTTGTATTTTACCGAGACACCCAATTCCAGTATTATGTAACAATACTGAAATAAATCACTATTCATCGAACGAAGAGGCAATAGCAGCCGTGGTAGCGTATTTTTACAGCCTTCTGGATTCTCTCTTCAGGGATGAAATCCATAAATTAAAAGATCACTGGAAGAAGTGCATCGAAGTTTATGAAGATTATGTTGAATAATGTATTTCAAACTATAGTATCGTGTTTTTCTTATTGAACGATAAAACTTATTGAATAACCAGATAGAAGAAGCAGCGTTCTAGAAGATGTGTATGTGTGTATATATATTGACAGAGAGAAGTTGAATTTCATCTACCACGCCACATGTGGGTATCTCTCAATAGAGTGCTAACTGGTCATATTAGATGAGGCCACATGCGGGCATCCTGGATGCGACTGTGGCGCGGAGAATTAAACAATGAGACGTACGAGCGTACGAATATGGTCGTCTAGTATTCCCTAGCACACAAGAGGACTTCCTAAAAGCCACACCTGAAACAGTTCGGCGACTCCAAAGTCTTGATTTGAAGGTACGATTTTTACTAAATCCTTAATTTTATATCATGTTTGTAATGTCTTCTTTTTTACACCTTTCTGTGACTGTCTTGATATGTACTTTGTCATAAGCTAAATAAATAGTTATATTAGTAATACTTAAATTGATCAGTATCAGATGGGATTTATGATGTGCAAACGAATTTCAAATGTTCCAAATATGAAAAGAATTATTATCATAACTGTTCGTCCACACAAACTAAAAAGGAATAAATTCAGAACGTCTTTTTGTTAATGTCTTTTATTTCAGTATGAAAGTCTCGATGTTATTAAGACATCTTTAATATATTAAAGTAGATTACCTTAAAATCAACCAGTACAAAAGATTTCTTATAATCCATGATAATCGTTCTAAGAGAGCCATTTTATGTTATTCGAACTATATACAATCATCTAGGAAAATTAATATGCAAAATTTTAGTGAATTATTCTATTTTGTTGTTGAATTAAAAAAATCTTTTAAAAATTTGATATTTCACGATTTGTATTTCGAGACCGCACTTTCACGTATTGACACATTAATTATTATTAATTATGACAACCCTCGTAACCACAAATAACGAAAATAAACTAATATCTTTTCTGGTTATTTAAAATTAAAGAGCGTACGAGAATTGTGAAGTAACATAAAATTACTTTCACAGTTACGACCACATTTTTTTCTTGATGGTTTTCATCTCCCAATAAACACATTGCTTTTATAGCCGTTATAAAATCTGCAACGCACCGTGACTTGAGTTTCATAACGCATTGATTTAAAATTTTATCGCTATAAATAATAATTGATATTCATTTAAGGTGAACCGAGGAAATTAGAATACCAACGGTCCATGACATGACCTTAAATAACATTCTCACTTTATGGTTTAATATGATTTTCATTGATATTTCAAGGAATTTATTTTAAACGGTAGAATTTCTAATAAGTCTATTGAATTTAATATTTTCTTTTTATTTTGTTGTGTAACATATACACTTAAAGTAATATATTTTTTAATATGTACTTTTTAGCGTATTAACATAAAAATAGAATATATTAATTTTCGAACACCGTTTAGTTTATGTACCCTACTTTAAATTTAAATTATATTCACAATTTGATTTCAGAAATAGTTACAAGAATTGTAAAATCAACATACAAATCCGTACGAATCTTGTGTAACAACATGAAAACCGAAAAATAGGTTAACAAGTCTAGAAATGAGATTCTTGAGAAGAATATAAGGAAAACAAGAAATATTAAAATAAGAAACTTGGTATTCAGAGAAAATATAAATAAGTATAATCACTATTGAAACAGCAACAGAACAATGTCAACTAAGGTGCCAACTAAGTCATGTAGTGAAAAGAGAATAGAACAGACTAATTAAACAAATATTCGAATGGGAAAAGAAAAGAGACAGACTAAGAAGAATCTGAATGGAAAAAATGCCAACAGCATATGTGGAAAGAAGAATAGGATGGAAAGATATAAAAGTGTTAGCAAGTGAAAAAAAATATGTAAGAAAACAATTGAAAACTCAATTACAACATACCTCGATACGGAAAGGTACGAGGGAGCGTTTTTATATTCGCGGAATGAGCGGGTTGTAGAGGGGTGAGTAGGCGCATTGGGGGCGTGGCCTGTGCAGCGACTCATGATTAGTATAAATACGAAGTTTCATTGTTATTAGACAGTTAGTCTTTGAGCTATCGTCAACCAAGTAACATAATCAGGAGCGAAAAGTGAAATATGGAAAAAATCGAATATCGTGCCGTTATAAAGTTCCTTACCAGGCAAGGAAAATCAGTCGCGACCATAGTGAATGAGATGTCATTGGTTTACGGCGACTCTTCTCCAGGAAAAACCATGGTGTACAAGTGGCATAGTTTATTTAAACAAAGAAGGGAATCCCTTGAAGACGACCCGAGGCCGGGCAGGAGCATTGAGGTGACCACGCCAGCACTTATCCAAAAAGTTGAACAAATTGTACTCGAAGATGCTCGACTAAAGAAGAAACAACTCGCAGAAATGGTTGGAGTATCCGATACAACAATTTTTAAAATCCTACACGATCATCTCGGCATGTCTAAGGTCAGCGCAAGATGGGTGCCCAGAATGCTCACGCCGCCGCAAAAACAACAGCGCGTAGAGTGTTCGCGTGCATTTTTGGACCTCTGTAATGAAGACAAGGATGGTGTATTGAGTGGAATTGTTACTGGAGACGAAACTTGGGTTCATCATTATGAACCTGAGTCCAAACAAGACTCCATGCAGTGGCATAAAAAGGGCACAGCACCTCCCAAGAAATTTAAAGTGTCACAATCAGCTGGGAAACTCATAGCAACGGTATTTTGGGATTCGGAAGGAATATTGTTGATTGATTATAAAGATAAAGGTGTTTCTATAACCGGAGAATATTACGCTTCAATATTAGAGCGACTAAAAGAAGCCATTAAAGAGAAAAGACGGGGAAAATTGACAAAAGTTGTTCTGCTTTTGCACGACAACGCGCCCGTCCACAAGAGCCGCGTTGCGTTAGCCGCCCTGCATAAGGTGGGCTTCGAAATTGTGAATCACCCACCCTACAGCCCAGACCTGGCCCCGAGTGATTATTACCTGTTTCCGAAAATGAAAAAAGAGCTGCGGGGTAAAAAATTTACTGCCGATGATGAAGTCAAGGAGGCAGTTTCGGCGTATTTTGCAGATAAAGAGAAATCATTTTTTTATGAGGGTATAAATAAATTAATTGAAAGATGTGAAAAATGTATCCGTCTTGTAGGTGAATATATTGAAAAAGAAAAATAATTTGTTTTTTTATTTCCACCCCTTGTCCCCAATTCCGCAAATATAAAAACGCTCCCTCGTACATGAGTTCCCTGATACTAAGAGAGTTCTTTCATATATTCTTCCCTTACTGTTTATTGCGACATAATTGATTCAAAATATCTTTTCGATTTATTTTAAAATTTGATTGCCTTTAAACACTTTGAATAATTTAATTGGAGAATGCCAACATGTAACATTCCAATTTCAATTCACTCCTCTTTCCAATAATTTTTAAAAATTTTCGTCAATAGCGTTTTTGAATAAATTACATGTCCTAACCATCTCGCTCTTCATCTGTCGTTTTCAATATCTCGATATCTACTTTTCTAACTTATTTATTCATTATTTTCAGTTCACTTCCATGCAAAACCATCATTCTGATTGTCGTATCGTAAATTCAGTTTTACTGGAGATACATTTTTGGACGTCAATATTATTTAGTTAATCTATTATTATTATTTTGTTAATCTCTAGATCTTTATTTTTATTCAGTTAAGATGACGCCTATATATCCAAAACCATCTACAGTTTCAAAGGTATGTATATTTTTGTCACTTCGAACTTTGAGTATTACGTTTTCCATTACTAAGTAGCTTATATTATCTTTTTATATTTGTTATATATAAGTGACATGTTACACAAATATTAATATTTCTCTCTAAATTTAGTTTAACCAGTTCTAGCCATAATACATGTGTTTTTAATATACTCATTCCTACTAGTCAATGTACACAAAAATGTAAACAGCTTCCAACTTGCACTTTTAAATATCTATGATTGCAAAATGATTGTATATGTGTTAATTGTGATTTAGTAGTTCATTTAAGATAAGAATTATAATAAAATTGTATAATTTTACTTTAAATGGTTTCAATTTTCTCATTAATATCTAGTTCGTTTCAAGACATTTTAATTTGACTAAGTAGCCAGGTAATTACTTTTATAGCACTCCATGCGATGAGAGCTTAATAAAACATAAACGCATCTAAAATGTGAGCTGTTCCTAACTTTAATAACCAGAATGGTATTAAATAAATTGTGGCTAAGTAAGTCAACTTGATTTTCTTATCTAGATATGTACATACATTAGATCTGGGAATTAGGTTTCATAGTCATTACGTGACATTGTATAATAAAATGGCATTACAGCATATCATTTCTTACATTTAAGTAATACAGTTCATATATATTTTTGTGTAAAAATATAAATTGTAAGGTCAGAAAGCATATATTTTATTATAAGAAAATGTGGAGATCTTAGGACGAAGGCAGGAAATGTGGGCAATATAAACTAAATAACATTAACCGTGACTCAGTGATGGACAATATAAATAGTGGCGCTAAAAACATTCGCCTGCTAGTTCAATCTAAGCAAATACTGTTAAATGTATATAATAATTTACAAGAAGAAAATGCAGAAGCTACAAAAGAGGCCATTATAGAAGGAACGTCGAAGCTAGCCGGTATCTGCTACAGCGCAGTCTATAATATGTGCAAGGTATTATGGAAAGAAGAGTTAGATGTGATAAAGAATCTAAGGAAGGAAAGTACCAAGTTGGGGACATTGATATCATTCGACGAACAGTATGCAGTATCACTGAGAGTACAAATATTTCGTCAAGAATATTTAATTGGCATGAAGGAGATCCCAGATGAAAGGCGGTTTATTTATTACTAAGACAAAACTTGGTATGACACTCACGATACCATAAAGAAGATACCATGATTCACATGCATGTTTATTAGATGTACCTCCTGCCAAAGGAAAGATAATTATTATTTCACGCTGGTTCTGAAAGCGGCTGGTCGGCGAAGTGATACTATCAGCAAAAAACATAAAAAAATATATTCTTGATTATCACGAGGGTATGACAGCACCATTATTTGAAGAGTGGTTTCAGAAAAATATCTTACCAGTATTACCCGAAAGAAGTGTCATCGTCGTGGACAGTACTTTATACCATTCACAACACGTGAAGAAAGAACTAAATTCGAACAGTACGAAGGCTGAAATATCGAACTTTTTGCAACAAAAAATTATATTTATTATGAACACAGCTGTGTAAAAAGCCAATTATTAGAAGTCTTTATATCAAAGACTTTCGAAAAAGAATACGTTGTAGGTAGTACAATTACAACCGTAGAATACAATGTTTTACGTTTTCCACCATAGTACTGTATATTTAATCCGATCGAATTGATTTGGAATCAATTGAAAGAATATGTTTGCCGCACTAACGATCGTTCTAAGTTTAGCAAAGCAGCTTTTAATTGTATTCGTGCCAGAAAAATTGAAAAATTGCTTTAGACATACAATTGAAATAGAAAAAGTATATTTAGAAAATATCAATATTCATCAAGAATTTGTGAATAATTTAAATGAAAGTGATATATATTTATAAATGATTCCAGGAATTTTGCAAAATAGACTCCTGCCCGTCTGCGGCTCAGGGTATTTGAATCTCATTTACATTATTTTTATCTTATCGCACTTTTGCACTAGGGAATACCATGAAGCTATATGCTTTCTATTTAGTCGAATTAAAATATCTTGAAACGAACTATATTGTATTACGATATTCAACAGTATAAAAGACTTTTTGTTATTGGGAAATTTATGATTTAAGCTATAAAGATATTACGGTCGGTCCGACAATTTTTCAGGTAGCTCACAAAATAATTGATATATTGTCCCACTTTACGTCTCTAGCCTATCAACGCTCGGCTTCGGCTATGAACTTATTTCAAACTGACCTTTTTCAGTCAGTGATGTATTAAGGGTCATAAATATCGATTTGTCGTGTCCTAGTTTGTTTTATGTTTGTTTAGGTTCGACCGAATAGAGAAGAAAATCGTTTATGTCAGGGTAAAAGAATAATAAGTTTGATTGACGCAGGTAATGAGACATTATTAGTTGATGTATGGGCAATTAGTGTAATGCTTTATGTTTACGATATTTTTTTATCATCGATTGCTAAATTGTAACTATTATAAGTTCCTTTAGTACTTTCGAATGTAATATAGTCCATAATGATTTATTATATATGTATAATGTTGATAAGAAATAATTAATTTTCTGAAAATTGAAACTGTACAATAACTACAAATAACTTAATCAAAATTTTGAAAAAAAATATGTGTTTTATTACCATAATTGAATCAAAATGAAATAAATACAATTTTCTCAAAAAATTTTGACAAAATATATCAATAATTTTCGTATTCAATTATGAAAATAATTAGACAAACATAAATATTTATCTTTGCTTTGTTTCTATAAAAGTAAACCGTCTCTTGTGCTATTTTGCATATTCATTTTAATAAAGTTGTTAAAACCTGCATTTATCATAAGTGCAACTGCTGCTATTATACGCCTGGAAAGTCCATACTTCTCTGATATGCCCACAAATGCTATTCGTAAGATATAACTGATATATTGTATATCGTAATCAGTTACATGTCGGTGAAATTTGTCTGATGAGGGAAGAACTTGATTCATAATTAGCTAAGGTGACACGCTGGCGTTAGTGTGCGTAAGATTGCAGTTAACTGTGCTATCGGTGTATTATTTTAATTTAGTTATACGAGGCTATATTCTGGTGTATTTCTAATTGTAAGCGTCATCATCCAAAAGTAATAAGCGGTCGTTTCTTGTTTTATATGACAATATGAGTGGAAATGAGTCTTTACTTTTCAAAATATCTATACTTGAAAACCAAATCTATATTATTACAGGTATGTTATTATTACATATACACAATCGCTCATAAGTATTTGGTCACCAGTGGCGGCTGGTCAGGTGAGGCAGGTGAGCAGTGCCTCACCATTAAATCTTGGAATTATAACAAGAATAATATGTATACTTTTAAAATTCTTTATAAATTAATTATCATCTTTTATTCAGAATTTATCTTATAAACAATAAGAAAATAGTTTTAAATAAATCGGCATTACAAGCAAAGTACAAATTTATCATTTCATTTTAATTCCGTGCGAATGTACGAGCGCGTATATTTTCCCGACCAACTTCATGCTTGATCTATGTATATCCCTACTAAACACGAATATTTGAGGCCCGGCCACTCATTGCCTCTCATTGAAAATTTATAACGCACTACAGCAGTCAAAAAAATTCTCAATTTCTATGGAAATTACAGTAAAGTATTAGCTACATATTTAAGATAACAAAGAAGAAAAAATATTCAAAAAGT
>JAVIWB010006654.1:0-11612 GCA_031893035.1 Dermolepida albohirtum
CCCGCGCCACTTCACCAATGCCTGGAAGAAATCCACCTGCGCCTCCCCCGGAGGCTGCGGACAGCGGCATGAATACTTCCTGCGAAGTTCGCCGCAGCTCACGCACCAAATCCTTCACCACCGTCTCGCCGCCGTCGTAGCCGCGCTCCGACTTCAGCCGCTCGAAAATGCGGCGGGCGGTATGACGCTGCTTTTTGTGGATTGCCTTATCCGACTCGAGGATTTCCTTCACCCACTCGACGTGCGGGCCGAGCTTGGGGCAAAACGGGGGCTGGACTGACGATAACCGGGAGGGATTGAATATGCGAGGATCTTCCTGATGGTGGAGTGATGCATGCCGGTCTCACGAGCAATCTGGCGCCGCGAAACACTTTCCTTCAAAACACGACGACGAATTTCTTCCCATTGCTCCATGTCTGTGTACACCTCCGTCCTCCAGCTCCGCCGGAGAACGAATTTGACACACCATGGTCAAAACCGCTCTCGCAGCAAAACCGGAAGTATAGTGGGGTGTAGCACTTTTCAACCGCCACGCCGACCGTAGCACTTTTCGACCGCCATCTCCACCTGTGCCATAATGATTCCTCCGGTATAAGTTGTATATAACCGAAGGATATGAATTACATGGCACAATTACAAGATTGACTGTGTACTAGTGCCATATGTATTGCTTTGCCAGATATGCTGGGATCAGTTCCAGCACAGAGATTATTAAATGCATCAATACTATTGTCTTTCAACGTTTCAATCAAAACTCGACCTAGCTTGTCAAGAGCCTCTTTCTTTGCATTGGCTTCAATAGGCATTGGTTCTCCCAGTCTTAAAGTTCACCCCAAGGAAGAATAAAAAGAGACCATCGCAGAGGAAAACCAATCCGGCATAGGGCGTTTGCGGCATGTCGCGATTCATGAACTCGCGCAGAGGAGGCCAGAAAAAATAGACGGCGATGATCAACGCCCCGAAAAAAGAGCAAAGCATTCCCATGACGAGGAAAAAAAACGTAGAAAAGCCCGCGCCGTTCCCTTGCGCGTTGGGGGTGCGGTTGTTGTAGACCTTGATTCCCGATGGCGTTTCACGGTATACCGAAGCCAGTTGAGAATTCGGGTTCTTAAACTTACAGCCCGAGTCGCGCACACAGGTTACAAGGTCAAAAAACCGAATTTCTTGCGCGACCGGGTATGCAAGCGGAGCATTGCCCTTCCTTTGGCGTAATCGGGGTGGCTCACGGCATGCGGCGCAGTATCGCCGCCACCACCTGGTCCGGCGTCATGTCGCTGGTGTCGAGATGGACGATGCCGTCGCCGGCCAAGGCACGATCCCGGGCCTCCTTCATGGGGCCGACCTGGTAGTCGGAGGCGTCGCGCTGGTTGATGTCGTCGAGAATTTTCGCCAGCTCGACGTCGCGGCCGGCGGCCAGCATCTCGGCGTGGCGACGCTTGGCGCGGGCTTCGGGGCTGGCGGTGAGGAAAAATTTCCAGCGCGCCCGGGGCAGAACCACGGACGTGATGTCCCGCCCCTCCATAACCACCGGCCGCCGCTCGCACATTTTCCGCTGCTTGTCGACCAGAAGGGCGCGGACCTCGGGGACGCGGGCGGCGCACTTGACGTTCTGCGCCACCTCGGGGCTGCGGATGTCCAGGGAGACGTCCGCGCCGTCCAGGAGGATTTTCGTCCCGGTCGCGTCGAAGCCGATGTCGGCCGAACGCGCCGCCGCGATCATTGCCTGCGGATCCTCCAAGTCGACCCCCTGGCGCATGGCCCTGAGCGCCACCGCCCGGTACATCGCCCCGGTGTCGACATAGAGAAATCCCCGCGCGTCGGCGATGCGCTTGGCCACGCTGCTTTTGCCCGAACCGGCGGGGCCGTCGATGGCGACGGCGTCGATCAAATCTTCCATGAACCTCTCCCGCCGCCGCGCGGCAAAAAGGATTGCCGGCCGACTATTGCAGGTTGGGGTCGTCGATCATCTTGATGCGCTTGACGTGGCGCTCGTCGCCGGAGAAGGGGGTGGCGAGCCAGACGTCCAGGATCTTTTCCTGCGGTTCGTAGATGGTGGCGCGGCCGGGCATGATCAGGATGTTGGCGTCGTTGTGTTCCCGGGAGAGGACGGCGAATTCGCTGTTGAGGCAAAGGGCGGCGCGGATGCCCGGCACCCGGTTGGCGACGTAGCTCATGCCCAGGCCGGTGCCGCAGAGCAGAACCCCCTTGGGGAATTCGCCCTTGGCCACCGCCAGGGCGACCTGACGTCCGGCCAGGGGGTAGTCGGCGCGGCCGTCGACGATCTTGGTGAAGTCCTTCACTTCCCAGCCGAGATCCCGAAGGTGCTTGACCAGCTGGTCCTTGACCGGGGCGGCGGCGTGATCCGAACCGATGGCGATTTTCTTGACTTCCGGCATTCTTTGTTCTCCTGATGGGTATGGGCTAGTTTTCCCAGGCTTCGTCGATGGCGTCCTCGTCGATATCGCCCTGGCGCAGAATTTCGTAGTTGACGTCGGAACAGCGGACCACGGTTGAGGGAACGCCGCCGACCACCCGGCCGCCGTCCACCAGCAGATCCGCCCCGTCGCCGAAGCGGTCGGCCTCGGAGGCATCCAAGGGGGGGGGGGCGCCGGCGGGATTGGCGCTGGAGGAGATCAGCATCTTTCCCAGCTCCTGGCACAGCCCGTATGCGAAGGGCGAATCGGGAATGCGGATGCCCAGGGTCGAGCCCGAGCCGGTGCCGTCCGGAACCACCAGGGTCAGGGGCCCGGGCCAGAAGGCGCGGGCGAGTTTTTGCGCCCGGGCGGAAAACACCGCGCCCATCGCGACCGCCATGTCGATGTCGGCGGCGAGGAATTGGAAGGGCTTGCCGGCGTCGCGCTGTTTGAGCCGGCGCAGTTTGGCCAGGGCGGCGGCGTGGCCGGCGGCAACGCCGATGCCGTAGACGGTCTCGGTGGGAAAGATGACCACGCCGCCGCTCAGCAGAACCTCGGCGCCGGTCCGAATCGCGGCGCGCAGGCAGCCCTCGTTTCCGTTCAGGTCGATAACAATGCGTTGATTCGCCATCGGGCGATCCTTTGGGGGCTGGGCCTCATTCCGGCGCGGGGAACGGTTCCGGACTGTCGGCTATGACCAGACCGCCGCTTTTCAGCGCTTTTTCCCGCAGCCTGTTCATGAACTCGCCGGCCATGAGCACGAAGAGCTTTTCCTCGTACTGGGTCTGCACTTCGCCCCTCACCTCCTCGAATTTTGGCTGGTTGCGCTCCCGCTTCTCCTCCACCCTGACGATATGGTAGCCCATCGAACTTTTCAGGGGCGCGGAGATGGAGCCCGGGCGGATGGAAAAGGCCGCCTCCTCGAGTTCGCGCAGCAGTTCGCCGCGCCCCGCCCAGCGCGCGACCTGCCCGCCCGAGCCGTAGGCGCGGGCGACGGCGGCGAAATCCTCGCCCATGCGCAGCCGGGAGTGGGCTTCGAGAATCTGCTTTTCGGCAAGAGCCCAGTCCGCCGGGCCGGGAACGTCGTCGTTGTCCGGATCCGCTTGGGGCGCGATGAACACCTGGGACAGCCGCACCCGTTCCGGCTGGATGAATTCCGCCTGGCGCTCGGCGTAATAGCCGCGCAGTTGATCGTCGGTCGGCTTGAGGGCGGAGCGCATGACCTTGCGCAGCGCCAGCTCGACCCACACCGAGCGATCCCGGTATTCGTCAAGCTTCATTCCCGCCGCCGCCCGGGTGAGATCGTCGGCGTTGCGGAGGTTCGGGAACGCCTTACGCAAACCCTCGAGATGCTGTTGCAGGCGATCCGCCACTTCGGTGTCGAGAACGTCCAGCCCCAGCCGGGAAAGTTCCTTTTCCAGGATGACCCGGCCGATCATCCATTCCAGCGTTTCCTTGCCGCGCCGGACCCACAGCTCGCGCATGACGTCCACATCGGTTATTTCCCGGCCGTCGAGGACGGCGAGGATCAGCGGCTCTTCGCCTTTCGTTTCGGGGGAGGCGGATTCCGCGCCCTTTTCCCCGTCCGGCGTCGATTCGGACGGGGTCGGAGCGGTCATCGGCATCAGCGGTTCGGGGACCGGCGGCTGCGGCGTCGGCTCGGTCCGTCCGGAGACGTTTCTGACCCCGAGGGCCGCGGACGAGGGAATGGCCACCCGCACGCGGGCGTAGGGGGGCTGATCGGTTCTCGCCGCCTCGCCCGCCCGGGTCGGGGCGGCCGTTAGCAGCAGCGCGGCGAGAAGCAGGAAACGTTTCGCTGGCATGGCCGTGCATCCGCCTATTTCTTGTCCTGGAAGCTCTTCAGGAAGGCTTCGCCCGCTTTCCAGAAGGAGTTCAGGCCCTTTTCCGCCATGCCCATGAGATCACCCACGGCGCCGCTCGCGGAACGGTCCTTGTCGCATTCGTCGTCGCCGTCGGCGTTGGCGAATTCGCCCCAGAAGGCGAGGCCGGGATCGGTGGCGGAGTCGCCCTTGATTCCCGGTTCGGCCGGGGGCGGGGTTGCGGCCGGCTCGGTCATTTCGCCGGAGAGGATGCGGGCGGGATCGCCGCCGCCGAACCAGTCCGACAGATCGAGGCGGCGGATGAGGGCGACCCGGTTCTGGCGGTTCATGGCCATGGCGAAGCGCCGCCAGCGGCTGTTGGCCCAGTCGCGGTCGAGGGACAGGGCTTCGATGCCCTGGAGGCGGAGGGTGTCGGGCTGGCTGATGCCGCCCCAGGACTTGCTGCCGGCGCCGGCCAGGCGCTCGAGCAGCGCCAGCACCGCCTCCGGATCGCCTATGGACAGGGCGGCGGCGCGGTCGGCGGAAAAGAGGGCGTAGCGCCGCCAGTTCTCCATGCCCCAGGAGATGATTGCGGCCGGGGCGCCGGCGATGCCGGAGAAGTCGGACAGCCAGCGCAGGAAGTCGGCGTAGGCGAGGTAGCCGGCGTTGCCGAGGCGGATGCTGCCGGCCATCATGGCGAGGAGGGCGGCCATCTCCTTTTCCTTGAGGATGTCGAGCCAGCCGGCGTCGAGAACCATCCGGGGCGCGTCGTCGCCGCCGTGAATGGTCCAGGGCTGGGGATAGTCGAAGGCGAGGTGCAGGGGCACGCCGTTCAGGCCGAAGGTCTCCTGGGTGCTGGTCCAGAGATCGTGGAGGACGGGGTAGACGCCAGGGCCGGTCCGGGTCATGGAGGCGATTTCGGCCTGGCGTTCGGACTTGCCGCCGGCGCCCTCGGCGGTCATTTCCAGGGCCTTGTAGTAGCCGGGCAATTTCTGCAGGCGTTCGCGGGCTTCCCTTTCGCCGGGGTGGCGGTACAGCTCGGGATTGATGTATTTGAACTCGATGCCGGTGGTCATGTTTCTCCCTCCCTTGCCCCTCGAAAATGTATGTATCCTACGGTTCGGTGAACACGGATTATTTGTATTTTGTTCTTCGGCCTTTTTTTCAGTGCATATGTAATCATGGCATTCGTAAGAAAATAAACGGGTATGATTATCCCGCATAGAACAGCATCCAAAAAAACGACGTTCTTTTTGGGACTATCGTGTCCAAGACGCGTCCTCCCATCCATGCCGTCGACTATTACAGCTCGCTCAAATCCCCGTCCCAATCCTCCCGCAGCCCCGCCATCATCCCGTGATGGGTCATGTCGAGTTGCATGGGGGTGATCACGGCGTAGCCGGCCAGGAAGGAGGCTGTGTCGCAGGCTTCTTCCGGCGAGATGTCGACCCATTTCCCGGTGTGGCGGTACATGCCTTCCTCTTTGCGCGGGGCCATGATGTCCAATATGCCGCCCCGGCCGTGCCGGGCGAGGACCAGGCCGGGGATTTCGCCCGGTTCCTTGGCGGGGACGTTGAGGTTGAGGAGGAAAGCGCCGTGCTTTTTCGTCCTGGCCATGGCGACGGCCTTTTCGGCGATGCGCCGGGCATACCACCTGGCCCCGTTCCAATTGGTGGGGATGACGTAATCCACCGAAACCGCCAGGGCCGGCACGCCGGCGACGATCGCTTCGAAGGCCGCGCCCACCGTGCCGGAACAGCGGACGTTGATGCCCAGGTTGGGGCCGAGGTTTATGCCGCTGACCAGCAGGGTCGGGGTATGGCCGTCCAGAAGATGCTGCAGGCCGTATTTCACCGAATCGGCCGGGGTGCCGTGGATGGCGTAGCGGGGCGTGCCGCCCGGACCGTCGGGGTGCCGCTCGACCTTGATGTCGCGGCCCAGGGTGATGCCCATGCCCACCCCGGACTGGTTTCCGGCGGGGGCGGCGACGAACAGATCGTCAAGTCCGGCAAGGGCTTCAGTCAAGGCCGCCAGGCCAGGGGCCTCGATGCCGTCGTCGTTTGTCAGAAGTATGGCCATGTTTTTCCCATAGGGCGGTTCCGGATTGATGTTACGACTCCGGCATCGGTTGAGCATCCCCATCTTACCGCTTTGCGGCGAAAAAGCAATGGCGCTGGCCAT
Source organism: Dermolepida albohirtum (assembly GCA_031893035.1). NCBI lineage: Eukaryota > Metazoa > Arthropoda > Insecta > Coleoptera > Scarabaeidae > Dermolepida > Dermolepida albohirtum. Next base: position 6,416 of record JAVIWB010006654.1, read on the forward strand.
CCCGACTGTATATCATTGGCCCGCGAGGGGGCGATATACCCGGTCGCGCAAGAAATTCAGTCTTTTGATCATGTAACCCGTGTGCGCGACTCGGGCTGTAAATGTAAGAAACCGAATTCTCAACTGGCTTCGGCATAAACCCGGCGCCCAACCCCAAACCTGTGCGGAGACTACATTATGCAGCGCCTGAAACGGCTTCCCGTCGTCATTGTTCTGTTGGTTTTTTCCGCCTTTCCCCTTGCCGCCGTCGAGGTGCATTGGCAGCCGCTGGATTTTCGCGCCGCCGCCGCCAAGGCCGGGGCGGAAGGCAAGCTGGTCTACATATTTGTGGAAGGGGACAACTGTCCTCCCTGCGATGCCTTTAAGGCCAGCCATCTGAGCGACCCCGCCTACGCGGATTTCGTCAACACCCTGTATGTCGCCATGCGCGCCCATGAGGGCACTCCCGAGGCAAGGGAGTTTCTCGAATCGCTGCGTCTCGTCCATGCCGCCGTGCCCCGTTTTTATGTGCTGTCGCCGGATGGCAGGGGCGTGTCCATGTCCATCGGCATGGTGTCGGCGCCGCCCATGGAGCCGGCGGAGGTGTTGAAGCTGGCGATTGGCCGCGAACTTCCCGTGGATCAAGCCAAGGCGGCCGAGCTTGCCGGGCGTTTGCGGGCCCATGCGGCCAGCCAGCGTTCAACCGGGGCCATTCACGCCGACAATCCCCTTCGTTATCTCGGCCTGGCGATTCTCGAAACCCAGGCTTGGGCCTTGGCGGGCCGGCTGGACGAGGCCGAGAACGCCTTCGGCGCTCAGTGGGCGGAGCAGTTGGTGGATCAGGAAATTCGCGACTGGTATGTGAATTTCTGGTTGGGATGGAACCGCAATCTTTCCGGCGCGCTCGCCGCCGCGCGGGCTTTCCGGGCCGCCAACGCCGATGATCCGGACGGCGCTTTTCTCCTGGCCAGGGCCCTGGCCGCCAACGGCATGTATCCAGAGGCTCTGCGCGAGGCGGAAATTTACATCGCTTTCGACGGTGAGAATCCCCGTGTCAATGAAGAGGTGGCGCGCTGGCGGCAACGCGTAGGGCGGTAGACGGGGGCCGGTTGTAAAACTTCCAATTATAGCCCCGCAGTTCCCGTTGGAGCGCGGCGTCCTCTGGCATCGTTCGAATGGTGACGGGAACAATAATGGTTACTGAGACGATGCCCGCATGCCATCCAAACATCAGGGGCATGCCACCATTTAGGCGATACCCCCACAGCTTCGCGCAGGGGCGATTTCGGACGCGCGGTGGAGCATTCGGAGCCACGCAGCCAGTCGCCGATGTCGGAGAGTATCGGGTGGGACGGCTTCTCCGTCGTCGCCGGCGGAATTCCTCCGCTCTGTAGCCGTCCCCGTCGGGGGAGTCAACCTATTCCTCATGTTTGCGCGATTCGGGAGGCGGGGCGGGTCTTTTACCAACGCGATGGGGATCAGCGAGGATTGTTTCGTCATTCGGTTGAGTGTTTTTAGGTTGTTCCGGTGATTGGGGAATGTCGCCCTTGTCATCAATGGGCCTGTGCGGATCGGTCATTGTATGCTCCTGCTTCACAGTTTCCGTTTTGACATAAATAAAGCACCCGATAATTGCCGTTAGCGGCGCCACCAGCACGAGTCCGAAGCTGCCAGCCAGGGTGTGCAGAACCTCCGTGGACACATAGACGAGATTGAGTATGTTCATGGTCGGAACGCCTTGCCCCATAAACAACATCATCATGGTCAAATAGCTGCCTGAATATGCCAATACCAGCGTCGTTGTCATGCTGCCGATAACGGCGCGTCCTACTATGATGCCTGATTTGAGTAACGCCAGCCGGGAAACGGCGGGATGGTGGACCACAACCTCACGCATGGCAGCGGAGATATCGATGGCCAAATCCATCGCCGCCCCGGAAGCGGAAAGAAACACGCCGGCCAGGAAAATGCGGGTCAGGTTAATCCCGCCGAAGCCAGCGAAAAGAAGCGTCTCTGAAAAAGGTCGCACCGCACCGTTGGCATGCATTGGCCCGGCGAACGCCATCGCCAACGCGCAAGTTGCTGCCAGACCGATTATTGCCCCACAAAAAGCAACCATTCCCTTCCGGTTGAATCCAGCCACTAAAAAGATAATGACAAAGGTAAGGACGCCGGTGATGGCGAAAGTAATGACGATGGGATCGTAATCTTTGAGGAGAGCCGGGATGAGAATCTTCCACATGCAGAGGAAGGTGAAGGCAAATGAAAGGACTGCTTGGCAACCAGTGAAGCCGGCATAGAGTACCAGAAAAAGCACAAACGCTCCCAGAAGGTACCACTGCGCTCGAAGTCGATAGTGATCAACGGCGTTGGCCCATACGACTTTGCCCGCTTCAAGTGAGATATTCATATACGCTTCGTCGCCCGGCTTGAAAAAGGTGTCGAGTTCAAGCTTGCCGATGAAATTGTTGTGGGCGGTGACGGTTTGTCCTTTGAGCGGGCCGTCTTTCAATTTCACTTCTACGATTTGACCGCCGGTGCGGATTAGTCCATGTTGCATGACGCTGGAATTATCTGTCGATAATACCACCCCGTAGCATTTTATGGAGTCGACAGGCATCCGATTTTCAAACCCGGTTGGTAGGAACCACAGCACAATACATAAAAAGATGATGAGTAGGGAAAAATACACATCTTTTCGTGAAGCGCCGTAGACGAAAAAAGAGCCGAGTCGTTTTAGGGTATTGATCATAGGGATGACCTTGAGTCAAAGTAAAAAAAGGGGGCGCAGCCCGTGCGCCCCCAAGGCTTGTGTGGCGATGGTCTCGACTCCAACAAGAAACGCCTCAAATACTAATACGCGATAGCGACGATCTTCTTGAAGATGTCGGTGTTGTCGTAATGACCGACGAATTTTTCCGAGCCGACGCCGATCGCGGAAACGGGAGTCGGCAAGCCGGAGTGGGAAAATGTGGTCCACCCAATGCCAGCCTTGTTGTTAAGAATCTGTGTCATGGCGACGGTGAAAGGCTCGTAGGAACCATAAGTGGCATAATAGCTGTCGTCGTCCGGACGAACCTTGCTGTCGGTCCAGCTCATCTTCAGAGCCTTGTCAATTTTTTCGACTTCATACGGCTGAAGCGCAAATTTGAGTTTTTCGATAGCGACCAGATCGCCATCGGCCGCTTTGCTCTTTAAAGCCCCCATCTCCTCGGCAGGGTAGAGTTCGAGCCCGAAGAACTCGCGGATGAGAGGCGTGACTTGACCGATGCTGGGGGCATTTGGATACGTCTTTTTGAGATCTTTGACGATGCTGGTGAAAGTGATGTAGGAGCCCTGCTGATTGTTGATGCGATCCAGGAAGGTATCATAGCGGGTGCCGGCGAAGCCAACGGTCATGCCGCCGGTTTCGTGGTCGCCGGTGACAACAATAAGAGTGTCTTCGGGGTGCCGCTTGTAGAACTCGTATGCGACATTGACGGCATCGTCAAGATCGATGACGTCCAGAATGGCGGATAGGGCGTCATTGGCGTGGCAGGCCCAGTCGACCTTGCCGCCTTCGGTCATGATGAAGAAGCCGTTCTCGTTGTCGAGAAGTTCAATGGCTTTCGAGACAAATTCCGGCAGGGTGACTTCATTTTCCTTGGCGCGGTCGATGCGGAACGGCATTGCGTTGTCGGGATCGAGATTGGCATTATAGCTGATGATTTTGCCGTCATTGCGGCTGAGAGCCAAAAATCCGGCGCGATCCGACGCAACGTGGTAGCCGTATTCCGCGTAAACGTCGACGGTGTCTTTGCCTTGACCTTTCTTGTCTTTCGGACCGAGAAAATAGCCGCCGCCGAAAAAGTCAAAACCGCTCTTGGGTCCTTGAATGGCGATATCGTAATAGTCGTTGCGATTTGGCTGGTTGGCGTAGAACACGGCGGGAGTGGCGTGGTCAAGGGAGACGGAGGTAATGATGCCCACCTTCTTGCCCCGGGCCTTGGCAATCTTTGCCATCGAGGTGTAGTTTACCTTGCCGTCCGGATCCATTGACACGACGCCGTCGCGGGTCTTGTTGCCGGTGGCGATGGCGGTTCCGGACGAGGAAGAGTCGGTGATGAGGGAGTTGTAGGAATAGGTTGTGGAGATTCCCTGGGCGGGGAAGGTATTCATGATCAATCGCTTGGTGTTGGGGTTGAATGTCGTGATGCCGGTGCTTTTGGAGATTTTTCCCTGCGCGCGGAGGATCTGGTCTTGCGGATTGGGCGTATCGGACTGGCTGGCGCGGTAGAACTCGGCAGCATTCCGTTGCGGGAATGAGGTACCGTCGCCGATAAAGAGGAATACATACTTCGGCTGCACCATGCGATCTTGAGCATTGGATGTGTTAGCCCAACCAAGCGCCACCACTAGCGCAAATGCGAACAGCAAACCGACACTTCTTACGTTTTTTCTGCGCATAGTTCTCTCCCTGCATGATATAACGGGCCTATTCCCGTTATTCCTTTCACAATGAATCTACGGCTTGATTCCGCTTTGGTCGAGCTTCAGAAAATAAAGAATATGCAGTTGTTTGTGGATGTTCACGGTTACTTGAGCGTATGGACATTCTCTTGCGTAATTATACTGGGCGCGGCACGAAATCGTGAAAATGGGGAGAAGGGGTTGCCCCATTCCACGCTGGTTTCCCTGATTCGTCCCTTGCCGCGCACAGTCAGGGAAATCACAATTTCAAGGTGCGAACAGTATAGCGCGAACGAAATCCACAGGAAAAAGTACAACAATTTCAAGATGCGAACAGTATAGTATATATTATCGTAAAATCATATCAAAAAAATTATATCATGCGGCACAAGCAAAAGCAATATTGTGCATTATCGAAATCATCTCCTTCAAGCGGTACGCGGTGACCATCGAGAGACAGACGCCGCTCATCATGAACAAGCTTCCGGAGAGCCTGAATCTCACCAAGGCGGAAAAGTCGAAGGCGGCGGACCATGTGGCCGAAGACCACAGGAACTGGGGGACAAGCTGTACGCCGACGATGACGGAATGATTTATCTGCCGCAGACCAACATCAAGAAATGCCTGCGCGACGGTGGCGGGATATTGGGGCGCGAAGGCCGAGGGCAATAAGCGCTATTCCATCTTGGGCGTCCATTCGATTATTATCCCGAACGATTTCCCGCTTGGCATTCATCGCGACGAGAAGGACGTCACCGGGCGAGGAGAT
>JAVIWB010006655.1:0-11939 GCA_031893035.1 Dermolepida albohirtum
TTAAAAATGTGAGCTCTGCCTGATGGCGTTCTAAGGTCGCTAATAACTTCGGAACGAGAAGAGATACAATGTTCTGGTTTGAAGCAGCGTAACAGTCGTGTCACAATCTATAAGTACACACCTAAAAAACAATCACTTTTGAAAGTCAGTTTCCGACTAACGCTACATGTGAGCTCTGCCTGATGGCGTTCTAAGGTCGCTAATAACTTCGGAACGAGAAGAAATACAATGTTCTGGTTTGAAGCAGCGTAACAGTCGTGTCACAATCTATAAGTACACACCTAAAAAACAATCACTTTTGAAAGTCAGTTTCCGCCTAACGCTACATGTGAGCTCTGCTTGATGGCGTTCTAAGGTCGCTAATAACTTCGGAACGAGAAGAGATACAATGTTCTGGTTTGAAGCAGCGTAACAGTCGTGTCACAATCTATAAGTACACACCTAAAAAACAATCACTTTTGAAAGTCAGTTTCCGACTAACGCTACATGTGAGCTCTCGCTAATAACTTCGGAACGAGAAGAGATACAATGTTCTGGTTTGAAGCAGCGTAACAGTCGTGTCACAATCTATAAGTACACGCCTAAAAAACAATCACTTTTGAAAGTCAGTTTCCGACTAACGCTACATGTGAGCTCTGTCTGATGGCGTTCTAAGGTCGCTAATAACTTCGGAACGAGAAGAGATACAATGTTCTGGTTTGAAGCAGCGTAACAGTCGTGTCACAATCTATAAGTACACACCTAAAAAACAATCACTTTTGAAAGTCAGTTTCCGACTAACGCTACATGTGAGCTCTGTCTGATGGCGTTCTAAGGTCGCTAATAACTTCGGAACGAGAAGAGATACAATGTTCTGGTTTGAAGCAGCGTAACAGTCGTGTCACAATCTATAAGTACACACCTAAAAAACAATCACTTTTGAAAGTCAGTTTCCGACTAACGCTACATGTGAGCTCTGTCTGATGGCGTTCTAAGGTCGCTAATAACTTCGGAACGAGAAGAGATACAATGTTCTGGTTTGAAGCAGCGTAACAGTCGTGTCACAATCTATAAGTACACACCTAAAAAACAATCACTTTTGAAAGTCAGTTTCCGACTAACGCTACATGTGAGCTCTGTCTGATGGCGTTCTAAGGTCGCTAATAACTTCGGAACGAGAAGAGATACAATGTTCTGGTTTGAAGCAGCGTAACAGTCGTGTCACAATCTATAAGTACACACCTAAAAAACAATCACTTTTGAAAGTCAGTTTCCGACTAACGCTACATGTGAGCTCTGTCTGATGGCGTTCTAAGGTCGCTAATAACTTCGGAACGAGAAGAGATACAATGTTCTGGTTTGAAGCAGCGTAACAGTCGTGTCACAATCTATAAGTACACACCTAAAAAACAATCACTTTTGAAAGTCAGTTTCCGACTAACGCTACATGTGAGCTCTGTCTGATGGCGTTCTAAGGTCGCTAATAACTTCGGAACGAGAAGAGATACAATGTTCTGGTTTGAAGCAGCGTAACAGTCGTGTCACAATCTATAAGTACACACCTAAAAAACAATCACTTTTGAAAGTCAGTTTCCGACTAACGCTACATGTGAGCTCTGTCTGATGGCGTTCTAAGGTCGCTAATAACTTCGGAACGAGAAGAGATACAATGTTCTGGTTTGAAGCAGCGTAACAGTCGTGTCACAATCTATAAGTACACACCTAAAAAACAATCACTTTTGAAAGTCAGTTTCCGACTAACGCTACATGTGAGCTCTGCCTGATGGCGTTCTAAGGTCGCTAATAACTTCGGAACGAGAAGAGATACAATGTTCTGGTTTGAAGCAGCGTAACAGTCGTGTCACAATCTATAAGTACACACCTAAAAAACAATCACTTTTGAAAGTCAGTTTCCGACTAACGCTACATGTGAGCTCTGTCTGATGGCGTTCTAAGGTCGCTAATAACTTCGGAACGAGAAGAGATACAATGTTCTGGTTTGAAGCAGCGTAACAGTCGTGTCACAATCTATAAGTACACACCTAAAAAACAATCACTTTTGAAAGTCAGTTTCCGACTAACGCTACATGTGAGCTCTGTCTGATGGCGTTCTAAGGTCGCTAATAACTTCGGAACGAGAAGAGATACAATGTTCTGGTTTGAAGCAGCGTAACAGTCGTGTCACAATCTATAAGTACACACCTAAAAAACAATCACTTTTGAAAGTCAGTTTCCGACTAACGCTACATGTGAGCTCTGTCTGATGGCGTTCTAAGGTCGCTAATAACTTCGGAACGAGAAGAGATACAATGTTCTGGTTTGAAGCAGCGTAACAGTCGTGTCACAATCTATAAGTACACACCTAAAAAACAATCACTTTTGAAAGTCAGTTTCCGACTAACGCTACATGTGAGCTCTGTCTGATGGCGTTCTAAGGTCGCTAATAACTTCGGAACGAGAAGAGATACAATGTTCTGGTTTGAAGCAGCGTAACAGTCGTGTCACAATCTATAAGTACACACCTAAAAAACAATCACTTTTGAAAGTCAGTTTCCGACTAACGCTACATGTGAGCTCTGCCTGATGGCGTTCTAAGGTCGCTAATAACTTCGGAACGAGAAGAGATACAATGTTCTGGTTTGAAGCAGCGTAACAGTCGTGTCACAATCTATAAGTACACACCTAAAAAACAATCACTTTTGAAAGTCAGTTTCCGACTAACGCTACATGTGAGCTCTGTCTGATGGCGTTCTAAGGTCGCTAATAACTTCGGAACGAGAAGAGATACAATGTTCTGGTTTGAAGCAGCGTAACAGTCGTGTCACAATCTATAAGTACACACCTAAAAAACAATCACTTTTGAAAGTCAGTTTCCGACTAACGCTACATGTGAGCTCTGTCTGATGGCGTTCTAAGGTCGCTAATAACTTCGGAACGAGAAGAGATACAATGTTCTGGTTTGAAGCAGCGTAACAGTCGTGTCACAATCTATAAGTACACACCTAAAAAACAATCACTTTTGAAAGTCAGTTTCCGACTAACGCTACATGTGAGCTCTGTCTGATGGCGTTCTAAGGTCGCTAATAACTTCGGAACGAGAAGAGATACAATGTTCTGGTTTGAAGCAGCGTAACAGTCGTGTCACAATCTATAAGTACACACCTAAAAAACAATCACTTTTGAAAGTCAGTTTCCGACTAACGCTACATGTGAGCTCTGTCTGATGGCGTTCTAAGGTCGCTAATAACTTCGGAACGAGAAGAGATACAATGTTCTGGTTTGAAGCAGCGTAACAGTCGTGTCACAATCTATAAGTACACACCTAAAAAACAATCACTTTTGAAAGTCAGTTTCCGACTAACGCTACATGTGAGCTCTGTCTGATGGCGTTCTAAGGTCGCTAATAACTTCGGAACGAGAAGAGATACAATGTTCTGGTTTGAAGCAGCGTAACAGTCGTGTCACAATCTATAAGTACACACCTAAAAAACAATCACTTTTGAAAGTCAGTTTCCGACTAACGCTACATGTGAGCTCTGTCTGATGGCGTTCTAAGGTCGCTAATAACTTCGGAACGAGAAGAGATACAATGTTCTGGTTTGAAGCAGCGTAACAGTCGTGTCACAATCTATAAGTACACACCTAAAAAACAATCACTTTTGAAAGTCAGTTTCCGACTAACGCTACATGTGAGCTCTGTCTGATGGCGTTCTAAGGTCGCTAATAACTTCGGAACGAGAAGAGATACAATGTTCTGGTTTGAAGCAGCGTAACAGTCGTGTCACAATCTATAAGTACACACCTAAAAAACAATCACTTTTGAAAGTCAGTTTCCGACTAACGCTACATGTGAGCTCTGCTTGATGGCGTTCTAAGGTCGCTAATAACTTCGGAACGAGAAGAGATACAATGTTCTGGTTTGAAGCAGCGTAACAGTCGTGTCACAATCTATAAGTACACACCTAAAAAACAATCACTTTTGAAAGTCAGTTTCCGACTAACGCTACATGTGAGCTCTGTCTGATGGCGTTCTAAGGTCGCTAATAACTTCGGAACGAGAAGAGATACAATGTTCTGGTTTGAAGCAGCGTAACAGTCGTGTCACAATCTATAAGTACACACCTAAAAAACAATCACTTTTGAAAGTCAGTTTCCGACTAACGCTACATGTGAGCTCTGTCTGATGGCGTTCTAAGGTCGCTAATAACTTCGGAACGAGAAGAGATACAATGTTCTGGTTTGAAGCAGCGTAACAGTCGTGTCACAATCTATAAGTACACACCTAAAAAACAATCACTTTTGAAAGTCAGTTTCCGACTAACGCTACATGTGAGCTCTGTCTGATGGCGTTCTAAGGTCGCTAATAACTTCGGAACGAGAAGAGATACAATGTTCTGGTTTGAAGCAGCGTAACAGTCGTGTCACAATCTATAAGTACACACCTAAAAAACAATCACTTTTGAAAGTCAGTTTCCGACTAACGCTACATGTGAGCTCTGTCTGATGGCGTTCTAAGGTCGCTAATAACTTCGGAACGAGAAGAGATACAATGTTCTGGTTTGAAGCAGCGTAACAGTCGTGTCACAATCTATAAGTACACACCTAAAAAACAATCACTTTTGAAAGTCAGTTTCCGACTAACGCTACATGTGAGCTCTGCCTGATGGCGTTCTAAGGTCGCTAATAACTTCGGAACGAGAAGAGATACAATGTTCTGGTTTGAAGCAGCGTAACAGTCGTGTCACAATCTATAAGTACACACCTAAAAAACAATCACTTTTGAAAGTCAGTTTCCGACTAACGCTACATGTGAGCTCTGTCTGATGGCGTTCTAAGGTCGCTAATAACTTCGGAACGAGAAGAGATACAATGTTCTGGTTTGAAGCAGCGTAACAGTCGTGTCACAATCTATAAGTACACACCTAAAAAACAATCACTTTTGAAAGTCAGTTTCCGACTAACGCTACATGTGAGCTCTGTCTGATGGCGTTCTAAGGTCGCTAATAACTTCGGAACGAGAAGAGATACAATGTTCTGGTTTGAAGCAGCGTAACAGTCGTGTCACAATCTATAAGTACACACCTAAAAAACAATCACTTTTGAAAGTCAGTTTCCGACTAACGCTACATGTGAGCTCTGTCTGATGGCGTTCTAAGGTCGCTAATAACTTCGGAACGAGAAGAGATACAATGTTCTGGTTTGAAGCAGCGTAACAGTCGTGTCACAATCTATAAGTACACACCTAAAAAACAATCACTTTTGAAAGTCAGTTTCCGACTAACGCTACATGTGAGCTCTGTCTGATGGCGTTCTAAGGTCGCTAATAACTTCGGAACGAGAAGAGATACAATGTTCTGGTTTGAAGCAGCGTAACAGTCGTGTCACAATCTATAAGTACACACCTAAAAAACAATCACTTTTGAAAGTCAGTTTCCGACTAACGCTACATGTGAGCTCTGTCTGATGGCGTTCTAAGGTCGCTAATAACTTCGGAACGAGAAGAGATACAATGTTCTGGTTTGAAGCAGCGTAACAGTCGTGTCACAATCTATAAGTACACACCTAAAAAACAATCACTTTTGAAAGTCAGTTTCCGACTAACGCTACATGTGAGCTCTGTCTGATGGCGTTCTAAGGTCGCTAATAACTTCGGAACGAGAAGAGATACAATGTTCTGGTTTGAAGCAGCGTAACAGTCGTGTCACAATCTATAAGTACACACCTAAAAAACAATCACTTTTGAAAGTCAGTTTCCGACTAACGCTACATGTGAGCTCTGTCTGATGGCGTTCTAAGGTCGCTAATAACTTCGGAACGAGAAGAGATACAATGTTCTGGTTTGAAGCAGCGTAACAGTCGTGTCACAATCTATAAGTACACACCTAAAAAACAATCACTTTTGAAAGTCAGTTTCCGACTAACGCTACATGTGAGCTCTGTCTGATGGCGTTCTAAGGTCGCTAATAACTTCGGAACGAGAAGAGATACAATGTTCTGGTTTGAAGCAGCGTAACAGTCGTGTCACAATCTATAAGTACACACCTAAAAAACAATCACTTTTGAAAGTCAGTTTCCGACTAACGCTACATGTGAGCTCTGTCTGATGGCGTTCTAAGGTCGCTAATAACTTCGGAACGAGAAGAGATACAATGTTCTGGTTTGAAGCAGCGTAACAGTCGTGTCACAATCTATAAGTACACACCTAAAAAACAATCACTTTTGAAAGTCAGTTTCCGACTAACGCTACATGTGAGCTCTGTCTGATGGCGTTCTAAGGTCGCTAATAACTTCGGAACGAGAAGAGATACAATGTTCTGGTTTGAAGCAGCGTAACAGTCGTGTCACAATCTATAAGTACACACCTAAAAAACAATCACTTTTGAAAGTCAGTTTCCGACTAACGCTACATGTGAGCTCTGTCTGATGGCGTTCTAAGGTCGCTAATAACTTCGGAACGAGAAGAGATACAATGTTCTGGTTTGAAGCAGCGTAACAGTCGTGTCACAATCTATAAGTACACACCTAAAAAACAATCACTTTTGAAAGTCAGTTTCCGACTAACGCTACATGTGAGCTCTGTCTGATGGCGTTCTAAGGTCGCTAATAACTTCGGAACGAGAAGAGATACAATGTTCTGGTTTGAAGCAGCGTAACAGTCGTGTCACAATCTATAAGTACACACCTAAAAAACAATCACTTTTGAAAGTCAGTTTCCGACTAACGCTACATGTGAGCTCTGTCTGATGGCGTTCTAAGGTCGCTAATAACTTCGGAACGAGAAGAGATACAATGTTCTGGTTTGAAGCAGCGTAACAGTCGTGTCACAATCTATAAGTACACACCTAAAAAACAATCACTTTTGAAAGTCAGTTTCCGACTAACGCTACATGTGAGCTCTGTCTGATGGCGTTCTAAGGTCGCTAATAACTTCGGAACGAGAAGAGATACAATGTTCTGGTTTGAAGCAGCGTAACAGTCGTGTCACAATCTATAAGTACACACCTAAAAAACAATCACTTTTGAAAGTCAGTTTCCGACTAACGCTACATGTGAGCTCTGTCTGATGGCGTTCTAAGGTCGCTAATAACTTCGGAACGAGAAGAGATACAATGTTCTGGTTTGAAGCAGCGTAACAGTCGTGTCACAATCTATAAGTACACACCTAAAAAACAATCACTTTTGAAAGTCAGTTTCCGACTAACGCTACATGTGAGCTCTGTCTGATGGCGTTCTAAGGTCGCTAATAACTTCGGAACGAGAAGAGATACAATGTTCTGGTTTGAAGCAGCGTAACAGTCGTGTCACAATCTATAAGTACACACCTAAAAAACAATCACTTTTGAAAGTCAGTTTCCGACTAACGCTACATGTGAGCTCTGTCTGATGGCGTTCTAAGGTCGCTAATAACTTCGGAACGAGAAGAGATACAATGTTCTGGTTTGAAGCAGCGTAACAGTCGTGTCACAATCTATAAGTACACACCTAAAAAACAATCACTTTTGAAAGTCAGTTTCCGACTAACGCTACATGTGAGCTCTGTCTGATGGCGTTCTAAGGTCGCTAATAACTTCGGAACGAGAAGAGATACAATGTTCTGGTTTGAAGCAGCGTAACAGTCGTGTCACAATCTATAAGTACACACCTAAAAAACAATCACTTTTGAAAGTCAGTTTCCGACTAACGCTACATGTGAGCTCTGTCTGATGGCGTTCTAAGGTCGCTAATAACTTCGGAACGAGAAGAGATACAATGTTCTGGTTTGAAGCAGCGTAACAGTCGTGTCACAATCTATAAGTACACACCTAAAAAACAATCACTTTTGAAAGTCAGTTTCCGACTAACGCTACATGTGAGCTCTGTCTGATGGCGTTCTAAGGTCGCTAATAACTTCGGAACGAGAAGAGATACAATGTTCTGGTTTGAAGCAGCGTAACAGTCGTGTCACAATCTATAAGTACACACCTAAAAAACAATCACTTTTGAAAGTCAGTTTCCGACTAACGCTACATGTGAGCTCTTCTTGATGGCGTTCTAAGGTCGCTAATAACTTCGGAACGAGAAGAGATACAATGTTCTGGTTTGAAGCAGCGTAACAGTCGTGTCACAATCTATAAGTACACACCTAAAAAACAATCACTTTTGAAAGTCAGTTTCCGACTAACGCTACATGTGAGCTCTTCTTGATGGCGTTCTAAGGTCGCTAATAACTTCGGAACGAGAAGAGATACAATGTTCTGGTTTGAAGCAGCGTAACAGTCGTGTCACAATCTATAAGTACACACCTAAAAAACAATCACTTTTGAAAGTCAGTTTCCGACTAACGCTACATGTGAGCTCTGCTTGATGGCGTTCTAAGGTCGCTAATAACTTCGGAACGAGAAGAGATACAATGTTCTGGTTTGAAGCAGCGTAACAGTCGTGTCACAATCTATAAGTACACACCTAAAAAACAATCACTTTTGAAAGTCAGTTTCCGACTAACGCTACATGTGAGCTCTGTCTGATGGCGTTCTAAGGTCGCTAATAACTTCGGAACGAGAAGAGATACAATGTTCTGGTTTGAAGCAGCGTAACAGTCGTGTCACAATCTATAAGTACACACCTAAAAAACAATCACTTTTGAAAGTCAGTTTCCGACTAACGCTACATGTGAGCTCTGTCTTGATGGCGTTCTAAGGTCGCTAATAACTTCGGAACGAGAAGAGATACAATGTTCTGGTTTGAAGCAGCGTAACAGTCGTGTCACAATCTATAAGTACACACCTAAAAAACAATCACTTTTGAAAGTCAGTTTCCGACTAACGCTACATGTGAGCTCTGTCTGATGGCGTTCTAAGGTCGCTAATAACTTCGGAACGAGAAGAGATACAATGTTCTGGTTTGAAGCAGCGTAACAGTCGTGTCACAATCTATAAGTACACACCTAAAAAACAATCACTTTTGAAAGTCAGTTTCCGACTAACGCTACATGTGAGCTCTGTCTGATGGCGTTCTAAGGTCGCTAATAACTTCGGAACGAGAAGAGATACAATGTTCTGGTTTGAAGCAGCGTAACAGTCGTGTCACAATCTATAAGTACACACCTAAAAAACAATCACTTTTGAAAGTCAGTTTCCGACTAACGCTACATGTGAGCTCTGTCTGATGGCGTTCTAAGGTCGCTAATAACTTCGGAACGAGAAGAGATACAATGTTCTGGTTTGAAGCAGCGTAACAGTCGTGTCACAATCTATAAGTACACACCTAAAAAACAATCACTTTTGAAAGTCAGTTTCCGACTAACGCTACATGTGAGCTCTGTCTGATGGCGTTCTAAGGTCGCTAATAACTTCGGAACGAGAAGAGATACAATGTTCTGGTTTGAAGCAGCGTAACAGTCGTGTCACAATCTATAAGTACACACCTAAAAAACAATCACTTTTGAAAGTCAGTTTCCGACTAACGCTACATGTGAGCTCTGTCTGATGGCGTTCTAAGGTCGCTAATAACTTCGGAACGAGAAGAGATACAATGTTCTGGTTTGAAGCAGCGTAACAGTCGTGTCACAATCTATAAGTACACACCTAAAAAACAATCACTTTTGAAAGTCAGTTTCCGACTAACGCTACATGTGAGCTCTGCTTGATGGCGTTCTAAGGTCGCTAATAACTTCGGAACGAGAAGAGATACAATGTTCTGGTTTGAAGCAGCGTAACAGTCGTGTCACAATCTATAAGTACACACCTAAAAAACAATCACTTTTGAAAGTCAGTTTCCGACTAACGCTACATGTGAGCTCTGCTTGATGGCGTTCTAAGGTCGCTAATAACTTCGGAACGAGAAGAGATACAATGTTCTGGTTTGAAGCAGCGTAACAGTCGTGTCACAATCTATAAGTACACACCTAAAAAACAATCACTTTTGAAAGTCAGTTTCCGACTAACGCTACATGTGAGCTCTGCTTGATGGCGTTCTAAGGTCGCTAATAACTTCGGAACGAGAAGAGATACAATGTTCTGGTTTGAAGCAGCGTAACAGTCGTGTCACAATCTATAAGTACACACCTAAAAAACAATCACTTTTGAAAGTCAGTTTCCGACTAACGCTACATGTGAGCTCTGCTTGATGGCGTTCTAAGGTCGCTAATAACTTCGGAACGAGAAGAGATACAATGTTCTGGTTTGAAGCAGCGTAACAGTCGTGTCACAATCTATAAGTACACACCTAAAAAACAATCACTTTTGAAAGTCAGTTTCCGACTAACGCTACATGTGAGCTC
Organism: Dermolepida albohirtum; assembly: GCA_031893035.1. NCBI lineage: Eukaryota > Metazoa > Arthropoda > Insecta > Coleoptera > Scarabaeidae > Dermolepida > Dermolepida albohirtum. Next base: position 10,238 of record JAVIWB010006655.1, read on the forward strand.
TGTCTGATGGCGTTCTAAGGTCGCTAATAACTTCGGAACGAGAAGAGATACAATGTTCTGGTTTGAAGCAGCGTAACAGTCGTGTCACAATCTATAAGTACACACCTAAAAAACAATCACTTTTGAAAGTCAGTTTCCGACTAACGCTACATGTGAGCTCTGTCTGATGGCGTTCTAAGGTCGCTAATAACTTCGGAACGAGAAGAGATACAATGTTCTGGTTTGAAGCAGCGTAACAGTCGTGTCACAATCTATAAGTACACACCTAAAAAACAATCACTTTTGAAAGTCAGTTTCCGACTAACGCTACATGTGAGCTCTGTCTGATGGCGTTCTAAGGTCGCTAATAACTTCGGAACGAGAAGAGATACAATGTTCTGGTTTGAAGCAGCGTAACAGTCGTGTCACAATCTATAAGTACACACCTAAAAAACAATCACTTTTGAAAGTCAGTTTCCGACTAACGCTACATGTGAGCTCTTCTTGATGGCGTTCTAAGGTCGCTAATAACTTCGGAACGAGAAGAGATACAATGTTCTGGTTTGAAGCAGCGTAACAGTCGTGTCACAATCTATAAGTACACACCTAAAAAACAATCACTTTTGAAAGTCAGTTTCCGACTAACGCTACATGTGAGCTCTGCTTGATGGCGTTCTAAGGTCGCTAATAACTTCGGAACGAGAAGAGATACAATGTTCTGGTTTGAAGCAGCGTAACAGTCGTGTCACAATCTATAAGTACACACCTAAAAAACAATCACTTTTGAAAGTCAGTTTCCGACTAACGCTACATGTGAGCTCTGCTTGATGGCGTTCTAAGGTCGCTAATAACTTCGGAACGAGAAGAGATACAATGTTCTGGTTTGAAGCAGCGTAACAGTCGTGTCACAATCTATAAGTACACACCTAAAAAACAATCACTTTTGAAAGTCAGTTTCCGACTAACGCTACATGTGAGCTCTGCCTGATGGCGTTCTAAGGTCGCTAATAACTTCGGAACGAGAAGAGATACAATGTTCTGGTTTGAAGCAGCGTAACAGTCGTGTCACAATCTATAAGTACACACCTAAAAAACAATCACTTTTGAAAGTCAGTTTCCGACTAACGCTACATGTGAGCTCTGTCTGATGGCGTTCTAAGGTCGCTAATAACTTCGGAACGAGAAGAGATACAATGTTCTGGTTTGAAGCAGCGTAACAGTCGTGTCACAATCTATAAGTACACACCTAAAAAACAATCACTTTTGAAAGTCAGTTTCCGACTAACGCTACATGTGAGCTCTGCTTGATGGCGTTCTAAGGTCGCTAATAACTTCGGAACGAGAAGAGATACAATGTTCTGGTTTGAAGCAGCGTAACAGTCGTGTCACAATCTATAAGTACACACCTAAAAAACAATCACTTTTGAAAGTCAGTTTCCGACTAACGCTACATGTGAGCTCTGTCTGATGGCGTTCTAAGGTCGCTAATAACTTCGGAACGAGAAGAGATACAATGTTCTGGTTTGAAGCAGCGTAACAGTCGTGTCACAATCTATAAGTACACACCTAAAAAACAATCACTTTTGAAAGTCAGTTTCCGACTAACGCTACATGTGAGCTCTGCTTGATGGCGTTCTAAGGTCGCTAATAACTTCGGAACGAGAAGAGATACAATGTTCTGGTTTGAAGCAGCGTAACAGTCGTGTCACAGTCTATAAGTACA
>JAVIWB010006656.1:0-116050 GCA_031893035.1 Dermolepida albohirtum
TTACTTTAATTAATAAAATAGAGAAAGAAAAATCCTAAAATTAATTATGTATTTTTTGTAAACAAAAACCTGTAATTTCCGGACACCTTTATATAACGGCCAATATATTTTGCTTTTTGGTCCGTTATTGACAGGTTTTACTGTAATACAAATTACCCAATCGCCAGTAGTTGTTGCTTTTGCAAGATGATAGAACTTTCTGTGTTTTAGAAAGACTTACTTTCTAATATATTGTGGCTATGTCTAACGTATTGGACAAAAGTGTAGCATGCCACATAATCGTTCAAAAAACTAGAATGAATATTCTTTAGCTACTCTTACAACTATAAACTCTCTGTTGTCTTCGTCGACACAACAGTGTCATACATCCCCGGATTACTTTTCAATCGGTATGTATATAACTACTTACAATAAATTCAATACAATTACACACTGAATTATTAATTTGTCAATAAATTTATTTGAAACTACAGTAGTATTGAGCATAAACAATTAACAGTGTACACTCGAATAAGCTACATGCTAATGATATTTTGACCGCACTGTCTATAAATTATTTCCATTCAATTTTCTATAATTAGTTTTTCAAGCGTTTAACATCAATGTTTGTATGTAGCGCTTCATATTCAATATTTATCAACATCTATATTTAGAATCAATTTCCAAATGTAAAATCACTAGAAATGGTGAAATTGCCTTTTCCAGCAATGCTGTTTGTACGTTTGAAATTTAGAGTGTATTACACTAAAACCGTTTCAATTTGTTTTTGTAATAATACAAGGACTTGTCAATAAATAAATACGCAAAATGCGGTCCCCCGTCCTATATTTTCAATAAATAATTTCTGTGATACGTGTGAGTTTTAAACGCTTACAATGATCGTATCGAACACACCACAACCAGAAATTTGTGGTTACTTGTCATTCGTCAAGAAATTATACTGACAATACCTATGGTAATTCAGACGAACCACCTTTCGTCAACGAGTAGTAGTAGTAGTGTGAATTTACATAGGCGTTTCCGTTATGACTCCTTGACTAGCTCCGGTAACCAGAGACTTGTCCTTGTGGTGTGTTCCGTCAGTGGTTTGTGTGAGGCTAGCCTAATAGATAAAGGTGAGTTTATAAATTTAAACAGAACTTGAAAAATAAGTGTGTTTCGTTGTCCATCTTTTGTTATTTTGATTTCTATACAAGAAAGTCCGGATCAAATCTATAATTGCATCATAGTATGATGACTGTTATGTATGTACTTGGTTTTCATAGTATTGAACAACAATAAATGAAGGAATAAATAAAACACTTTGTCTAAATTTCACACTATATTATATATACATATTTACTGCGATTACTTTCGTCTGTTAGGACATTATCGAGCAAGTACGATACAGGTTACAATCTCCTTTATGTAGGAAAACGAAAAGGAATAATTAAATCCGATCACAAGAAAGGGGTAGAGGTAACGAAAACATTGAGAACTAATGAAATGTATTAAGTACTGTTACAGTTTAATTCACTTCTTCTAAATTATTTGTTTCATTTGCGAAAACTCTGTATAACGTTCGTATTATCGTTAAAATCATGTATGTTCAAATGCGTATTAGTATTTCATTTCTATTCATTTTCATATAGTGTAACTTTCGTATATTCGGTGTTTGTTCAGTTATGTCAAGGTTATTGTTGCACATTGTGAAGCGTAGTTGTTTCTATATAGTCCTGTTGTCGCTCATAAGCTTGAGCATGATGTCATTCTTATGTTGACTCAGTTAGCCGCCTTAATAGCTCCCCCCTTACCCTCGCATCTCCGCACCTCGATGAGGAGAGGCAGAGACGAACCATTCTACCATTCCAAGCGTGGTTCAAGGAGTAAAACCCTGAACCAACATCTACAGGTATGTCTCTGACTAAGGAGTCAGAGACATACCCTACAGATCACAATACTGTAACACAAGTACTTTAAAGGTAAAGTACTTGTGTTACAGTATTGTGATCTGTAGGGTTTTTTTATTCTCTGTGTGTGATTTGCCGTTTGGGCTTGGTTCTCTCTCCTGGGAGTTCGCCCTCTTTTCCTTTTGTTTTGGGGCCCAGCATCGTCGCATCTCTGCAAGCCACGAACAGGTCAGATTAAATCATTTTGTAAATGACATTATGTAATAACTAATTAAATTACGTTAGTAGTTTTGATACGTAAATATTATATTTGTTTCATTAGTCGTGATAACTTGTAAACAATATATGTAAGTATACGGAAGTAAAGAGTCATACCTTAGTTAGGTTATTAAATACGTTAGATAGATTAACAATATAACGTATTCTTTTGTATGTTTTTTTTGTGTTTTGTCTCTTTCAAGAAACTTTGTTACTTAATAAATCTATTTACACCTTTATATGTCATACTAACATGTAAATTTATAATAAATGCTACATCATTACCTCCAGTTTAGTAATTTTTGTCCCATCAACCAATTAAGAACCTGCAGTGCCGAAGCACTGTAACAGTACGATTAGAGATTAAAATAGAAATAGTGAGTGCTAAGAATTCAGATAAACTTAAAGGATGTGAATTATTTAAATCTAATAGATCGTTAAGAAGGGTAACAGAATTTAGTTCATTACACTGAGTGAATCTCTATGGATTCCAAGAAATTTAGTTTCAGACTTTTAGTACGTATGTGAAGGATCTCTGGTTTAAAATCTTTTCGTATATTATGGTTGGTTTCTATTAGATGTTTGCTAAAGTTAGAATCGTTTCTTTGATATTGTAGACTTCGTAGACGTTTTTCTGTTCTAATTTTGAATGTTGTCCTTGATTAGCCAATATACACACATTACATTCTGGGTATTGAAGTTTATAAACACCGCATTTCTCCATAAGATCTGTTTTATCTTTTGCATTAAATACTCTCTTGTCCAAATTAATATCTGTTTTAAAACTACTGCTACTCAGATTTTTATTAAACATTGCAACTTTTTCAGATAGAGTCCTAAAATATGGTAGCGTTTAGAAAGTTTCTTTGGTTTTATTATTAATTTTAGGAAAAAATACGTTAAGATTGAATTTACGTTCTTTTTCATTAATTAAGCTATTTTTCCAGAGTAAATATTATTTTTCGATATAATTTGAATGATATTTAATTCTGTTTGCCTGTCTCTTTCAATCAGAGGTGTTGCGAATGCTCTACGGATCATGGAGTGTAAGGCGCTAGTGGATTTTGAGATAGTGGATGATACAAATTCATAGGTATAGTAGAATCTGTATATCTAAAATACAATTATTACTGCTTCCAGTTATATTAAGATCTAGAAAGTTAATAGAATTTTCAATTTATAATTCTGTGGTGAACTTGATTGAAGGATTTGCGAAATTCGAAAAGTTGGAATATATCTTGAGTTGTCTGTCAGTACTGAAGTACTCCACTATTGTATCGTCTACGTATCTAAACTAAAATATTGGGTTGGCAACTAAGTACTTTCGGTTTTTACTGATAGAGAGCGTTGCTTTATTTTTTGTATAACGTATGTTAGTGCTGTACTTTACCGTTTGTCGCGTGATACTAGTCACATTGACGTAACTTCAGAAGCAAGTAGTGCGTGATTTTTATTAAAGCTATTAGTTGTGGGTTAATTTTAAATGGAGTGCAGAAACGAACATTTTCGACATATTTTACTATTTTATTTCCGTAAAGGAAAGAAAGCTGCTGCGGCTCACAAAAAGATATGTGAAGTTTATGGTGCTAATTGCTTAACAGAGCGCACGTGTCAGAATTGGTATAAAAAATTCCGTTCTGGAGATTTTTCCCTCAAAGATGAGCAACGTTTTGGTCGGCCTACTGAAGTTGATGATGACCAAATCAAAGTCATAATTGAAGAGGATCGTCATATAACTGTTCGAGAGGTTGAGGAGAGGCTACATGTATCGCACATAACAATTGAAAAACATTTAAAATGTCTTGGACTAGTTAAGAAGCTTGATATTTGGGTACCTCACGAATTGAAAGAAATTCATTTAACACAAAGAAACAACTTTTGCGATATGCACCTTAGACGAAATGAAACCGACCCTTTCTTAAAAAGAATCATCACTGGTGATAAAAAATGGGTCCTGTACAGTAACATAGTTCGAAAACGATCATGGAGCAAACACGATAAACCAGCTCAAACCACATCGAAAGCTGAATTGCATCCAAAAAAGATCATGCTGTCAGTTTGGTGGGATTACAAAGGTGTTGTGTTTTTTGAGCTGCTTCTAAGGAACCAAACGATCAATTCTGATGTTTACTGTCAACAATTAATAAAACTGGATGAAGCAATCAAAGAAAAACGGCCAGAATTGTCAAATCGGAAAGGTGTAGTTTTCCACCAAGATAATGCAAGGCCCTCACACATCTTTGACAACTCGTGGGAAGCTATTGGAGCTTGGCTGGGAAGTGATGCCACATCCCCCATACAGCCCTGATCTAGCACCATCTGATTACCATTTATTTCGAAGTTTGCAGAATTCTTTGAATGGTAAAACTTTCACAAATGACGATGACCTTCACTCGCACCTTGTTCAGTTTTTTGCTGATAAGGACCAGAAATTTTATGAGCGCGGAATCATGCAGCTGAAAGAAAGATGGCAAAAGGTCATTGAGCAAAATGGAAAATATATAATTGATTAAAAACTATTCTTTGTTTAAAAAAAAAACTGTTTTATTTTATACTACAAAACCGAAAGTACTTAGTTGCCAACCCAACAGAATGTGTTTATTTGATAAATAATAGCTTGGACTAATATTTTCTAACGCACCCATACAGATACCACTCATAGCCACTCATATAGGATATCTTCAGGGCTCAAGTAGCAGCAGTTGAGCCCTGAAGATGTCCCATATGAGTGGGTACGAAACGTCGGCAGTTATACCAGTGACGCAGTTCCAGTCTGGAAGGCCAGAAACAGATAGTATGGACCACGAAAGCGGAAGTCTACGTACCAGATTAGATTTTTCTCACTCTTTGAAAGTAGTCAGTTTTGTTCAAAAATATTAATTTATTCCCTTTATCAGCTTCTAAATTAAAAACCTTACGACCTGAGATTCCGATTGAATTCCACTCGTTATTAACTGAATTTTGTTTGTGCTGCTGTAAGTTTTCCTTAGTTTGCATCTTACAAAGCCTTCTAATGAAGTTTTTTGGACTTCGCTTAACATCTTTAATCGAGGCTTCAATGCACGCAATTACCTCCCCTGTGTCAGAACTTGGTAAACAATATTTTAAACCTTTATTCAGTAAGTCTATTCTTTTTCGATTAAATATCTGAGATGAAAGATTGACAATTCGGTTCTTTAATAAGAATTATATCCGTACTGTTTTCTAAATGGCGGGCAAAACTCTGAATTTCTCAATTAGACCTTTAACTTTTCTTTCTAATTTATGGTTTGTGATTTCTATGATTTTTCTATGAAAATTACGCCTCTTCAAGTTCAATATTATTCAAATTTCAAATGAAACTCGTACTATTCTAATTCTAATTTACTTCTGTTACAGTACAGATAGCTCATTTCTAACTTTAATCATTTCATTTTCGCATATGGAATGACTCTATTGTTTATTCTACAATTTGACGTTGCTATTACTTTGTATAAATTTTGGAATAACACACAATTTCAAGAGATTAATATTTACTCTTAATAGTTTAACTTTGCTATATAACTTGTGTTAATTATAATATTATTTACATGCATGTTAGCAGGACTCTATATATATATATATATATACATATATATATTATTTCAACATGATTAAACAAATTACTCTTCCGTTTACTTCGATTATTACATTAAAGATAAGAATTTTACTTAACATCAAGCAAGTTAACTCTGTCGCATAGTTCTCATTATATGTTAATTAAAATTAATTATTCATGCTGGAATAAAGTGTTCTGCGGAGCATAATTTCATAATTACTTTGCTTATAATAGCATTCTCTAATTTGACTTTCAAAATAATGTACGAATAATTGAATAACAAAATCAAAAAAGTAGTCTTTTATATGTGGTAACTTTTGTTTGTGTTCCACTTGTAATTATGAAATAATTTGGTCGTTAAATAATTTTTCGAATTTGCATACAAATGTCTTTAGACGGCGTTTGGAAATTAATTCTTGTTTTCGTTTATTTATTTTGCTTTGGTCCTGTATCACGGTAATTAATTTTTATACTAGAAACAAATTGTAATGTCGTGGTAGGAAAAACACTTGTTTCAATTCAAAACGCTTAGGATAATTTAGTCATCGATTTTTGGAGAAACATTGGGACGCTCGTCAAGATATTAATAATAATTACTATCTTTAATTTAATTATTTAACTAAACTAATAATCATTAAGAACATGGCGAGAGACAATGGCTAGCATATCAGAGATACTCAGCAGTTTAATCAAGAAAGATAAGGTAAATTTTATGGAGGCTGTGGTTGATTAACTTAATCACTTAAGGTTAATATACACATACGAGGGTAGTTTGACAAGTAGTGAGAATGGAAAAGAAAAACGAATTTTTGAAATACAAAATAACTTTTATTCTTCAATATATTCTCCTAAAAGAGCAATACATTTATTCCAACGGTGCTCCAATGCCCTCATGCCATGTCTAAAATGTGATTCCGGAAGGCTTGCAAAATACTCATTTACGAAGATTATAAGGTCGTCGTTAGAAGAAAATTTCTTTCCACCTAGTGCCGGTTTCAATTTGTAAAAAGGTGGAAGTCGGAAGGGGTTAGATCCGGCGAATAAGGCGCATGCGGTACTAATAGAAATGCTGGTATGCGAGGGAGCGTTCTCTCGGTGAAACAGAATTTTTTCTTTGAGTGAGCATGCAATTCGTGCAGTTATTGATCGTTTTCGCATTAATTTTACTCTTCTTGATTCAATACCATCAACGAGACAAAGAAATGTGTGTACCGAAGAGAATATTGCTGTTGTAGCCCGAAAATTTCTTTCCACCTATTGCCGTTTTCAATTTTGGAAAAAGGTGGAAGTCGGGAGGGGCTAGATCCGGCGAATAAGGCGCATGTGGTACTAATTGAAAATGCAACTCGTGGATTTTGGACATCGCAACTGTGCTGGTATGCGAGGGAGCGTTCGCTCGGTGAAACAGAATTTTTTCTTTGCCATTCCTGGCCGTTTAGCACGAATCTCAACATTTAATTTTTGTAAAAGTTCTGCATAATACTGTCCGTTTATTGTGGCAGCTTTCTGAAGGTAATCAATGAGCAAAATGCCCTTCGAATCCCAAAAAATTGATGCCATCACCTTGTTTGCCGATAAAGTGGTTTTCGATTTCTTTGGAGGTGCAGAACCACATTCTAACTATTATTTCGACTGTTGTTTAGTTTCGTGTGTACTGTAGTGTATCCAAGTTTCATCGCAAGTAACAAATCGCCTACAAAAATCAACCGGATTCCGCTTATAAACGTCCAAACACTCATTAGAAATGCGCAAACGAGTGAACTTTTGATCAGTCGTAAGTAATTGCGGCACCCATTTTGCCGAAAGCTTGGAAAGGCCCAATTCTTTCGTTAAAATTTGGTGTACGCCTTCTGCTGAAATGTTTACCATGTCTGCTATCTCTCTCACTTTGAGTCGTCGATCTTGCGTAATAATATTATGGATTTTTATCATCATTTCCTTAGAAGTCACGATTTTGGGTGCTCCAGAGCGCGCTTCACCAACACAGCTTGTTCTACCACGTTTAAATTCATTTACCTATCTACTTATTGTGGCGGACGATGAAGCAGATTCACTTGATGTTTCCCGTCACTCATCTTTTATTTCGGTAGCTTTCATACCCTTAATTAGAAGAAGTATTTAATCACCGCACGATACTCTGCTTTTTCCATTTTAACAAAACGACGTGTTGCTTCTTCTTCAATCAGCTATCAAAAATAAACTAATCAACCGATTTATCTAAATATCGGAATGTAAACATATAAATAGGCAACCTAAATCACGGTGCATTTATTTTACCAATTAGAGCCCCACTTATGTGTCATTCTCACTACTTGTCAAACTATCCTCGTATAACCCCTTTCCACATATTCCGACACCTCAGTTGTCATCATTAGCAGATAATTAAACAGTGTTACATCTGGAAACTACGGCAAAATCCGCACGAAATAAATCCATTAACGATCTGTGCCGTCGAAAGCCAAAACGCATGACAACTTAGTTGTCGAAATACGTAAACAGAACACGAAAATTAAAGTGGAATGGAGTTAAATATTAACCTTAAGTGACTAGGAAAACTAACATAAAAAAGAAGTCTTATTTGTCGCCTCGAAACGATTAAGACATGTGATTTATATGCCTTCGAAATTTTGCTAAGATTGTCAAACTAAACACTCAATTGGAAAACGGTATAAAGGACATAGCGCACATCAAGCTGGGAAATCCAGTCTAGTAAAACACGTGCTATGAAATTACCATAGCGTAACAACAGATTGTCTACGTTTAATCAAAAATGTAATTGTCGTGAATTGAACAGTTACGAGAGAATAAATGTTGTGAAAAAGAAATGCCAAGTGCGAAGCATACATAAGCTCCGATAAGATATTCTTGCCTCTTTGAGATCCTAAAAGATACGACAGTTAGAAAACGTCCACAAGTGGAAGCCGGGGGTGTACTTTAGTATAAGTGTTGCTTTCAAAACTAGGAAACATATTCAATTGTTTGTGAAATAAATCAGTGTGTATTTGGTTATTAGCGGGTAAAGTTTTGCGAAATTATTATGTGCGAGTTTTATCGCAGTGCCCACGAAAATATACCAGACTCAACATTTCAGCAAGCTTTTTTTTAATTTCAAAAATTTAGTAAAAAATAGTAAATCTGAAAATATTACTAAATACTTAAATTTCTAAGCAACTTTACAAAGTTTAACGGATTCTATATCTTCGATATCAAGAAAGTTACCCCTATATGAAGATATAAAATAAGCATCCTGTATAGTTAGGTAAAAATGAACAATTGTAATAGAAAACCGTTGAAAGAAATACAATTTTTCCTTGCTTATTTACACAAATTAGAAGAATAAATTAAATTCGAAGGGAATGGAGACTTAAAATTAAGAAGTTTTCATTCTTATACGTAGATTTATTCCCAATTTCCGAAAAGCTAATATGCGCCGTCTGTCGCAGAGAAGATGGAACTTTTTAAAAATAAGTAATTGTTAATGGTGTCATTTATTAAAAAAAAATATGCGTCGGTAAAATTGACCTTTCACCAATATTATGTTAAAATATCATGATTATTTGTATCGTTAAAAGCAGAGAAATTGCGCATAAAGTAACAGTGTGTATTTGGCATTGGTCAAAAAACGAATTTTGAACAAAGAACAAATATTAAATGCTGTTTTAGACTAGGTAAATCGTTTACTGAAACGTTTAATTTGATGAAACAAATGTATGCGTGTTTGTCACCTATGAGTGTGTATGAGTGGTATAAATAATTTAAAGACAGTCGTACGGACATAAGTGACGACGAACATCCTCGTGCAAAAAAATCTGTGGTTACGGAAAGTGATATCGAACTTGTGCTTGAATTTATCAGAAACGAGCCGAAATCCTCATTGCGATGTTTAAGAATAGAATTAAATATTTCCAAAGATTCAATTCATCGTATTTTGACACAGAATTTGGGACTGAGAAAGATTTATGCAAAGTTTGTACCACACAAGCTAACCGAACTCACTTGATTAAAGGCTCAAAAAAGGACGTAAACTTCATGTATTCCGTTGTAACTGGCGATAAGATGTGGTGTTTTCAATATGATCCAGAGACCAAGCGTCAAAGCTCTGAATGCAGGCATCCAAGCGTTTGTTATATAATAATGCATCTCATCGCTCAACGCTTATCACAGATTTTCTAACTAGAAATTGCATTTTAAACATCAACCATCTACCGTATTCATTATTATTCTATTTTTCAAATTACATTTGCCGATGAAAGGACAGCGTTATGTCGACGTCGAAGTCATTAAAAAGGTGTCGACAGCGACCTTGAAAGACCTGTCTAAAGATGAGCTTAAATGTTAATGTTAATTGAGCGTGCAAAATATTGTATTGAAGCCGAGGGCGACTACTTCGAATAAAATAAAAGAATTCTAACAAAATAGTAAGTCTTTGTTTTTATTTTAAAAAAGTTCGGTTTTCTCTGCGATAGACTGTGTACATAAGTCATGTATTTAATACTTATATTTCCTTGCTTTTATATTCTTTGTACGTATTTTAAGATCATCGTTTATCAATGTTTATATTTGCACAGAAAGTTACTTACAGAAATTTTAATTATCCTTTTAATTAAACATAATATTACATAATTTCAAATTACTAATTACGGTAATTTCAAGTGAGGTTATGAAATTAGCAGACGGTATGAGCTAGGAACGTCCCCGAATTACAAAGGTTCGACATCAAAGGAAACTGAAATGCATTTGAATATTGTGTTTTCCTTACTGAATATTGTTTGCATTTTCTTATTTCTCATTAATGAATATTAAAAACTAAGCAAATTGTTTATATTCATTTAATTTTAGGGAATATACTTGTTATTTATTTATTTCCTTCAAGATTGGTCGCGATACATTTTCATTACTGAGTGCAATTTATATTTAGTATTTTTATTTAAAAACGTAGTAAAAGAAATATAAATATTTGTATGTACCATACAGTGACTCACAGTTAAAATGATGTAGTGCTATAAAAATTATATACTATTGAAATTATATAAGAAATGGTTTTTGAAAAAGAATTAATCACATTGCGATTTTGCAAGAATATTATACTCGTATGTTGTTATAACAAAATTCAAAAACAACACAATAACAAGAACTATATTAAAAGCTCATAAATCAATATTACAGTGGAAAAGATGCATTTACTGAAATACATTAGTGAACTAACGTATTATTTCTTTAATATTTGGTAGGATTACCCTTTGCTTGGATAATTGATTCCATTAATTTTTTCATATAACCTGGCAAAATTGCTATCTGCTTCTGGGTTTCCGGGCTGGAACCGCGTCACTTGTATATCTGCCGACGTTTCGTACCCATTTGTATGGGTACGAAACGACATCGACTTACACCAGTTTCAGTGCAGTAGTTCAGCCCTGAAGATGTCCCATACAAATGGGTACGAAACGTCGGCAGATATACAAGTGACGCGGTTCCAGCCCGGAAACCCAGAAGCAGATAGCATGGATCACGACCCCGGAAGTCTACGTACCAAATTAACTGGCAAAATTGTTTACTATTCTTCTAATAGAGCTTATTTTCGTTCGTTCCTGTTTGATATTACGTGGTTGCATATCCATATCTCTAACTTGTACCATAAATTTTCTATCATATGCATGTATATCTGGAAACTGGGGTGGTTGTTTACAGACTTTTGGACAGTTGTACAACCACTGTTTTACAATGTATGAAGTGTGCTTCGGGTCGTTGTCTTTATAAAATTGAAAATCGTTTTCAATTCCAAGTTTTTTGGCACTAATTTTCAGATTTTGTTTTAAAATGTCCAAATACATAAATTTGATCATAATTCCTTCAGTGAAGTGCTGATTTCCTACCACTGTGGCAGAGACATAGCCACATACCAGTACATGCCCACTTCCATGCTGAACACTAGGATTCAAATTCTTGAAACTGGTTACTTCATTCGCTTTTCTCCATACTGTGATTTTGCCGTCCAATCGAAAAATATTTTGTTTGCTTTTGTTCGATAATAAAGCTATTCCAAAAGCTGAAACCTTTGTTTTGATGTTCTAAATCAAACTATAAACGAAGGTTTTTATTTCTCTTACTAACAAATGGTTTTCTACGAGCTGTTCTGCCGTAAAGATGGGCATTTCGTAAAGCTCTTCAAATCGTTTCCGGATTAACTTTCTCACCAAGTGCCTTTTCTATTTCATTTATTTTCAATTATTTGGAGCACTCGATAACGGATTCTGTTTTGAAGTTCGTACAATCCATCACTCATCGTGTTTTTCTTGTACTTACTCTGCCTTCGTTCTTTATTTTGTTATTTCGAACATAACGTTAAATGATGTGCTGAATGGTAGACGGACTTTTGTTTAAGATTTTGGCTATTTCTCTTTGCCTTTTTTATTTTTAAAATGGAAAATAAAAAGTTTTCGCTTTACTGTTGTTTGTCGACCCATCTCACTTGAACTAATATTAATGCTATAGACTGTTACGCGACTGAAATTTATACGAAAAATTAATTCAAACACTTTTCAAAAAAGGGGAACCACCGACATGTGTATTCTTTCGTTATATATTGTATTATTTTCATTGTGACATTGATTTATAAGCTTTGAACTAGTTCTCGTTACTAATTGTGTTATGTTCAATGAATTGTCTTTTAATTTTGTTATAACAATATATAATATCCTTGTAAAACCGCAAAGTATTTAATTCTTTTCCAAAAACGATTTCTTGTTATACAATTTCAATAATATATAATTTTTATAGCACTGTATCATTTTGACTGTGAATCACTGTACATATTTGTATTTATTTTACTATGTTTTTAAATGAAAATACTAAATATAAATTGCACTCAGTAATGAAAAAGCCATTTTGACTGTGTCACTGTATATACACTTGTTGGAGAATGAAAAGAACTTTGTAAAAATAGTACCGGTGAAAATCCTTTACGTTAAAGTTATCAATGAATCAAACGTATGCTTCATTAAGTTCTTTAATTTGTTTTGAAATATTTTTGTTTCGTTTGGAATAATGCTTTTAAACAGCAATGGAGAAATATACACAACCGGTCATATTTTTTGCCCACCCCAATTTCATGTGTTTCCTGAAATACGGATTATCTTTCGAAAAATCTGTATTATAATTATTCAACAATATTATTAGTGGAAGTAAGTTCATATGAATTTCTACGAAAATCTTAAATTGTGTATGATATATGATATATCGTAAAGGAAAAATACCATAAATATTATATAGGCTAATCCCTACAGTATTAACAGTTTTACCTGCATTTCCGAAAGGTATTACCAATATTGTGTTATTCTACTAACTAATTACAATATTGGGATGTGTTATTCAAAAAGGAAAATAAATTTGATGTCAGTAATCGTTCATCTTTTGTTGCGAAAACAGTGAAATAGAGAATTATTGTGAATATTTTAATGCAATGCTGAAGACGAAGGAATTATCTGTTGAAGTGCGTGCTATGATAATTGCTTATCATCGTACGAACCATTGGTTATAACGTTAAAAAATTTGAATAAAGTGGTACATTTTCCAACAAAAGAAGATCTGGACGATGCAAAGCGACGACATCTGTAGATGACCGGCATCTAATACGGATAAGTAGACGTGATAGATGAAAAACAGCACCAGAAATTGCTGCTGAAATGAATAGAGCGCGTGCTAAACCAATTAGTGTGTCCACCGTACAGAGAAGGTTAAGTCAAGCGGGTTTATACGGAAGAATTGCTCTGCAAAAACCACTACTACGAAAGCAAAACAAGATAAAACGACTAAATTAGGCTAAAGAACATAAGAATTGGACGATTGATCAGTGGAATAATGTGTTGTGGACAGACGAATCGAAGTTTGAACTTTTAGTAGTAAAAGGCGAATATTCGTAAGAAGATCCGCAGGAGAAAGAATACTGCCAGAATGTATTGCGCCTACCGTAAAGCATGGAGGAGGTTCAGTAATGATTTGGGGTTGTTTTGGTGGAAGATCTGTAGGCAATCTCGTCAAAATTGAGGGAATCCTAAGGAAAGAAGGCTACAAGGAAATTTTAGAAAATGACGCTGTTCCTTCAGGACTAAGGATTCTTGGCGAAAACTTTGTATTTCAACAGGACAACGATCCGAAACACACTTCTAGATTGTGTGGCGATTACTTGCGTCAACTAGAAGAGCAAGGGCAAATCTCTATAATGGTATGGCCAGCTCTAAGTCCTGATCTGAACCCAATAGAGGTTATCTGTGAGGAATTGGACCGGAAGGTTCGAGAAAGTGCTCTATCATCCACCACTGTACCGTGGGAACAACTTCAAGAAGCCTGGGCACAAATTACAGAAGATACACTGCAAAAATTAATTGAAAGGATGCCGCGGTTATGTGCCGCAATTATCAAAAATAAAGGTGGGCACATTGATGAGAGCAAAATTGAATAATAATTAATGAGTTTTTATATAAGAAAAATGTAACTATTTTATGTTTATTTTACACTATTGTATTGGTACAATAAATAAATTTTTAGTACACATTTGATAGTTTAATAATTTTGGCTAAAACTAAGGGTGGGCAAATAAATATGACCGGTAGTGTAGTACAGAAGAATTTGGGCCAATATTCTCCAAATAAAATTTAAAAGGATTTACGCAACTTTAACAAAATGATCCTAGATGGATGGTGTGTCGTAATAAAATTTGAAAAGCCATCGATCAGTCCTCCAACATAATAAATTCGCGTATCTTTCTGACAATGCTGAACATTGTATATATATTGTCGTAACAACCGCTAATGTGTCGAGGAATATGTTTGACAATATTTATCGCATTATGTTTTCGATAACCGTCAAGCAGGCCATGATTTATAGATTTTTCAACCAGCTCCCTCTCCCTCTCACTGCGATATTTTTCAATCACTGCTATCATTGCGAAGGTGTCATTTGTACTGGGACGAGCGATTTATTACTCTTTTATTATGAAATTGTCGGTGTGTTTGTATAATAAATGACACACTAATTCGTACTAAAACCTATACTACATCAATAAATTATGCGTTACAAGGTCAGCTGAACAAGGCTTGTTTTGAGTTTAAACATTATTATTAATGACGAATGAATGATGTTTTTGATGAGACCAGCTACACAAGTTTTCAAAGGCGACAAGTGAACTTTAAAAGTCACACGTTACAAATCTTTAATGCTAGAGGAACAGGCTGTTCTAAATAATGATTTAGAAAACAAAAGGACAGGGAGACAGCCATTAAACTAACTGTTTTATTTCCTGATAATTACATTCTAAAAATACGAAGCATATTTGAGTCCGATAAAATATTTATTGAGTCAGAATTCCTGGAAGACCGAACAAACCACACTCGACGCAAGCTACAGTCTGTATCACTAATAGATAGACTAACAAATTTAATTTAATAGATTAATGTCAGGGTAGGCGTTCATATTTCGGGAATAGCAAATAAAAAAGATTTTTTATTATCGAAAATAGTTTTATTGCTTTACAAAATATTCTCCTTGAAAATCAGAGCACGTCGTTTAAATCAATCCGAAAAGCGTTACTGCCACTATGAAGGCGGTATCTCCAAAATATGGGTTTTGAATGCCTCAACTGCCTCTTCCGGCATAGAAAACCGTTCACCACGAAGTTTAGTCTTCACGTGTGCGAACAAAAAGAAATGACAGGGTGCTAGATCAGAGCCGTATAGCGGATGGCTCATCAATTCAATGTTTTGCCCGGTCAAATATTCAATTGTTTGAACCGACCTGTGAGACTCGCATTGTCATGGTGGAGTATGATCTGTCGTTTTCGGTTTGTTTTCCTTATTTCTTCAAAAACTTTTGGCAAACAAATAGTTGTATACTATTCGGAATTGATCGTTCTACAGCTTTCTAAAGGCATTGTTGCAACGTGAGCGGTTTTTTCCGAAAAAACAGGCGACCATTTGTTTTGATGTGCTTCGAGCCAATAAGCCAAAACCAACTTTTGTTGATTTTAACTCATTTTGGAATACCCACACAGTCGACTGTTGTTTACTATCGGGTTCATACCTATAGATCCAAGATCTATCACCTGTGACTAATTTATAAATGTTCTTTGAAGCACCGCCATTGTATTTTTTGTAAATTTCTTGGCACCAATCGACGCGAGTCCTTTTGGTTGGCGGTTGTAAAATTAAGTGATACCCAACGTGAACATAGTTTCTTAACGACTAAATGTTCATATAGAATCTTATGCACGCTGGTGTTACTAACACCTACAGATGCCTCGATCTCACGGTATGCCATATGACTGTCTTGCATTATCAGTTCAGACACTGTATTAATATTTTCCGACACAACAGCGTTTGTGGGACGACTTTCACGAAATGCATCGTCCAAAGAACGCCGTCCAAGTTTAAATTCACTATACCAACGATATACTGTAGTTTTCGATGGTGCCTCATCACCATATAAAGAATTCAGCTCGTCGATGCTTTCTTGTTGAGATAATCCACGCCGAAAGTTATGAAAAATAATTGCACGAAAATGTTCGCGAGTTAATTCCATTTTTTCGCTGACATAAAATTTTCAAGTTACTGTTAACAATAGAAATAGCGACCGGATAATAAAATTGTCAAGGTAAATATATTGTCAAAAATGACAAACTTCACGATGCAATCATCAGAACGGACTGTTGCCAGTTCCGGAAATATAAACGGCTACCCTAGTAAATGTACGTGATCAGCACATGAACATTTTTTGATTGGTTAAATACACGTACATATATGTATATCTTGCGAAGTTGAAGCCTTGTTTGCACAGTTATATTATAGTTTCTGTCATTATTTCTTTATTTGATTACAACTAGCGTTTATATTAAGTATAGAAAAGTGTTGGTAAAAAGTAAAGTAAAACATCCAAATTTCGAAGAAGGATAATTGCTTGTAGTTTTAGAAAACGTGCATTTGTTACGTATAATCGTAAGGATGGCGGAGTCACCAGCGGAAGGAAAGTCATCTTAACGTGACTGATGAGCAGTCGATATTGAATATATTCAAAATACATAAACTACAACACATGAATTACACCAAAACACAAGCTGTTCAGTCAA
This sequence comes from Dermolepida albohirtum, assembly GCA_031893035.1. Taxonomy (NCBI): domain Eukaryota; kingdom Metazoa; phylum Arthropoda; class Insecta; order Coleoptera; family Scarabaeidae; genus Dermolepida; species Dermolepida albohirtum. The sequence continues at coordinate 16,841 of JAVIWB010006656.1, forward strand.
CTACCAAAAGAGCATCATCACATCATTATTAAACTTGAATAGAACTTGTATTTTGTCATTTCGTTCCTACTGATTTACTGATGTTTCTACACCGTGTTGCCAAATCTACACTTTTATAAAGCAATTCGTGTGGCGGCTAAACTGATGACAATAGCTGTATTAGAATTGTCAACTCAGAAATAATCATAGGATATGCGTACATGACGATTATCCGTTAATTTCTGACCACCCTGTATAGTATATATTGTATTGCACTTTAAACATTAATAATAAGAAGTAGTTTTGGTAACGTGAAGCATACTAATATAACGCAATATTTGACAATTTGCTCACTTAAATATGCTTGAAACGGCATATTCACCAATTTTAAAGCTCAAAAAAGCAAAACAAAATTTAAAATGTGTTCCTCGTTAAATGTTCAACGCCATCGTTAAGGGAGATGGTTTTACTCGTTATTTACTTTATTTATGGCTGCTCTAGCGATAGTTGGCAATGCGGTTTGTCGCAGACTCTTAATTACAGTCCGCTAAAGTTTATAAACGGGATGATGTATTTGATACGGCCACTCGATATTTTTGCAGTCCGTAATGTTGACGTTTGAAGACGAAAAACTACTTAAATTCTCGTCATCACCGGTAATTATTAATACATGAACAGAGTTTGCCTGTCCTACTTATTTAAATTAGCCTTATTTGAGTGCATATCAATAATTAATGTATTCAAAAGTAATTGCTATAATGGTCTACATTAAATATTGAATTCGGAAGGAATTTGTGTCGAAAAAATATAGCAAAAACGCCGTACGACCTTCAATATTCTCAATACGTTCTTACGTGTCTAAAAAATAAATCATAAGTAATTTTCCTATCGAAAATTTATAAAATGATATTTTGAAGAAGTCTAATATTCCCCACCATTCAGTCTGGTTCAAAAATGAACTAATTAAAAATATTAGTGCGCCATGAATTATTTAATGGGTATAATATGCTTTTACCAGGTCAACGTACAACAATATTACTTGGAATAAACTGCCTAGTCATAAACATTTTTCCGGCATTGCTACTATTGCGCCATCTTTCGGAGAAACTTAGTAGTTGCGCTTTAACTCCGCCATGTTAGCGGTGATAAGTGATACTATATTAATTTTTGACATTTAATTTTAAATTGCACAATGTGAATATTGCGTCTTAATTGAAGATACTAAAATACACAAACTGTCGTGCAATTGATGATACATGTTGAGATCACGACGCTTTCATGGGAATTTTAGAGCTAACGATGATATGTTACATTCTGTTTGTGTTTATTAAGAGATTGTTTGAGTTATATTTTTGGTAGTTTATTTTGATTATATCTATTCTAAAATAAATGTTTTAAAATTAAAGCATTTTAAGAGAAAATGTATATATATATATATATATATATATATATATATATATACACACGAGGATAGTTTAACAAGTAGTGGAAATGAGACATAGGTGGCGCTCTAATTGGTAAAACAAATGCTCTGTAATTTAGGTTGCCTATTTATATGTTTACATTCCGATATTTAGATAAATCGGTTGATTAGTTTATTTTTGACAGCTGATTGAAAAAGAAGCAACACGTCGTTTTGTTAAAATGGAAAAAGCAGAGTATCGTGCGGTGATTAAATACTTCGTAATTTACGGTATGAAAGCTATCGTAATAAAAGATGTGTTACGGGAAACATTAGGTGAATCTGCTCCATCATCCGCCACAATAAGTAGATGGGTAAATGAATTTAAACGTGGTAGAACAAGTTGTGTTGATGAAGCGCGCTCTGAAGCACCCAAAATCGTGACTTCTAAGGAAATGATTAGAAAAATCCATAATATTATTACGCAAGATCCACGACTCAAAGTGAGAGAGATAGCAGACATGGTAAACATTTCAACAGAACGCGCACACCACATTTTAACGAAAGAATTGGGCCTTTCCAAGCTTTCGGCAAGATGGGTGCCACGATTGCTTAGGTCAGATCAAAAGTTCACTCGTTTGCGCATTTCCAGTGAATGTTTGGATCTTTATAAGCGGAATTCGGTTGATTTTTGTAGGCGATTTGTTACTTACGATGAAACCTGGATACACTACAGTACACCCGAAACTAAACAACAGTCGAAACAATGGTTAAAACGTGGTTCTGCACCTCCAAAGACAGCGAAAACCATTTTATCGGCAAACAAGGTGATGGCATCAATTTTTTGGGATTCAAAGGGCATGTTTGTCACTGATTACCTTCAGAAAGGTGCCACAATAAACAGACAATATTATGCAGAACTTCTACAAAAATTAAATGTTGAGATTCGTGCTGAACGGCCAGGAATGGCAAAGAAAAAGATTCTGTTTTACCAAGACAACGTTCCCTCGCATACCAGCACAGTTGCGATGTCCAAAACGAGTTACATTTCCAATTAGTACCGCATGCGCCTTATTCGCCGGATCTAGCCCCTTCCGACTTTCACCTTTTTCCAAAATTGAAACGGCACTAGGTGGAAAGAAATTTTCGTCTGACGACGAGCTTGTCATCTTCGTAAATGAGTATTTTGCAAGCCTTCCGAATTTTAGAGATGGCAAAAGGGCATTGGAGCACCGTTGGAATAAATGTATTGCTCTTTTAGGAGAATATATTGAAAAATAAAAATTATTTTGTATTTAAAAAATTCGTTTTTCTTTTCCATTCTCACTACTTGTCAAACTACCCTCGTATGTTAGCTATTATCATCTTATATTTTTAAGTACTCTATTTCAATTGTACAATTTATCTGTATAAAGCCTTTATAAATTTTCTATTTCTACCTTTTCCCTTATAAATGAACTCATATTACCCTCTAAATATTCTTTTCTAATAAATTAAAAAGTTCTAGATTTTCTTATTGTAAGAATTTTGAAATTTATTTTTATTACCTAAAATTTTTTGGCGTACTTTTCGATTCCTCCCTCTATCCAAATTTATTTTGCTATATTGTCTACTGTAAATAATTTACAAAAACTACCACGTATTTTGAATTTACAATCGTTATTAATATTTTCAAGTAATATAAGACTTTATTTTATATGTTCGCAAAAAATACATACATATACATATATGTATGCAATAACTAACATCAAATTATTACAAACGTTTTATTTTAAATTTTAAAACAAAATTAATAATTAATATTGCTGGTAGTACTGCTGAATATCCTAAATTGATTTATTTTATCGTAAAGTTTCGAGTACATTTAAAAAATTCACCTTCACTGGCTGGTTATCCTTACTTCATCGTTAATTTACATAGAGACCCGACAAATGAATTAAATCGATTGCTTTGTATTAGCCGTTTCTATAGTTACAAACCATTAGTTGGCAAAATCTGGACATCTGAAATCCAGGTCTAACGTTATTAAATTGAGATTAAGATATTTCCCTGTTCAAATAGCGGTTGCTTTTTGCGGCGGAAAGATCTACGTTTGCACGAGTACTATTTGTACGCCTTCTCTATCTTTAGTCCTCTGCATTAAATGTAATTATCCGTTTTAAATAAATTATTGTTAAACGGACACAGAAATAGTAAAATTTTAAACCACTACTTTCTATATTTTTTGGATATAACAATAAATTTAATTAATAATTTTCGAAATTTTTGCAGAAATATAAAAATTGTTCTAAAAAGGATTCTATTTTTTTATGTGAACTTATAGTAAATATACGGTTGTCTGATATTTGCGGATAATCGTCAGGTAGGACGATGATTAATTTTACGTTGACAATCTTAATACAGAAATGCTGAATTGTCAGTCGTTAAGGCTCACAAAACCATTAATGTTGAAAAGGGGCGACAAAAAATATTTCGAATTATGTGCACTTAATAACCCACCATGGGTTTTCATTTAATAACAGTTTCCATAATGCAATTTATGGCACATTCGAAGAACTAGAATTAACTGTCTCCGTGGTCTAATGGTGATGACACATTTTCGGAAAGAATGAGATCGTAGGTTCGAATCCCGTGCGGGTAACAGAAATTTTTTCAAAAATATCTGCATCGTATATGTGCAACGTATTAAGCTATTAAAATAAGAATTTTTCATTTCGAATTTTTTTAAATTCCACCATCAAATAGATTTATGCAACACTACGTTGGTATAATTAATCATGTTATGCCCATATTTTGCCGTGAACATCTTTTAACTGCTTTTTTAAATTAAAGTACATACAACAACCTTCGCCTAGAATAATCTCTCTTTTTAGAAAATAATTATTACATTACATAGCTATATTACAACTGTACGTAACGACATCGAGAACATGATCAAAGTTGTAATAAAAGATAAATAGCTGTGGTTATGTGTCGACGAAACGACAAATCCAAACAAGCATTCTATTTTGAATACTACAGTGCGTATTCTAGATCCTGTTAAAGCGACATTTCCCATTGCATTAACTATTCAAAGATTAGAAAAGTGCACTGGAAAAGCAATTGATTGATTTATTTATTTAGCATTTCTTGTTGCTATTACATAAGTATACAATTTCAAATTAAATATTAAAATTTTTCACAAAAAACATACATTAAATTAAAAGTATACATCTAAATTAAAAAATGATTAATACTTAACATTAAAACATTATAAATTTCTCTTGACATATTCAATAACCCCACGTTTAAATACATAACAATTTATTTCATTTTTTATTTCTGGAGGCATTTCATTGAAAATTTTCAGACCTTTATAAAATATAACATTTTGACAAAAACTTGTTTTTGCCAAAGGTAATCTATAATCGTTGGCGTTCCTCAAATTGTGTGGTTGGACATTAGCTACATTGACCAGATATCGCTGCATATAGTTTGGCATATTTCCTGTCTTAATTTTAAATATAAATAATAGAGTGTTCATAACGAGTCGTTGGTTGATGGAGAGCCACTGCAGCCTGTTCAACATATCACTTATATGTGTCATTCTGTTGCATCTCAGAATACAGCGCATGTCTTTATTTTGTAATTTCTGTAGTCTTTCTTTCATTTGCTGATTACCTAAGAATAATATCGTGGAACAATACTCAAAATGCGGTTTTATAATTTCGTTGTAGATAATTGTCGCAGTGACAGTTGAAACCCTATAGCGGATTCTTCTCAAAAATGCAATTTTTTTCGATATCTTTTTGCAAACATATTCAAAATGCGGTATGAAACTCAAATTTTATTTCTTTTACTTTTTCAATATTTTCATTTTCAATACATATGTTATAATTTGAATTTCCATTGATCAACATTGCTTTTGTTTTATTCGTGTTTAACTTTATTTTATTCATTTTAAGATAGTCTTCATTTGTGTTATTTACACATTCATCTGTATTTACACCACGCGTATAGATGAGTGTATCATCAGCAAACATGCAGACTTTACATTTTTGTAGAATTTTTTCCATGTCATTAACATAAATTAGAAATAATAGTGTTCCAAGCACTGCGCCTTGATGAGCACCTATATCCATTGTTCTTCGTGTCGATATATAGCTGCCACACTTCGTTCTTTGTGTTCTATTACTCAAATAGGTCCTGAACCATGACAGTCCTGTACCTTCAACTTCATATTTTTCGAATTTCTGTAGTAGGATTTCTTTATTGACAATTTCAAATGCTTTATTTAAGTCTAAAAATACTGCCGCAATACACCTCTTACCCCTCACTTCAATTTTCCATTCAGATACGACGAGATTCAGTAGTGATTCACAGTTATGTCCTTTTCTAAATCAGGATTGTACTTCATTCAGACTGTGTTTTTCTAAGTATTTACTTAATTGATTATACGCCACCTTTTCTAATATTTTACTTATTGTTGGCAACATATTGACTGGCCTAATTTCATTGGGGTTTAATGTATTTTGAATTTCTTAATTGGAATGATTGTTGCTTCTTTGAGGCTGTCGGGAAAAATACCATTCCTGAGGGATTCAACTACTAAGTGATGTAAATGAACACCAATTATATCAAAGTTTTGTAACAGAATTGCAACTCATAGAAAATTTGGATCTTTTTTGTTGTTCATTGTTCTCATTATTGCCTTAAGTTGTGATATGCTTATAATTTCAATTATGCAATTATGAAGGCAGTAACGGATATGCTAAAAAAATTTCAACTTTCAACTGAACAATTGTTGATGTTTGTGAGCGATGGTGCAGCGACAATGTGTATTGTAGGATGTTCCCTTAGAGTCAAGTGTGAGGGACTTTTAAATCTGACGTGTAAAATTCATGCTGTTCACCTTGTAGCACAAAGTATTCGGCAATGTTATCCAGAAGCGGATGCATTAGTTTCAAATAACAAAAGAGTATTCTCGAAATCTCTCGAGAATTCCACAGACAGTGTCCCGGTATTCTTGAGTCACCATAGCCAATTCTAAAACGTTGGGGAACCTGGGTGTAAGCGTCCTTCTATTATCGCGCGTATTTCCAACAAATAAAATCTGTGGTTGTACGAGGCAAACCTAACGAAGCTGCAGCATTTAAGGAAAGCCAGAAAAGATTAGAAAATACTTCTGTTGCAACCAACTTAAAAAAAATTTACATTTATAAAGATTTATTTGATTCGATAGAAAAATATCGAAACACTAGGTTGTCGTTAGTGGAGTCAATGCAAATTGTGAACGATGTACACTCACTGCTATGTGCTGCAAGTGTAGAAAAGTTCGAGGGTGTTATAAACAAAGATTTCGATTTTACCAGAATAAGACAAGTTTGTAATTGAGCGTATACAGGTCTGTTATCTATTTCTAAAGATTATTTTAATTATGCATTTATTTATTACATCCCTAAATGTCAAGCGGTCATTTTCTAAATATAAAAACAACTTTCCAGCGCGGCGTACATTGCTCTCCGAGGCAAATGTGGAAACTTAAGTCATGCTGCAAACATTTTGTCAGTCTTATCTATTTTGCACTACACAACAACAGCTATGAATAATGTGTGTTGTTTATAGAACAAAACATAATCGATATAAATAGCGAATGCATCGCAAGGTCGTCCGCTTGTTCGAACACTCGCCTTGTTAGGATCCTGGCCCGCGGGAAAAGATCCCAACTTTACTAATGATAATACAACATTTCTGTATTAGGATTGTCGACTAAGAGTCAATCATAGAATCGCCATACCTGACAATTATTCGTGATTTCTGACCAGCCTATACGAGGGTAATCGTTTATAACACTAATAATCGATATGCAAATGTGAGTGCGTATTTTTAGATACGTATATTCAGATGCCATGCCTAAAGTCTATTTGAAAAGTTTATTTTATTTGAAAAGTTAGCTTTATGTAATTGAATACGTTTGGGAATGTATCTGTTATGGAAATGCATTAAGTATACGTTAAAAATAAAAGTAATATTTCAGGTCGTCGCAGTCATTTCCTCTCCATTATATTACTTATTCATGAATAAACTTTAATATATTTTACGTTTTACATTTTACCATAATAATAATAAAATAATAACAATAATGCCTTTACATCTACCAAAACTGAATTCTAATACCACAATGCTTTAGCAGGCGATGACATTATTGACCACGTTCGTATTGCGACTTAAGATTTTTGGCTGTAAGAAATGTAAAAGTAAATTTTAATACAAACTGTGGTCGATTAAAATAATCAATTAAAATTAATATAACTCCTTTCCACAATAATTTTCGTATACGATTGCGACAACTAAGTTGTCATCATCAGCAGAAAATTAATCAACTGACTTTAGACAGACTGTCTAGTATGGACTTTGTCTCTGTGCTAGTTGGCCTTGGTTACAGGTACGACACCGTGGTTAATTATGATAATAATTATTATAATGACAGTTGCTGAAATACTTATACACAATCCGAAAATTATTGTGGAAAGTACGAAGATTATTCTTGGAATATTTGTGCAGATTTAAAGCGATTGCAATTATTTTGGGTATACAATCAGGTTACAGTAAATATTGTTATTTTTTACGGCCTTGAGATTGTCATAACAGAAACAACCATTACATTGAACACAAATTGCCAGAACAACAAAACATTGTACCAGGAAATGACGAAAGTACGACATTGCCTTCAGTGGAGAATGTAAAGATCATAATACTACCTCCGCACGTTATACTAGAATCCACGAAAAACTTTGTTAAGGCAATGAATCAAGACGGTGATGGTTTTAAATACCTTCGAAAAAAGTTTCGAAATATACTAGAATAAAAACTAAAAGAAGATACTTCCTTAGGACATCAAATACCAGTTAAAAAATTTTAGACCAAATTAATAGTGTGGGAAAAAGATGCGTCGGTATCCATGGTACAAGTTTTTACCAGCTATTTTGGGAGACAGAAAAGAGAGAAGATTACACAACTTTGGTAATGGCTATGATACAAGCATTTCACTATACTGGATGCAATATTTTCCTTAAAGTGACCATTCTGCACTGTCACTTTGACCTTTATCCGGAAAATATGGGTGATGTTTCCGAAGAGCACGGTAAGAGGTTCAACAAAGACATTTTGAGATTGTATAAATGATACTAGGGCAAATGAAATTCTAAAATTTTTGATGATTCCTGTTGTAAGATATATTAAAATATATTATAAATAGAAAAATCTTTTAATTAAAATAGAAGCGAAATTAAAGCTAACTTGAACATCTACATTCTATTAAAATAAATGTTTCCATGTAAATATAGGAATTAATATACGTTATTTGATGGCAAAATTTGAAATTTTTTGCCAGTAAAACTGATCGCGTTAGTCGTCTAGATTGTGTAGTATACAATTTGCCATTCTTGGAAGTATTGGATTGGCAACTATGTACTTTCGGTTTTTACTGATAGAGAGCGTTGCTTTATTTTTTGTATAACGTATGTTAGTGCTGTACTTTACCGTTTGTCGCGTGATACTAGTCACATTGACGTAACTTCAGAAGCAAGTAGTGCGTGATTTTTATTAAAGCTATTAGTTGTGGGTTAATTTTAAATGGAGTGCAGAAACGAACATTTTCGACATATTTCACTATTTTATTTCCGTAAAGGAAAGAAAGCTGCTGCGGCTCACAAAAAGATATGTGAAATTTATGGTGCTAATTGCTTAACAGAGCGCACGTGTCAGAATTGGTATAAAAAATTCCGTTCTGGAGATTTTTCCCTCAAAGATGAACAACGTTCTGGTCGACCTACTGAAGTTGATGATGACCAAATCAAAGTCATAATTGAAGAGCATCGTCATATAACTGTTCGAGAGGTTGCGTAGAGGCTACATGTATCGCACACAACAATTGAAAAAGATCTAAAATATCTTTGGCTAATTAAGAAGCTTGATATTTGGGTACCTCACGAATTGAAAGAAATTCATTTAACACAAAGAATCAACTTTTGCGATATGCACCTTAGACGAAATGAAACCGACCCTTTCTTAAAAAGAATCATCACTGGTGATGAAAAATGGGTCCTGTACAGTAACATAGTTCGAAAACGATCATGGAGCAAACACGATAAACCAGCTCAAACTACATCGAAAGCTGAATTGCATCCAAAAAAGATCATGCTGTCAGTTTGGTGGGATTACAAAGGTGTTGTGTTTTTTGAGCTGCTTCCAAGGAAGCAAACGATCAATTCTGATGTTTACTGTCAACAATTAATAAAACTGGATGGAGCAATCAAAGAAAAACGGCCAGAATTATCAAATCGGAAAGGTGTAGTTTCCCACCAAGATAATGCAAGGCCTCACACATGTTTAGCAACTCGTGGGAAACTATTGGAGCTTGGCTGGGAAGTGATGCCACATCCACCATACAGCCACCATCTGATTACCATTTATTTCGAAGTTTGCAGATTTCTTTGAATGGTAAAACTTTCACAAATGACGATGACCTTCACTCGCACCTGGTTCAGTTTTTTGCTGATAAGGACCAGAAATTTTATGAGCGCGGAATCATTCAGCTGAAAGAAAGATGGCAAAAGGTCATTGAGCAAAATGAAAAATATATAATTGAATAAAAACTATTCTTTGTTTAAAAAAAAGTGTTCTATTTTATACTACAAAACCGAAAGTACTTGGTTGCCAACCCAATATTTTCAACGCGGCAAAAGCTGTTTAAAAAAGTCTCCCTTTTGCAGCTTTAATTTTGAGTATTAAAATTAGTTAGCTAAGTTTCGGTTTAATATTTACGTTTCAATGCACCATACACGTTCTTCAATACGTACCCTTCTTTAAATAGTAATTAAATGACTGCAGTACAATAAAATGGAATAAATCTAATATTAATTTAGAAGAACGGCATTAAAGGAACACGCTTCAAACCGTGGCCTTCATATTTAACTAACTTACATTAACTAAATGGTTAATATTCGATTTTAATAGAATAGAAAGGTCCTGTTTATTGTTTGTTTTACTAGTTTTATGTGGGCACATTATATTCTATTAGTTTCGACATTGTTTGCCTACCCGTTCAATACATGATAATGAGTTTAATACAACGGATAAGAGGTTTTATTACTTAGGACCTTCCATTTACGAAGTACCCATAACAGTAGTTATGTTCACGAATTGTTAGTTACGTTAATGACCATAAAGCAAGGAGACCGGGTATTGATTTTTAGGCGTAATGAGTGTTTTAAATAAGACAGTTAAACTTAAACTTTGGAACGATAGCTGTGTTTCAATATTAAGGTCGAATTTCATGTATACACGCTTCCTCTGCGAAACGTACAAAACTTTAGATACAATGATTTGATACGACATACAGGTGGTCCTCGAAATTAAAGGATTGTAATGGGTTGGCAACTAAGTACTTTCGGTTTTGTAATATAAAATGAAACACTTTTCTTTAAACAAAGAATAGTTTTTAATCAATTATACGTTTTCCATTTGGCTCAATGACCTTTTGCCATCTTTCTTTCAGCTGCGTGATTCTGCGCTCACAAAATTTCTGGTCATTATCAGCAAAAAAGTGAACGAGGTGCGAGAATTCTGCAAACTTCGAAATAAATGGTAATCAGATGGTGCTAGATCAGGACTGTATGGGGTATGTGGCATCACTTCCCAGCCAAGCTCCAATAGTTTCCCACGAGTTGCCAAAGATGCGTGAGGCCTTGCATTATCTTGGTGGAAAGCTACACCTTTCCGATTTGACAATTCTGGCCGTTTTTCTTTGATTGCTTCATCCAGTTTTATTAATTGTTGACAGTAAACATCAGAATTGATCGTTTGGTTCCTTGGAAGCAGCTCAAAAAACACAACACCTTTGTAATCCCACCAAATTGACAGCATGATCTTTTTTGGATGTAATTCAGCTTTCGATGTGGTTTGAGCTGGTTTATCGTGTTTGCCCCATGATCGTTTTCGAACTATGTTACTGTACAGGACCCATTTTTCATTACCAGTGATGATTCTTTTTAAGAAAAGGTCGGTTTCATTTCGTCTAAGGCGCATATCGCAAAATTTTATTCTTTGTGTTAAATGAATTTCTTTCAATTCGGGAGGTACCCAAATATCAAGCTTCTTAACTACCCAAGACATTTTAAATGTTTTTCAATTGCTGTGTGCGATACATGTAGCCTCTCCGCAACCTCTCGAACAGTTACATGACGATCCTCTTCAATTATGACTTTGATTTGGTCATCATCAACTTCAGTAGGCCGAACAGAACGTTGCTCATCTTTGAGCGGAAAATCTCCAGAACGGAATTTTTTATACCAATTCTGACACATGCGCTCTGTTAAGCAATTAGCACCATAAACTTCACATATCTTTTTGTGAGCCGCAGCAGCTTTCTTTCCTTTACGGAAATAAAATAGTGAAATATGTCGAAAATGTTCGTTTCTGCACTCCATTTAAAATTAACCCACAACTAATAGCTTTAATAAAAATCACGCACTACTTGCTTCTGAAGTTATGTCAATGTGACTAGTATCACGCGACAAACGGTAAAGTACAGCACTAACATACGTTATACAAAAAATAAAGCAACGCTCTCTATCAGTAAAAACCGAAAGTACTTAGTTGCCAACCCAATTCTTATAGTATAGTCCTTTAATTTCTCTATTTACCAATGGATTTAAATTTTATTTGGTATATAAATTTTAATGGGGACTGTGATTGTTTAAATTAATCTATAAGAGTTAATATTAATTAATTAATATCTAATAATAAATAGAAGTTAATATTAATTAAGTAATATTAACCTTTATATTTGGTAAATCAATCATAATGAAAAATTACTATTTTTAAATATCAGAACGACAGCACTTACTGTAATTCCGGAAGTGATAATAATAATAATAATAATATCTTTATTGTCCAACAGACAAGCCATTTAAAGGACAAATCAAACAATATGTACAGTGTGCAAGTATTAAATGAAACTAACTTAAATATATATAAAAATTAAAATTTACAAAATAATAATAAACGAAAACTAAAAACTTAAGAATATATTTATAGGCAAAAAAATAACTTATATGAAACCAAAGTTGTACCACACTCTTAAACCACCGAAAGTATTACCCATGAAAAGGATCTGAGAATAGCCTATTCGCATTCCTGCACATATGGGTAAGTGGAGCTTTCAATAGAACAATAGTCCTGGCCCTCGGAAGAGCAAAGGAATCAAAAGACCGAGTGGAATGAGAAGGAACCAATAGACAAACCTGAGACAGTACAGAAGGGGCATCCACACCATTATTGATCAAGTTAACAAGAAACTTCGCACTGGTAGCATCCCTACGACAAGACAAAGATTGGAAGCTGTGTCTAACCAATAACGCCTCATAATCAACTCCCCTCGGTGGGTATGTACCATCAAGCCGGTAAGATAAGTACTTTAAAAATCTTTTCTGGATTCTCTCCAGAAACAAACTCTGATAAATATAGCACGGATACCATACCACCGAGGCATACTCAAGCTTAGTCCGGGCAAAAGCATAGTATAAAACCTTGAGAGCCGTAATGTTATTAAAATGTCTGCAGGAACGCACAAGGAAACCCAAAGCACGTGACGTCGAGGCACATATAGTAGAGATGTGATCTGTAAATTCCAATCTGGAGTCTAACAGGACCCCAAGATCCATAATTCCCGACTTCCTCAGAATGACAGTGTGATCAATGGTGTACTGACTAATAACGGGATTATTGCTTTTAGTAAAAGTGACCACAGCACACTTATCAACATTATTAATAATATCATTCTGCACACACAAGTGATGTTAATATTATAAATTTAAGTAAAACGCTTAAATTATTTTTGCATAATTTGAATTTATATAACATTTTACATCTAACCAACGTATTATTTTTCAATTTCCGTTACTATGGTTACAAAAAAGAACTAATTTTTTGTGTTTGAATCTAGAAAAGTGAGAATCATATAATATTGTCTAAAAGTGATCAAGTAATGCTAAAATCATGTAAACATTATACTAGGGTAGCCATTTATATTTCGGGAACTGGCAACATTGTTAGTGTTGATTCCGATCTGATGATTGCATCGTGAAGTTTGTCATTTTTGACAATATATTAACCTTGACGGTATTATCCGATCGCCATTAAATTTGATGTCAGCGAAAAAATGGAATTAACCCGCGAACATTTTCGTGCAATTATTTTTCAGAACTTTCGGCGTGGATTATCTCAACAGGAATGCATTGACGAGCTGAATTCTTTATATGGTGATGAAGCATCGAAAACTACAGTATATCGTCGGTATAGTGAATCCGAACTTGGACGGCGTTCTTTGGACGATGAATTTCGGGAAGGTTGTCCCACAAATGTTGTTGTGTCAGAAAACATTAATGCAGTGCTATCTGCTTCTGGGTTTCCGGGCTGGAACCGCGTCACTTGTATATCTGCCGACGTTTCGTATTCATTTGTATGGGACATCTTCAGGGCTGAACTACTGCTTAATAATGCTTCGACACTATTTTCTTTTTGTGAAAAATTAATTTTTTTAAGTAGAACGTGATGGGTAACTTGCTATACATGTATAGAGAATTATTTTATTAATTTTAATACGTCCTTCTTTTGTTTAAATTTATTAAATGTAAGATTATTACACATTGCAAATCGGTATGGGGACATACCTCGATTCAGAATAACCGTATGTGAAAGTATTGTGTAAGAATATTGTTTTGAATATCTGTGAATATAATTGTATAATTAGAACTTGCATAATAAGAAGGCTTGAGTATCTTGTTCTGTTAGGACTACATTAATGTTAGTTAGTTGCTGTCATCATCAGTGTGAACCCTGGTACGACACTGTGGTTAATTTCTGCTGATGATGACAACTTAATTGTCGAAACACGTATACAAAATACGAAACAACGCAAGAGAGAATGCAAATTAATAATAAACGTGAAATAAGTGATTTGAAAATGTTTTCAGAAGGTTTTATTTTAGGATAAGTTCCATTTTTCTCTTTCGAAAAGATATATTTTATTTAATTTAGTTTGTTTAAGAAAAATATAGTTAGCCGTGATCGCAAGTAATTCGAAGTAGTATATTGTTACAAGCCTCAGTAAACAACAAACACATTGTTATTACACGAATATCTTAGTCAGCATTAATAATATAAATAAATACACATCAAGTCGCTGTAAGAAGATGAAATTTCGTTGTCGGTATGTGCATATAATAATCTATCAATCTTTCTGTGCAAAGTGTAATATTAATTCTTTACTTAACATAATAAATATTATTCAAATATTCAATCTATAATCAACGAGCTTGCCATAAAAATATTAAGCAGAATAAAGTGAATTCTAAAAGAATTACATCCATATTGAAATAAATAAAAATTGCTGCGAAAATATAAAGGTTAAAGCCACGAATTAAACAATTCATTAACTCAAGTTCTCAATTGAAAAAAAAGAAAGCCTACGGAATTTTTCTAAAACTAAACAGCCTTGTTATCAGAAATAAATTATAATAATACATCGACTTTTATTTATTTATTTTTATATATATATATATATATATATATATATATATATATATAATAAACAAGGAACTAGTAGGTAATTCGGTCTGTGAACTGAAAAACTTGATATTTTTTCTTTAGACTCTCTATATTTCGTCACTGCTTGGTGACTTCTTCAGGAGAACCAAGCTACAATTAAAAATAACAATAAATGTATAAAAGGTACAAAATACCTATTATACTTACAAAATTATCAAAGCCACACACTAACTAGACATAACAATACACAACATATACCGTCACGATCGAAGAACATTATATATTGTCTCATCTAACCTTGACACCTATTAAATCAATTTATCGCGACTCTAAACAATAATAATTTAATTGTATTCTAAGGTAAAACTACATCACAAAACAACCACATGTCGAAAAAAACGTGACAGAGAAAAACAAAATTTTTGTAATAAACACAGTAAAAATACAATAAAAAGTGCTATGTAAAAATGTAAAACAACATAAACTACAGTCAACTAAATTGAAAACAAACAGGGGCCGGTCAAAAATCCAATCACCGATACGTCATCCGTCAATAGAACGCATTATATTTAAGATGTTGTAGTAAATGATATGTAATCTATCATCTGATTTGAAGTTTATACAATTACCATGCTTGCCAATGTGATACATCTCTAAGAATAACCTTCTTTTATAGTTACTTTCTGTTTCCAAAATCTTAACATCGGCAAATTCAAACTATGATGGGCCAATGCGCATAACATCTTATCTATACGGCAATCACTTTTGTGTTGGGCTACACGTTGTTTCAACCACTGGGCGGACTGACCAATGTCAGAACCATCACAATCCGAACAATCGATCTTATAAATTGTATTGATATTCATCATTAATGGGATTTTATCCTTTGTTCGTGTAAATAGTGTGTTTAGATTGGTGATGTTGTATTTCCCAATCTTTAAATATTTATATCCTCTAAATAATTTAACAATGTCTTCCGAGAGGTCCGGTACATAAGATAGCCTACGATAAACAAACTGGTGGGTCGCATCCTCAGTGGGTCCGTCATAAAAGTTGGTATTATATATGAGAATTTTTAAAATATGTTTTGGATACCCATTTCTCACAAAGATATTAAATAGTTCTTTTAGATTCTTTTTAAGAAACTGATTGTTGCTGATGTGTGTGACTCTGTTCTTTACTGCTATCACAGTATTATGCTTTTGATTAACAGGATGGTTTAAAAGGTAGTGGATATATCTGTCAGACGCAGTCGGTTTCCTGTACCAATCAGTGATAATGACATTGTCCTCCGTTCTGTATGTAGGAGATGTTCAAAATGTTCGCCGCAAACGTCTTGACAACATCCTAATCTTAAATAAAAATTTTTTCTAACGTTGCTCAACATCTCAGGTGTGACCGATCTAATCGCAACTATTATTCGTCTTCTTAAGTCAGCTAAGTCGAGGGGTTTAGTTTTGTATACTATACTCTTGACATATCCCCATAAGAAGAAGTCTAATGGCGTTAGATCAGGGGATCGTGCTGCCCATTCCATCGATCCTCGCCTACTTATCCACCGATTCGGGAATATTTGGTTGAGGTACTGCCGGACATTGATTTGGTGATGGGGTGGTGCTCCATCTTGCTGGAACCACATCGTATTTGCTGGAACTTGTGGGTTTGCTAGATCAGGATATAAGTTTGTCAAAGCTGGCACGAGATTATTTTGAAGCAATGCTAAATAATTGTCGCCATTCAAATTTCCATCAATGAAAAAAGTACCTACGATATGATCTCCAACAATTCCTGCCCAAACATCAACCTTCTCAGTGTATTGCGTATGTTCTTCCCTCATCCAGTGAGGATTTTCCCTGGACCAATAGCGGCAATTTTGACGATTAGCATGACCGTGAAGCGTAAAGGTACACTCATCAGAAAATAAAATATGTTCTAATTGGATCACATTGTTATCTAACATTGTCATCATTTGTTCACAAAAATACGTTCTACTATCAAAGTCGTCTTCCATGAACTCCTGAGTTGGTATAATTTTATAGGGATGCATTTTATTTTCTTTTGTGCGAGTAATCGATGAATGGCAAACATCGAACATTGACGCTGCTTGTCTACTAGAAGTATGCGGGTTTTCTTCAAACTCAAGCACAATATCCAGTTTGGTATCATTACTTACTGCATTCGCAGCTGCTTTTTTTATTTGCCTTACATGTCCAAACTCGCGAAACTGCTTTTCTATTTTACTAATTGTTCCTTGGGATATAGGCGGCAAATTTGGAAATTTCTCATGAAATAATTGAGCAACTTCCATTTATGTCCATGTGTTATCTCCATAACCAATCATCTGCAGAATTGTTATTTTGTGCATTTCTGTTAAATGAACCATTTTGCTGAAATGTAGTTAACGAAATTCAAACAGTTATGACACTGACAACACTATGACACTGACAACACTTTGCTAAGGCAAGGTATTTTTAAACGTAGTACAAGTACAATTAAAGATTTTCACTTAATTGTTCGGTAAACAAACTATTATGTGAAAATCTTATTTTAATTGTAAACAAAATTATTAATCTGAAAACATTTAATATATCCGAAACAGTCGAAGATAGGTATAGGACATTGTACATGAAATATGTCTGGAATTTTCTAAAGAATCCAAAAATTTAATATTTGACAGGGTATTGCATTTAAAATAAGAAAGTTGGTATTGACCACTTTTACATGACACCCTGTATATAAACTTTTTTATTTAAAAAAATACGCAACTAAAAATCCCAATCGACGCAACTAAAAATCCCACCCTTCCATTTAATTATTATCGAATTTATTCCATTTAGCTGATACACACTGTATAATGTCATCAATACATTTGAAAATAAAGGGCAACTTATAAGGAAGTGTCGGGATAATGCAATCAAGAAAAGAAAATGGTTCATATATATATATATATATATATATATATATATTTCAAAAATAAATTGTCTGCGTCTCCCTATATATACAAACATCCATTAACGAGAATTTACAAATGCACAGATAAGATGAAAAAGGAAAAGAAAATGCCAGATGTTGCTCTTAAAAAACATCAACTAAAAACATTTAAAATGCATAAGTCTTTTGGCAAGAACACAGTTAAGAAAATAGTTAATTTAAAAATGCTTATGTGTTTGTAAATTTTATAATATTAAACAAAAAAATATATTTTTAACAAATGTAAGTAACACGAATATTTATATAAATAAAAAAACTATTATTCATAATTGGAAATATTTAACTGTAAAAAGTATTGTATTATAGGTTAAAGAAAACAAATAACTTGAAAAAGGCCGACCCCTCCCCCGAAATGTCGTTAAAATAAATTAAATGTTTTATTAACTTAACGGTCGAAACTCCCAATAAAAAATGACTAAAGATTATAACGACAACAAAAAGACCAAGATATTAAAGAAGTAAAAGAAGTAATTATGGCGTGGACCACTTGGTATACTTTTCATAAAGAGTTCTTAAATTCATATACCACAATAATAATAAAGTAACAAGATACAAATTCTCTGTGACTATTCACGGCCAAATAATTGAAATTTTACATGTTCACAAATAAGGCATTTCAAATTTCTCATTTCCTCAGAATTAAACTAAAAAGATAGATAAATTTTGCCCTAAAAATCGTTTTTAGCACCTTCAAAAACGTCAGCACACGAGCGTACATTAATGTTCAATATCTTTTCGAAATAAGCAACTGTTATGAGCCTTTGAAGAAAATGAACTTTTGGTCAAAATAAAATGTTTTAAATGTTAGTTTTGGTAGTAAAAAAAAACGTAATTCTGAACTAACACATTCACTACTTTTCCTAACAAAATTATTTCACGTTGAAAGATAATCCACTTACATGACAGTTCACATTTTAATATGATTTTTCAGCTTTTTCATTCTTTTGGGATTAAACCGAAATAGAATAAAGTTAAATCAATTTCGACATTAAAATCATTTTCCGGACCTTCGCAAACGTCAGTACACGAGTATTAATTCGTTAATGTGCTATAACTTTTCAAAAATAGCAAATATTGCGAAAAATTGCGATTAAGTATAAAGTTCTAAAATGTGACTGGATAACAAGTAAAATAGTAATTCTGAACCAGTAGAAAACGAATTTTCTACTGTTGATGACAAACAAGTAAATGTCTGTTGACCGAGATCGCAATGTCAGATGAAAGTGTTTTGACATTTTAAATAGAGATGCAGATCCAGTCTTCTCATTTATTTTGTTAATAGCAAAATCATTCAAACTTTGCAGATACTATATTTACTCGTAAAAAATTCACATTTTGAGAAAAGTAATTTTGATGGAGCCTGTGGTTGATTAACTTATTCACTTAGGGTTGATATATAATCCCTTTCCACATTAATTTTCGTATTCTGTATACGAAAATTAAGGTGGAGATGGATTATATATCAACCTTAAGTAATTAAGAAACATTTTGATGACTTTTCATGTCCTCGTCCTCAGGGTTAGGTCGAAATAGTTAAATTTTGACCTAAAAATCGTTTTTAGCTCTTTCACCAACGTCAAGTGACGATTTGTACAATATATAGATAGAATAACTAATTTGGGCTTCGTAAAATGTAAAATACCAGTTGTGATTTAGCGAAATACGAATTTTCTTTTGTTTGTAGCAAAATCTTTTAAACTATAGAGACAATGGATTTTAACTTTTAAAAATTCGTATTCTGAAGTAATATTGCAAATTTCCTATCAAATTTTGACTTCAGAAATAATTTTAGAACCTTCGATAGTATCAGTATACGAGCGTTTGCTATGTTAATAAACAATAATTTTTCAAAAAAACCAAAAATTGAGATTTTCCTCAGTTTTAAATTTGAACTTTGTAATACATAAAACAATACGAACTTTCTACTGTTCGCAGCAAAATGGTTTTTCAAGTATCTTATTCTGTTAGGGCTAAATCAAAAATAATTTGGACATCAGAATGTTTTCTAGGGTTTTACAAAATGCCGGCACACGAACATTCGTTAATTTACAACAACTTTTAAAAAATAGCAGTTTTTTCGTGTTTGAAGAAATTGGAATTTTCCTCAAAATAAGTAGTTTTGAATTCGTACCTCGTAATACGTAAGACAATATTTCTGAACCAGCAGAGTCAGAATTTCCTACTTTTCATAGCAAAATCATTCAAACTTTAGGGTAATCCACTTACACGTTCAAAAATTCATATTTCGACTTGGTTTTTGAAGTGTCTCATTCTCACAGGATTAAGCCAAAAGAATTAAATAAGCTTTGACATTAAATTCGTGTTTATGGCCTTTGAAGGTGTCAATACAGGTGTATTTGTTAGTATACAATAACTTTTAAAAGACAGTAATTTTACTGAATGGAAAATTGAATTCTTCTTCAAAATATAAAATTCTAAATTTCATAGAAATTTCTTACGATTGATTGCAAAATCATTAAAACTATGAATATAATCCATTTACACATTAAAAAATTCACATTTCGATAGGTCTTGGTTAAGTTTTGATTTCGAAATCGGTTTTAGTGCCTCGTCAAGATCACCAGGCAAGAATTTGTACATACCATAACTTCAAAATTGACAACTTCCTTGCAAATGTGAAATTTAAGCCAAAATCCAAATTTTAGATTTGGACTTCACAGTACGTTGAACGTTAGTTCTGAATCCATAGAATATTAATTATTTTCTATTATTCATAGCAAAATCTTTAAAATTTTAGAAAAAATTCATTTCAACATTCGAAAGTTTAAATTTCAAAGTAATTTTTCAAGTCCACCTAGGTCTCCTTCTATTTAAACACTCTTCGACTTTTTTATTTGGGTCTACGTAAAAGATCAGGTTTACGTGCAAACATTTGACAATGTCAAAGATCTTCGTTAACCTGCTTTTATAGCATTTCGTAGCGTGTAACATCAAAAACTAAGCAGTACAATTAAGTTGATAGTATGCTCAATTGTTGAATATTTTATAATTTTTTTTTCGTTTTACAGACTGTATTTTTTAAAATACATTTTTAATTTTTTGTAAATAAATAGTGCATGTACCGCATGTCATTATAAAGAGGAAAAAACACGTTCAAACATTTTTCAAAGCCTAACTTGATGTTCCATCAAACTATTTTAATCCGAGAGGCGAAATTTTAAAAAAAGTCGATAATAAAATACACCTTAAGAAAGTAAAAATCAAAATTATATACCTACTACTTTCAAAAAGTTATTGCAAGGAGAAGAATTTCGACTTTTTTCTATCTTTTATCCTGAAGTACATGGACAATTGAAAATTCAATAACCTCTTATAATTTCACTAGACACAAAAGAGAACAACGTTTACAAAAAAAAAAGAAATTCGACATTTTTTTTTCGTGCTAAAACACGTGAAATACATGGGAATCTGGAAATTAAAAAATATTTTTTAATTTCACTACTCTTAGGAATAATTCAATTTAATCAAAGCTATTTTTTGTAATAAGATACCCCTCACACTATACTGGAAATGTTATCTGGGACGTATTGTATAGACAAAAATATTTTACATTATTTTACTGTATTATTACAATAAAATTGGTAATTTTAAAATAATTTGTTGTAAATTATTTAAAAAGAATAAATATGCTAATAAAACGATATTTAAATTTAAAAATTATTGGGGGAGAAACATTTCTGTTTTTTAAAAAGTTAAATTAAATTTTGTTTTAAATTTCTTTAGCACTAAAAATTTTTATCAGCACATTTGATCGAATTTTTAAAACTTTTCCATCATCCATCGAATTTTTATATTTTATTTTAAAATAAACCATTTATTAATAATGTATAACAATATCAAAAATTTTATTTATTTTTTAGGGCACCCTGATGTAAAATATATTTGTTTTTATACTAATTTAATAAATAAGAAATATATACAGGTGCATTCCAAATAAAACTTTTTCTGCGATTTATAAATATAAAATTCGTTTGTTTATTTTTGTATATCTGATAAAAAGCGAATTTCTATAGGAAGACGTTCATTTCCTGGATTTGATGGGAGACTGTTTTTGCTGCACTATATTTCCTCAAATAAGAAGTTTTTGACGTTCTTTTATGGGAATGTCATTCACTGTATGTACGCGAAGTCCTTCAAAATGAAAAAAGAAACGTTAGGAAAAACACAGAAACTGCATCCAATCGTAAGAGTTACTTAACATTAAGATTTACCCACGTAAGAATGCCCATTAAGAAAACATACTTCAAGCGTTCTATACACACCGCCACAATAAATGGTTAAACGCAATCGGAACACTTTTTACATATCCCTCGGTGGCGCAAAGTAAAAAAAACTTGGGAAAAACTTACTTTTATGCAGGCGAAGCAGTGCTTCTATTAACTCGTCTGATGCTCTCCTGTTAGCTGTTAGATTCATCGAACCGTAAAAGGATATCTCTCACTTCATGTCAAAACACTCGACTTTCAAGCGCGAGCACACCGAGCTTTTTCACACGCTACCGAACCAAAATGCGCCTTTTCGGTCGCCCGCACACGATGGGAACAATGGGGAGCGTCGAGACGCGCCGTAAAAACGTCGTTGTGAGGACGACGACAGCGACACCTGGCACGCGACACGCGTACAGCGAAACTGTTAGGATGCCACTTGACGAAAAGCAGTTTCGAAAACCTAAGACCGCCGATGTTGCCGGCGCATGCGTTTTTCACTATCTTCAAGAATTAATCACCTAATCGCTTGATACACACCGGTTTATTATTATTGCTATTGCTTGGGCTTCTTTTGGAAGGCGCCTGTTCTGATTGCCAAACGTAGTGATTTCGCTATCTTTTCACGAGATAGTTTGAGGATAAAATTTTATTCTTTTCACACCTACTTTGACTTTTTTTGTTATTTTCTAGAAATTGTGTTTTTGCTTCAATATTAAAATTAATAATAGTAATAACAATAATAATAGTAATATTACTACAGAAGCAGTCAAAACAACTAATTGTCAGGTTACAAAGGGTACTAGGAAAGTTTTGCAATATGACGCAACAA
Source organism: Dermolepida albohirtum (assembly GCA_031893035.1). Lineage (NCBI taxonomy): Eukaryota > Metazoa > Arthropoda > Insecta > Coleoptera > Scarabaeidae > Dermolepida > Dermolepida albohirtum. The sequence continues at coordinate 39,861 of JAVIWB010006656.1, forward strand.
TGAATCGTAGGAAGCTGCTTGTTGCTGCATGCTGAGACATGCTCATACGTACATAGTAGCCGCCGCGCCATGTCGTTGGGCTCAGTTATCCATTAGCAGTGAGTGTGTAAAGTGCTTGCGATGGCATCGTGGTCACGAAGTGAGATAAGGGCAGTTTTGCGCTGTAATTTCGTGAGTGGTTTAAACATAGACCAGGGCTTCGAAGAAATGACTCTTGTACTAGGTGATGTTTGTCCACATCGCACAACGATATTGAGGTGGTATAGACAATTCCAAAGGAGAAGTTTAACTGTTGAGGATGCTGAGAGGTCGGGAAGGCCACGAAAGTCAGTTACAGAGGAAAGCGATACCACTGTGAGGAAAATGCTTGGCGAAGACAGGCGATTGACCTACAAACAGATAAAAGTTACTTCAGGCCTCAATGCACCAGCAATTCGTTGGATTCTGCATGATCATTTGCACGTGAAGAAACTTCTTCGTTAAGTTCTCTCTGCATTGACTGACTGAAGAGCAGATGACACGACGTGTGACGTAGTGCCGGGAGATGCTAAAAAAGTTTAATAAGGGACAATCTCTGTATGTGAACAACATATTACGATGTGCCGACCAAAGCTCAAAACAAAGTTTCGGTCTTTGATGGTGAAGACACACCCGTAGTTGTCAGAAAATCCCGATCTGTAAAGAAGAAAAGAAGAAGCTGTATTTTTCAAATCGAGTGGAATTGCGGAATGCGTCCTTTCGGACACACAGAAGACAGTCACAGCTAAGTAGTATACTGAGCAGTGCCTGTCTAAAGTCATTGGATCTATGAAGAACCTGCGGCCAAAATCAAGAATGGACTCCTAGTTCCTGCATCACGATAATGCTCTAGCTCACCGCGCCAAAGCCTGCACCGAATATTTAACCACGACAGGATTGAAACTTCTCGAGCGCCCTCCCTACAGTCCAGATCTTGCTCTCTACGACTTTGCATTGTTCCCGCATGTGGCAATGAAACTAAAAGGGAGGCAGTTTTCTAGTGATGAGGATCTTCTGCTAACTGGGGACAATGAGTATGCAATACTCCCTAGTGAAACTTAGCAGAACTGGTTTAAAGAATGATTTCAGAGGATGGAGAAGTGTATTGAGTGTAGAGGAAATTACTATGAAAAAAATTAAATAAACAAAACTGTATTGTAAAACTTTCCTAGTACCATTTGTATTTACAGGTATTACAATAAAACAATTTCTTTATTACATAGAAACTCTAAAAGTAGGTCCAAATATACACACACACAAACAAACAAGAAATAGTCCTTATTAAAACAACAGCAATAGTTGGAAAATTTCTCAATCAACAGCAGAAGATTCATAAACTGGTCAATATTGTCACTGGATCGCCACAATCAGAAATATGACAACCGCTTTCAACTAGGCACACTAAACATTACAAAACTTGTAGTAAGTACCATTTTGTTTTTTATAATAAGCAAAACCGCGTACAGTCCGAGTTCAAACCCATAGATACGTATGTGGATTAAATGAGAAGTTTCTCTGCATTAAATTGAGGAAGTGTGAGAATATATCATAATGAAAAGAAGAAGGAAAGGAAGAAGATGAAAAAGGAGAATTACTTTTTTCCCTGTCTGCTCAATTGTGAAGACACCCCATAATTTACCTGATGGGTAAAAGTTTACAATAGAAGAAGTATCCAACAAGAATTCAAACAGATAACAACCATTAAGACCAGTACCATATATTCTAGAAGTTTAGATCGGAGACTTCGTGAAACATGCATATTTATTCCGTAACGCAAGTAGACCAAGATATATTGCTTATCAGGTTCCTCCTTACAGCTCTAGACAAATAGCTCATTCCAAGTAAGGCAACAGTTATTTTAAAGCTTACGGAAAGCCTTGCGAGAACGTCTCATGCTACAAAAGTGCAACAATTTGCAAATAATAAAGTTTCGAAACACAATCTTAAACAAAATTTCAAGATCCAAACATTTTATCACTTATTTTATGGATCTACGAATTACTAATTTCTCTCTTCCAGGAATTAAGTCACATTATAAATAACAATTTCTCCAAACGCGATATTCAACAAACCGCAGACCGACATCTTAATTTTTGAATTCCACAACCCAATACTGGGCATATGTACATCATCCTCCCTCTCTAAAGCCCATATACCCTATATACAATCCGCTACAGTAGAATACTTCTTAAAAATAACATCAAAACCATCCTCAAGCTCCATTCCAAATATTCAGACCCATTTTCAGTTAAAGGTCGTGTATCTGTAGAATCACCTGGGGTGTACAAGATTCCTTGCTTGTTTAGCAGTGTCTATATACTGGCAAAACAAAGTGGTCTGTTCGCATTCGTGTTTTATAGCCTGCTGCGCGTAACTGATCCTGCACTTGCTGAACAGTGGCTTGAAACCAGGCACCATATCGCATCAGTTATTACTATGGCCGAAAAATCCGTGAATTTATAGAGATCTCTAAGCACCCCAATAACCTAATCGATGATGATTGTTACTCTCTACATAACGACTGACAATCCTGTATTTCCAAACTTTTCAACTGTAATCGTACAAAAATTGTCGAGGACATGGTTCTAGTCCGGAAGCCAAGATAAAGAAAATATGGTCCTACGACAGAATAATTTTGAGGAATACAATATTTGACAAATTCACCTACAAACACGTAATATATGTATTACCCCTTAATATGAAGGGAATTAGTTGTTTAATTGCCCGATACATTTCCTTTTAGTACCATTGTTCTGCTCTATAATATTACCCTTAATTGGGTAATCTAGCGATTCTTCGAAACGTCCTCTCCAAACATTTATCTCGCCGGTCTTAATGTCCCCGACCATAAACCACGAATGCCTCGGTCCGCCTTAACCTTCCGCAGTAAAATGTGCATACAAACGGCAATTGAAAACGGAACGAGAAAAGCTTCTTATTACACTTACGCCGTTCGCCGTTGAAACATCATCATCATAAGACGAATAGTAGACGCCCATTCAGACACCGTTGACGATAAATTGAACGATTAAAACACTTGTAACTATTTGGCGTAAAAGTTGAGCACGCTGGAAAGCCATGAAAGAGTTTTTCTTCTTTTTCCCTGATCCGTCGTAAGGTTTAAAAAAAGCTTAAATGAATTACTTCTCTCTTTCAATCTTTTAGCAACGTTCACATTGCGACAACAAAGAAAGTTGCACCTTTATTCGTAAAAAATAGAAATCTTAATTCGAGTTGAGAAAATAGATTTACGTTGTTATGAAATGGAATTTTTACGCGATTTTTTATGGTTAACCTTTCATACCATGTATTCATTAATATTTGATATTTCTAGAGCGGTTGCACTGGTTAAAACACCAGGATCGTAATAAGTACGAACTGAATATTTACGGTGACTCATACAAAGCCGATCGCCCTACACAGTCGATTATTTGTTATATGTTTGTCGGTATTAAGGCTGCAGAAACGAATGCTTTCGCAGTAGCGTACGGTTCAGTTACTATCAGTATTGAAAATAATAAATATAATTACTTACTAGTTTAGTTTTTTTTTGTGTTGTTGATGTAGAGTGACGCAAAAATTCGCTGCAGTATTGCGCCATTGATATGCCTTCCAGTGCTGACTCCAGAGAAGTCTGTTTAAACTCACGAATTCGTTTAAAGATTTAATAAAGATTTTCTTGGTAGAAACTACAAATTTGTCTACTTTTGGATAACTGTTTCTTATAAATTCAGCTACAAAATGACATGCATGAAGCAAACTGGTTAAACTCCCATCTGTAACCAACATTACATGTTGGGTTGCTAATATATTGAACTTCCCAAAGGTATGTTTTATAGTTTCTACTATACTTTCCGCGTTTGTCCTCTGTAATATTCTACTACGTACAAGAAGGGTCAAGGAAATCTCACCGCTTTTTAAAGTGCGCACTAACACATTTAAAATACTATTCTTTCTGGCATCCGTTGTTTCATCCACCGTCAGCCATATTTTTATATCTTTCGGCTCTGCTTTTATTTGACCCGTAATAGTGTTTTTCACCTAAGGAAAATTATACTGTAATTGACCTGTTGTTGGCAATCTCCATTCCGGAACATATTTCCCTCAAAAATTTCGAAATTCATCATTGTCTACAATATTTTGTGGAATGTTACACACACTTAGCATAAAAATAGTTATATAGAAGAGAAAGTTTGTGATATATTTTTGTAACAGACAGCGCTAGATAATTTTTTCAACTACTAGATTTATTCCCATTTAAAAGATGTAATGTATCAGTATTTTAAAACATTTTCTGTAATTTGATTAAAGTCTTCTCTATGTGTTTTATTTAACTTCATTTCAATTGCCTAAGCTCTGAAGTTTGAGAGATACTGTTACAGTTTAATTCACTTCTTCTAAATTATTTGTTTCATTTGCGAAAACTCTGTATAACGTTCGTATTATCGTTAAAATCATGTATGTTCAAATGCGTATTAGTATTTCATTTCTATTTATTTTCATATAGTGTAACTTTCGTATATTCGGTGTTTGTCCAATTATGTTAAGGGTCATTGTTGCATGTTGTGAAGCGCAGTTTTTTTCAATAGTTTTGTTATCGTTCGTAAGCTTGAGCATGATGTCATTCTTATATTGACTCAGTTAGCCGACTTAATAGCTCCCCCCTTTCCCTTCGCATCTCTCCGCACCCCGATAAGGAGAGGCAGAGACGAACAAGACGTTGGGGAAGACGGTCACTAAAATATTTGAGATAGTGCTCCTTTGTTGAAGGGATTTATGAAATTGTAAGCACATGAAAACATCGTGTTAAGAGTAATAAAACTCCTTAATTAAAAAGCGACGTCTACCATTCCGAGCGTGGTTCAAGGAGTAAAACCCTGAACAACATCTACAGGTATGTCTCTGACTTCCTTAACGTACTTGTGTTATTGTATTGTGATCTATAGGGTTTTTATTTTCTGTGTGTGATTTGCCGTTTGGGCTTGGTTCTCTCTCCTGGTAGTTCGCCCTCCTTTCCTTTTGTTTTGGGGCCCAGCATCGACGCCTCTCTGCAAGCCACGAACAGGTCAGATTAAACCATTTTGTAAATGACATTATGTACTAGATAGTTAAGTTACGTTAGTAGTTATGATACGTAAATATTTGTTTCATTAATAGTGATAACTTGTGAATCATATATGTAAGTATACGGAAGTAAAAATTCATACCTTAGTTAGGTTATTAAATACGTTAGATAGATTAACGATATAACGTATTCTTTTGTATGTTGTTTTTTTTTTTGTTTTGTCTCTTTCAAGAAACTTATGTTAGTTATAAATTCATTCACACCTTTATATGTCATGCTAACATGTAATATTTATAATAAATGCTACATCATTACCTCCAGTCTAGTGATTTTTGTCCCATCAACCAATTAAGAACCTGCAGTGCCGAAGCACTGTAACAATACCAATTCGAGAAAATCGAAATTTTCGTGAAAATATGAAGTTTCAGTTTGGATTGCATACTGAACTAGCCAAACACACAATTTCTACTGTTCTTGACAAAATCGTTCAAGCTTCAAAGTAAAGTCAACATACTGGCTAAGCTTTTCAAAGATCTTATTCTCTTACAATTAAAATAATTTACGTACACAAAATTTTTGGAATTTCGTATTCACAGTATGTGCAAGTAATTTTCAGTTAGCAAAATACTGACTTTCTACTGAACTTAGAGATGATCCATTTACACATTCGCAAGTTTATATTTCGACATAGTTTTTAAAGTGTTCAATTCTTTGAGGATTAAGCTAACAAAGTTAGATAAATTTCTACTTCAAAATCGTTTCTAGGAGTTCCGAAGGATCAGCACACAAACATTCGTTAATGTACTTTTCAAAAATACCAATTTTGGTGAGAACATCCTTTGAAAAAATTGAGATTTTCGTCCAAATAAATGGTTTTGAATTTAAGTTTCGTATTACGTAAAATAAAAGTTCTAAACTAATAAAATGGAAACTTTCTACTATTCGTAGCAATATCATTCAGAACTTATAGAAAGTCCATCTAAACTTCCAAAAATTCACATTTTCACATGGTTCTTGAAGTATATAATTCTCTCAGGATTAAACCAACAGAGTTAGATAAATTTTGGCTCCAGAATCGTTATTAGGACCTTCGAAGGACTCAACATATGAACATTGGTTGATATAGAATAATTTTTCTAAAATAATTTTATCGAGGATATCTTTTTGAAAAAATTTACATAAAAATAAACAGTTTTGAACTTCGTAGTACATATAACAGTAGTTTCGAAGTAACGAAATGCAAACTTTCTACCGTTCGTAACAAAATCATTTAAATTTTGACTTCGGAATCGCTTTTAGGACCTTCTAAAGAGTCAGCATACGAACATTTATTGATATTCAATAATTTTTAAAAAATACCAAATTTGCAAGAATACCTGAAAATTGAAATTTTCAACAAAATAAGAAATTTCCAAGTGAAGCTTCATAATACGTAAAGTAATAGTTTTGATACTGAACTATCAAAGTACGAACTTTCTACTGTTCGTAACAAAATCATTCAAAATTTGGAGATAATTCTTCTACAAGTTCAAAAATTGACCTTTCGAGGTGGTTTTTTAAGTGAGTTAGATAAATTTTAATTTCAGAATCGTTTTTAGGACATTTCAAAGAGTTAATACATGTACATTTATTAATATATAAACACTTTTTAAAAATACCAATATTTGTGAGCATATATATTGGGTTGGCAACTAAGTACTTTCGGTTTTGTAGTATAAAATAAAACACTTTTTTTTAAACAAAGAATAATTTTTAATCAATTATATATTTTCCATTTTGCTCAATGACCTTTTGCCATCTTTCTTTCAGCTGCATGATTAAGCGCTCATAAAATTTCTGGTCTTTATCAGCAAAAAACTGAACCAGGTGCGAGTGATCATTTGTGAAAGTTTTACCATTCAAAGAATTCTGCAAACTTCGAAATAAATAGTAATCAGATGGTGCTAGATCAGGGCTATATGGGGGATGTGGCATCACTTCCCAGCCAAGCTCCAATAGTTTCCCACGAGTTGCCAAAGATGTGTGAGGCCTTGCATTATCTTGGTGGAAAACTACACCTTTCCGATTTGACAATTCTGGCCGTTTTTCTTTGACTGCGTAATCCAGTTTTATTAATTGTTGAAAGTAAACATCAGAATTGATAGTTTGTTTCCTTTGAAGCAGCTCAAAAAACACAACACCTTTGTAATCCCACCAAACTGACAGCATGATCTTTTTTGGATGCAATTCAGCTATCGATGTGGTTTGAGCTGGTTTATCGTGTTTGCTCCATGATCGTTTTCGAACTATGTTACTGTACAGGACCCATTTTTTATCATCAGTGATGATTCTTTTTAAGAAAGGGCCGGTTTCATTTCGTCTAAGGTGCATATCGCAAAATTTCATTCTTTGTGTTAAATGAATTTCTTTCAATTGGTGAGGTACCCAAATATCAAGCTTCTTAACTAGCCCAAGACATTTTAAATGTTTTTGAATTGTTGTGTGCGATACATGTAGCCTCTCCGCAACCTCTCGAACAGTTATATGACGATCCTCTTCAATTATGACTTTGATTTGGTCATCATCAACTTCAGTAGACCGACCAGAACGTTGCTCATCTTTGAGGGAAAAATCTCCAGAACGGAATTTTTTATACCAATTCTGACACATGCGCTCTGTTAAGCAATTAGCACCATAAACTTCACATATCTTTTTGTGAGCCGCAGCAGCTTTCTTTCCTTTACGGAAATAAAATAGTAAAATATGGCGAAAATGTTCGTTTCTGCACTCCATTTAAAATTAACCCACAACTAATAGCTTTAATAAAAATCACGCACTACTTGCTTCTGAAGTTACATACGTCAATGTGACTAGTATCACGCGACAAACGGTAAAGTACAGCACTAACATACGTTATACAAAAAAATAAAGCAACGCTCTCTATCAGTAAAAACCGAAAGTACTTAGTTGCCAACCCAATACATTGAAAAATTGAAATTTTCGTCTAAATAAAAAGTTTTGAATTCGTGCTTCGTAATACGTAATGCAATAGATTTGAACTAGCAAAATTCGAACTTTTTACTGTTCGCAAACAGAATATTGAATTCGTGAATCATTCTGAAATAACACAGTTAAAGCTGAAAAACCTGGCGCTGTATATGAGCGATAATCTTTTTATAGAAATAGTGGTTTACCTGAACCTACCAGGACACTTTACGTGTTAAAGTCTCTTTGAATGAATTCTCTTGCAATCTCGTAGAAACCTTTAATAAACATCCAGAAACAATAAACAAAAGATGACCGGAAAACAAATTATAACAACGAAGAATCCACGGCAACGTTAGACGAAAGAGTTTTAACATTAAATAATACAATAGAATCAGAAGGTTATTTAATGAAACTTTTTCGTGTTACTGTTGAAAGTTTACTTGTAGTCTGAAAGAAAAAATATTTTACAGTAGAACAAAGTCAAAGGAGCTAACATTTCTCCAGAATAAATACGACGTTCCCTACCTGGCATATTCATATTAAAAATTTAATAATGCCGAATACAAATTGTACGCGAAAAATCGAGACAAAAATATCAAATCGAGTCGAGTAGGAAATACACATCAGATTCTTATTGCTTGCGGCATTTTCGCTAAGCGTAGACAACACCCGGAGCTCCAATTTCGGCAGCTCGAAGATTATTTCATCCAAAAATACGAGAAACAGCCGGTCGACGTCTCTTTTACAACAATCGCTGTTCTGACGATTAAATTATGAAACAACGTGTATTTCGAGTGGAGCTTTTGGCCGAAGTCCAGGTGTAAAACTTTCACGAATAAGTTCGATTCGATAGTATTTTAGTAAAATAGATCGTCGATGAATAATGTAATCAGTTATGGAACCTTATGCAGTGCTATATCAACACGTTCTACAAATAATGACCTAAATATACGTTCATTTGTAGAAGTGTTGTTTTCTAAATGTGGATGGTAACTGTAATACACATCTAAGAAAATAGAGACAAAGGATGGAGTGATAATTTATTCAAATAAACGATAGTGTACAGGGTGGCTCACGCTATAGGTACAGTCATCTAATTTTTTTATTTGTGAATGGATCTAAATTGAATTTAGCAGTTGATGAATAATATCGAAATCGGGACTAGCATCAATTTCGAATATTTCAGTTAATGTGCAGTCTGTCGCAGAGAAAACGGAACTATTTTAAAATAGTCATTCTTAGTGGAGCCATCTATCAAAAAATATGCGTGGGTAAGGTAGATCTTTCACCAATCTTACGTCAAAATATCATAACATTCGCATCATTAGAAGCAGAGAAATTGCGCATAAAGTAATTGTGTATTTGGCATTGGTCGAAAAATGAATTTCGAACAAAGAGCAAATAGCAAATTCTGTTTTAAACTCTTTAAATTGTTTACTGAAACATTTAATTTGATAAAGCAAGTGTATGCATATGCGTGTTTATCACGTACGAGTGTGTATGAGTGGTATATACGATTTAAAGACGGTCGTACGGACATAAATGACGACGAACATCCTGGTGCAAAAAAGTCTGTGGTTTCGGAAAGTAACATCGAACTTGCGCGTGAATTTATCAGAAATGAGCCGAAATCCTCATTGCGATACGTGGGAATGAAATATTTCCAAAGATTCAATTCATCACATTTTGACACAGCATTTGGAACTGAGATTTGTGTAAGGATTGTACCACACACGCTAACTGAATTCAACATTATACAAACTTGATTAAAGACAAAAAAAGACGAAAACTCCAGGTATTCTTTTGTAATTGACGATGAGACGTGGTGTTTTAAATATGATCCAGCGACCAAGCATCCTAGCGAAGAAAGACCGAAAAAAGCCGTTTGGAGAAGTCAACAGCGAAGATAATGTTGATTTGTTGTATGATTCGAAAGGCATAATGCACAAAGAGTTGGCACCAGCTAGTCAAACAATCAATGCTGTATATTATCTAGGTGTTATGAAGCGTTTTTGGCGGGTATTCGGCGTGCGGGATCTCAATATCGTAGAAATTGAAGCTGGCGCTTGTTACATGTTAATGTACCATCTCTTCGCTCGACACATCACTGATTTTCAACTACAAATTTCATTTTAACTATCAGCCATTCACCGTATTCACCAGATTTGGCCCTCTATGACTTCCATCTATTCTCCAAACTACATTTGCCGTTGAAATGACAGCGTTATGCCGACGTCGAAGCCATTAAAAAGACGTCGACAGCGATCTTGAAGGACATCTCTGAATATTGAACTTAAAAATTCAATCGACATGTTAATTGACCGGGCAAAACGTTGTATTGAAGCCGAAGGCGGCTACTTTGAATAAAATAAATGAATTTTACCAAATTAGAAAGCTTTGTTTTTATTTTAAAAGAGTTCGGTTTTCTCTGCGACAGACTGTGTATTACGCTTAAATTTTTTTAATTAAAAACAAAACAAATACTGCTAAATATAAACTGTACCTAAAATTAAATAAAAAACTTAAAATAAGTTGTATGTTCACGTACCATGATTTTTATGTCATATTTTCATAGAAACTTTTGTTTATGATTTGTTTATAATTCATGGTAACAAGTAAACTTTTCCTCAATAATTATTATAATTTTCCTCATGCAATGCAGGTGTTAATATTACGGAATCCAATAAAATATTTCAAATGTCTGTACGAAGTGCAAAATTTATTATTGATGGAAGAGGAACATAAAACGTTACATTACCACAGTACCATACTGTCTTATATCCTATAAAACTTGTTTGGGTTAAGCTTAGAAGAACGTGGTTACGAGGAATACGACGAATTTTTCAACACTCGTCTGGAGATGTTGAAAGATTGATTTGTCAAGACATAAATAACAGTATTTTAAGAGTTTGGAAAAAGTGCCGTTATAAAAGTTTTCGCATTGTCATAATGTCCCTCGATATTCCGTTTCACACTAATCAACTTTTATGTATATCTAAAAGCCTAATTTTATGTCTGATTTACTGTCTTTGATATAAATACTGATCCCCATATTACATTCTTCATTTCAGAACTAATTTATAGATTCTTCAGTTAATAGACTGCTTTCTTTAAATTATTCAAATACACTAAATTCCTAACAAGAGTTTGCAACAATGTTGGTGACTACAGTGAAAGATTTATATAATTTTATAGAGATTGTGAAGAAATAGTTTTCTCTACAAATATTTAAATTCTAACTCTTTGTATCATATGCAATACGCCTATATCCACTAATTCAAGATACATACAAAAGTGTCGATGTGCGAAGGGAATCTTGACAAAAAAGAAACACGATTTTCGAACATTCTTTTTATTTTTCAACATGGTCAGCTTACATTTATACCTATATATCACAATGCGATTTATGTGGACACCCAAGTGATCGATTTTGTCTCTCTGAGAGTCCATGTCATCGAGAAAAAATTTGGAGGTCCACAAGATTTAAATGAAGGTACATCAAGTCATAATAAGTATTCAAGCGCTTCGTAAATGACGTAATACATCTAGATTGTGTGTACATAGTATTCATAATAGACGTGGAAATAATTGACTTTTATCATAGTTTAGGTACTCACGTTGCTACTGCCTTCACTGTTGTATTGAAACTGACAGTTTCTGTGCAATAACGAAAGCAGTAGTAATAGTTAAGTCGTGAAGATGCCCCATAGAAATGATGACGGCATGTCTGTAGCTGAATTATTGAAGGTTCCAGCCCGGAAGCTAAAATGAAGAAAGTAAGAAAGAGGACCGTGAAAGTCTACGAGCCAAATTACTAATTTTTATATAAAGGATTTTCCAATAGGGACTTGACAACTTTTAATTCAGTTTGTGAACGCACCCTTTCACTAATCATCGAACTGTCACTGTCAATTTATTCAGCAAACTTAACATTTTCATCATGGTAAAGTACACGGACGAACAACGTCTGCAAATTATAAAAATTTAGTACAGAAATTCGGAGTCGGTGACCGCTACTTTAAGAGCGTTAACTCCGATTTTCGGTCGTAATTCTCGCCCTAGTAAACAGGCAGTAACAAGTTTAGTGCAAAAATTTGAGTCTACATATTCGTTGTGTGATGTTAACGTGCCAGTGAGACAACGGGTTGGTCGAAGTGTCGAAAATATCGCTGCCGTTGAAACGTCCGTAGCAAATGATCCAAATTAGTCAATTCCACGGCGTTCTCAAGAATTGGGCATCGCCCAGACCACTTTATGGCAAATTTTGCGTAAGGATCTTGCTTTACACCCATACAAGATCAAGCTGACTCAAGAATTGAAGCCGATGGACCATTTAAAGCGACGTACGTTCTCCGATTGGGCTCTAGAAAAGATGCTCCAAGATGATCGATTTCATCGCAAAATCATTTTCAGTGACGAAGCTCATTTTTGGCTCAATGGGTTCGCCAATAAGCAAAATATGTGCTTCATGAAACACCACTTTATCCACAAAAAATAACTGTTTGGTGTGGTTTGCATGCCGGCGGCGTCATAGGGCCATATTTTTTCGTCGACGATAATGATCGTCACGTTAATGTGAATGGTAATCGTTATCGTGCCATGATTACCAATTATTTTTGGCCCGAATTGGAAGATATGGACTTGGACAACATGTGGTTTCAGCAGGACGGTGCCACAAGCCACACAGCACACGTTACAATCGATTTATTGAAGAGTAAGTTTGATGAGCGTGTTATCTCAAGAAATGAACCAGTCGATTGGCCGCCTCGTTCGTGCGATTTAACACCTCTAGACTTTTTTCTTTGGGGCTACGTCAAGTCATTAGTCTATGCCAACAAGCCGACAACGTTGGAAGAGCTCAGAGCCAACATTGAACGCGAAATAGCAGCCGTTTCGGCCGAATTGTGTGGCCGAGTCATCGAAAATTGGGTCCAACGAATCGACCGCTGCAAACATGCCCGCGGTGGCCATATGAACGAAGTCGAGTTCCATTCATAAATGTTTTGATTGTACTTCAACCCGATAATAAAGTTTTTGAAATATCTCAAATGGTCTGCATTTTATTTTGAAAAAAATTTGTCCTTATTGGAAGACCCTTTATTTGAAATATTTTTTTGTCACATATTTTCAACATTGATCTTAACGACTGACAATACAACATTTCTATATTAGAATTGTCGACTTAGAATTAATAATAGATTCGTCCTATTTGACGAATATCCGCGAATTTCTGGCCGCGTATATTTGTCATTTGTCATTTTTATATCAGTACAAAAAATTCTGAGCCTCTTTCTAGTGTTTCCAGGTTCGATTAGTTAAAGTAATAACTTCGTAGATTTAAAAAAAAATTTCTTCGTTCAGATGATGACTTATAAATCTAAACGGAGGAACAAATCTACGTTTCCGTGTTAAAATATTCAACTATCTTTTAGTAAATTACAAGTCGTCGAAAATTTCAATTCTTTCCAAGATAATACTAATTACTTCCAACCATGATTTAATTTTAAAGACGATGTTAACTCTCTAAGTGTAGTAACGTGAAGAAAGAATACATCTTTAGATTGACTTAAGCTCTACCCTACGACATCAGAGGAAGGGAAAAAGAAAATAGTACATGCTACGGAGTCATTGTGAACCAAAAATTAAAGAAGAACTTAACACAGTTTGGAAACCAAATACTAAACAGTTGAGAAATTGAAAATTAATTGCATACTGAAACTAAATGAAAATGGCGTTGCTTTAACCACAATGGGATAAACGTAATAACAAAAAGCTTTTAAGAAACTAGATTTTATTTAACAAGAAATTTAAAATCGTTCTAAAACAAAATTGTTTCTAATCGAATTAAATGAAGTTACAATAATAATAATAATAATTATAATAATAATAATAATAATAATGATAATCTTTATTAGTCCAACAGTCAAAGACCAATTACAGGATAAAAATAAAATAAAAATACATTGAAAAAATACAAATAATAACAAGGTAAATACAAAGCAAAAAAAGATCTACGATTCCGGCGAGTTGAAAACAATCAAATTATTTTTTCGTTTCTCACGCTCAGCCACTTCCTGAACTATCTTTTCAGTATCAAACAGATCCAATTTGGACCTAACAAAAACGCCAGAGTTGATCAGAATTTGGAGCTTCAAGGCCTGTATATCGCTCTGAAGAGAATTCACAAGCTCAATGAGATCATTCATCTTCTTCAGTTCAGGTCTAAAACCAGCACAACATGGACCAAAATAACCCCGTTTTCTACTCCTATTCTAAAAGCACTGAATCTCGTTTCTGGAGAGACCACTGCTAGTAGTGTGAACGTATGTATGTCTTACATATGTCACACGATACCTCGTTTTCAGGCACCAAGTCATTCTTACAAACTTTGCAAGTTCCACTCATATTCAATACAAAGGAGAAAGAACAAAGACAAGGACACGCTTCACACCGAGGGAGCCTGTCCTGGTGACTAACAGAACTAGCAAGAAGGAAAAGCGGAAAAGTAAAATGAGAGTAAAGAAAAGGAAAACTATTGACACAGGTCCTGTATACGTAAATAAGAATCTTGTATAGCATACATATATGAGGATAGTTTGACAAGTAGTGAGAATGACACATAGGTGGCGCTCTAATTGGTAAAACAAATGCACTGTAATTTAGGTTGCTTATTTATATGTTTACATTCCGATATGTAGATAAATCGGTTCATCACTTTACTTTAGACAGCTGATTGAAAAGGTAGCAACACGTCGTTTTGTTAAAATGGAAAAAGCAGAGTATCGTGCGGTGACTAAATACTTCGTAATTAAGGGTACGAAAGCTACCGAAATAAAAGATGAGTTACGGGAAACATTAAGTGAATATGCTCCATCAACCGCCACAATAAGTAAATGGGTAAATGAATTTAAACGTGGTAGAACAAGTTGTGTTGATGAAGCGCGCTCTGGAGCACTCAAAATCGTCACTTCTAAGGAAATGATTATAAGAATTCATAATATTATTACGCAAGATCGACGACTCAAAGTGAGAGAGATAGCAGACATGGTAAACATTTCAACAGATTGCGTACACCACATTTTAACGAAAGAATTGGGCCTTTCCAAGCTTTCGGCAAGATGGGTGCCGCGATTGCTTACGACTGATCAAAAGTTCAGTAGTTTGCGCATTTCCAATGAGTGTTTGGACCTTTATAAGCGGAATCTGGTTGATTTTTGTAGGTGATTTGCTACTTGCGATGAAACTTGGATACACTACAGTACACACGAAACTAAACAACAGTCGAAATAATGGTTAAAACGTGATTCTGCACCTCCAAAGAAAGCGAAAACCACTTTATCGGCAAACAAGGTTATGACATCAATTTTTTGGGATTCAAAGGGTATTTTACTCATTGATTACTTTCAGAAATGTGCCACAATAAGCGGACAATATTATGCAGAACTTCTACAAAAATTAAATGTTGAGATTCGTGCTAAACGGCCAAGAATGGCAAAGAAAAAGATTCTGTTTCACCAAGACAACGCTCCCTCGCATATCAGTACAGTTGCGATGTCCAAAATCCACGAGTTGCATTTCCAATTAGTACCGCATGCGCCTTATTCGACGGATATAGCCCCTTCCGACTTCCACCTCTTTCCAAAATTGAAAACGGCACTAGGTGAAAAGAAATTTTCGTCTGACGGCGAGCTTATCATCTTCGTAAATGAGTATTTTGCAAGACTTTCGAAATCGCATTTTAGAGATGGCATAAGGGCATTGGAGCACCGCTGGAATAAATGTTATTAAATTATTATTAAATTATTAAATTAATTTGTATTTAAAAAATTCGTTTTTCTTTTCCATTCTCACTACTTGTCAAACTACCCTCGTAAAAATGTAAGACAACAAAAAGTGTGAGCAAGAATTAGCAAAACAGAGAGATATTAAACAAAACGATGTAGTTGAAAATTTAAAGAAAAAGAAGGAAAAAAGGAAAAAAAAAACAAATGTAATACAAGTAATGCAATAAAATGGCCTAGTTATATGCTACAACATGACATAAATTAGAGTTTAAATCACCAAAATATTACCTTGTAATACGAGAAAAAACAAATACTGCAGGATTCAATGCACTGTACTCTGCACTGTACTCTGATACACTAAGTTATAAAAATAATTGCATTGCTCACGTGTTGTAAACAACAATTAAAAGAATACGTTACAATCTATGGAAAATTTCACAGAAACGATAACTAAACCCTAAACATTACACTAATTTGAAAATGGTGAATAAAAATGGAACTGGTAGATCATATGCTTATTTCAACATTTATTTGATCAATGTTTGTACGCACAAATACTAATTTACATATATAAATTTCATTGCTTATGTTTGTTATGTGGAAACATATTTTGTTGACCTAACAGTATGTAATGTATGTACATTATTACACATCGATAAACGAATATATTCTCTCTATAAAGTGACAAAGTATATCTTTGGGCGTGTACATTATTAATTAACGAAATTATTAAATTGCATTTATAAATTTATTTCCTTCTACGTTCCGTGCTAAAATTAATACTCACAATTTTCACCCTTTTATGATTATTTATTCAATCAATTAGAATTACTATCACTAGGAAATTGTATCTTCGGGCGATTTTAACGTATCTAGTTAATTAAGCTAATGATTCTCACTCTAGAGCGGTGAATAATTTTCTTAATGCATCGTCAGCTGTTCAAATAAATCATTTAAAAAATTTTCATGATGGATACTCAGATTTTATTTTTTGTCATGGACATTTATTACACGTTTTAATGCATTCTAACTATTGAATAATTTAATACATTCTGTCTGCTGGAAAGTGAGGATACGTGTATCATCTAGCTGTTACTTTGACGTCAACAATAAGTACACTGTTACCAGGTTGTCACGTTCGAAGGTTTCATATGCACTCATTTCTAATTGTAAGCGCTGCAATTACACCTTCAATCACATCATCCGATGGATAGGGCATGTGACTGATTAATGGTTCATGTCAAAGAGGGTTCACCTTTACGAAGATTAATTAGTAAAGCTTACAATTTTTGAAAGCGCATCAAAGTCGCCGGGCGTTGGTACATGGGCGCCCAGTTAATTTACAGAGTGAATTTAGTACATCGTGTCAACGTAATAATACTAGGGTAGCCGTTTATATTATATATTCATATATATTTATATATATGGTGCTAAGAAATGCACAAAAAATACAATGGCGGTGCTTCAAGGCACATTTATAAAGTCGTCACAGGTGATGAATTTTGGATCTATGTATATGTATGAGCCCGATAGTAAACAGCAGTCGACTGTGTGGGTATTCCAAGATGAGTCAAAACCACAAAAAGTTGTTCGCGCTCGAAGCGCAACTATTTGTTTGCCAAAAGTTTTTGAAGAAATAATGAAAACAAACCGAAAACGACAGATCATTCTCCACCATGACAATGCGAGCGCTCACAGGTCGGTTCAAACAATTGAATATTGACCGGGCAAGACATAGAATTGATGAGCCATTTGCCGTATAGCCCTGATTTAGCACCTTGTTATTTCTTTTTGTTCCTACACGTGAAAAATAGACTTTGTAGTCAACGGA
Organism: Dermolepida albohirtum; assembly: GCA_031893035.1. NCBI lineage: Eukaryota > Metazoa > Arthropoda > Insecta > Coleoptera > Scarabaeidae > Dermolepida > Dermolepida albohirtum. The sequence continues at coordinate 57,526 of JAVIWB010006656.1, forward strand.
TTTCTATACCGGAAGTAGCAGTCGAGGCATTCGCAATTCATATTTTGGAGATACCGCCTTCACAGTGGCAGCAACGCTTTTCGAATTGGTTTAAACGAATGCAAAAGTTCATTGATTTTCAAGGAGAATATTCTGAAAAGCAATAAAACTATTTTCGATAATAAAAAATTGTTTTTTGTTTCCTATACCCGAAATATAAACGGCTACCCTCGTATCGGAAGGTTGTAATATTAAATTTCTGGACGAAAAGGTAATTATTTTTGAAGATCTCAACTGTCCCACATTAAGTTCCCTGACAACACTGATCGTAAATATCTTTCATTGTGACATATGGTTACATGCATAAATTTCTAAATTTGTTTCACTACAATCATATGACAAATATTAATGGTAGATTATTCGATCTGTGCCAAATTTGTACACGACCTCGTTTGTTACAGACTTAACAACGTTAAAATTAAAACATTTTGTTTTATTCGGAATCTATTTTATGTATATTATACGTTTTATGTATATTATTATTATGTGTTTCGTGAATATTACAGTTTTATGTATATTATGATGTACGAGGATAGTTTGACAAGTAGTGAAAATGATACATAGGTGGCGCTATAATTGGTAAAACAAATGCACTGTAATTTAGGCTGCCCATCTATATGTTTACATTCCGATATTTAGATAAATCGGTTGATTAGTTTATATTTGACAGCTGATTGAAAAAGAAGCAACACGTCGTTTTGTTAAAATGCAAAAAGCAGAGTATCGTGCGGTGATTAAATACTTCGTAATTAAGCGTATGAAAGCTATCAAAATAAAAGATGAGTTACGGGAAACATTAGGTGAATCTGCTCCATCATCCGCCACAATAAGTAGATGGGTAAATGAATTTAGACGTGGTAGAACAAGCTGTGTTGATGAAGCGCGCTCTAGAGCACCCAAAATCGTGACTTCTAAGGAAATGATTATAAAAATCCATAATATTATTACGCAAGATCAACGACTCAAAGACATGGTAAACATTTCAACAGAACGCGTACACCACATTTTAACGAAAGAATTGGGGCTTTCCAAGCTTTCGGCAAGATGAGTGCCGCAATTGCTTACGACTCGTTTGCGCATTTACAATGAGTATTTGGACCTTTACAAGCGGAATCCGGTTAATTTTTGTAGGCGATTTCTTACTTGCGATGAGAGCTGGATACACTACAGTACACCCGAAACTAAACAACAGTCGAAACAATGGCTAGAACGTGGTTCTGCACCTCCAAAGAAAGCGAAAACCACTTTATCGGCAAACGAGGTGATGGCATCAATTTTTTGGGATTCAAATTAAATATTGAGATGCGTGGTAAACGGCCAGGAATGGCAAAGAAAAACATTCTGTTTCACCAAGACAACGCTCCCTCGCATACCAGCACAGTTGCGATGACTAAAATCCACGAGTTGCATTTCCAATTAGTACCGCATGCGCCTTATTCGCCAGATCTAGCCCCTTCCGACTTCCACCTTTTTCCAAAATTGAAAGCGGCACTAGGTGGAAAGAAATTTTCGTCTAACGACGAGCTTATCATCTTCGTAAATCAGTATTTTGCAAGCCTTCCGGAATCGCATTTTGGAGATGGCATAAGGGTATTGGAGCACCGTTGGAATAAATGTATTGCTCTTTTAGGAGAATATATTGAAAAATAAAAATTATTTTGTATTTAAAAAATTCGTTTTTCTTTTCCATTCTCACTACCTGTCGAACTTCCCTCGTATTGTATATAGTAATTAAATTTACTTTTCTTATTATATGTAAATTATCGCACACATACTGACCGGTAGCAACTTTTGATATCCTGTACACATTATACATTAGGGGACTGACATCGGTCACTATTGTTGTCGGGTAATTGCATGACGCTTCCCTAATAGGTGCAAAGTTGACAGTGTCAAACATTTCCACTCTATTGGGAGTGCATGGATACCTCAATGCGATGAACGCGAAGCGAGGTATTTTGAATTGTTTCGTTTCGTACGTATTTAAACAAATATTTATGCATATAGAACTATTTGAACTGTTTCTTTTCCATTTAGTAATTGAACTTTTATATTTATACTTGTACAATTATTTGCACATGTGCCTCCATATACCGAACAGTTCACTTTTCAAGATAAAATTATTTAAAACAATTCCGTGTTTTATTTCAATTACATAGGACTTTCAAAACAGAAAGTTACCTTAACGTATTGGTCCCTAGAGCTGGACAGTATTTATTTAAATAATATAAATACAAAAAAAATCCGTAACTGGAGCGGAGACTTAGGAATTCGTATCGATATTTTGATTCTCCGAATTTGGTTTAATCAGGTACCCAAATTTTATATTTTAAAAATAAAATATCTATAAATTTGATTTTTACGCGCTAAAATTCAATTTAAATTCTTAAAATATCGTATATTAAATACATATGAAAGCATTATACTCTAATATATCCATTCCAAATTTTATTATACGTCTTCTATCTTTATGGAAAATATTATCTTTGAAAAATTCTCTAAAATAGATACATTAAGTATAACTGATATTTTATTTCATTGATTCGAGTTATGCGTTTTATTAATTTGATGTATCTCTTTAAAATTAATACATCTCCATAATAAGACTCTCCTTAAATGATTTTAAAACTTACATTTGAATTTTTGTATACAAATATTCCACTTTTTCAAACTGGTCGATAATTTTTACCATATATATAATTTTACCATAACTTTCTACTTTTTGGCACTAACATACTACGAGGGTAGTCGTTTATATTTCGGGAAAAGGCAGCACTGTTACTGTTGCCTCCGATCTGATGATTGCATCGTGAAGTTTGTCATTTTTGACAATATATTTACCTTGACTGTTTTTTTATCCTGTCGCTATTTCTATTGTTGACAGTCACTTGAAAAATGTATGTCAGTGAAAAAATGGAATTAACTCGCGAACATTTTCCGTCCAATTATTTTTGATAACATTCGGCGTGGATTATCTCAACAAGAACGCATCAACGAGCTGAATTCTTCATATGGTAATGAAGCACCATCGAAAACTACAGTATATTGTTCGTATAGCGTATTCAAACTTGGACGGCGTTCTTTGGACGATGAATTTCGTGAAGGTCGTCCCACAAATGTTGTGTCGAAAAATATTAATGCAGTGTCTGGATTGATAATGTAAGACCGTCATGTGACATACCGTGAGATCGAGGCATCTCTACATATCAGTAACACCAGCGTGCATAAGATCCTGCATGAACATTTAGCCCTTAAGAAGCTATGTTCACGTTGGGTACCACATAATTTGATATCCGCTCAAAAAAGGACTCGCGTCGAATGGTGCAAAGAAATGCACAAAAATACAATGGCTGGTGCTTCAAAGAACATTTATAAAGTCATCACAGATGACGAATCTTGGATCTATACGTATGAACCCGATAGTAAACAGCAGTCGAGTGTGTGGGTATTTCAAGATGTGCCAAAACCAACAAAAGTTGTTCGCGCTCGAAGCACATCAAAACAATTGGTCTGTTTTTTCGGAAAGATCAGTCACGTTACAACCGTGCCTTTAGAGAGTTGTAGAACGGTCAGTTCCGAATGGTTTTTGAAGAAATAAGGAAAACAAACTGAAAACGACAGATCATTCTCCACCATGACAATGCGAGCTCTCACAGGTCGGTTCAAACAATTGAATATTTGACCGGGCAAAACATTGAATTGATAAGCCATACGCTGTACAGCCCTAATCTAACAACCTGCGATTTCTTTTTGTTTCCACACGTGAAGAATAAACTTCCTGGTCAACAGATTTCTAAGCCAGAAAGAGGCAGTCGAGGCATTCAAAACTCATATTTTGGAGATACCGCCTTCACAGCAATAAAACTATTTTCGATTAATAAAAAATTTTTTGTGTTTGCTATTCTCGAAATATAAACGGCTACCCTCGCATATTTCTCATAGGAATACAATAGAATATTATACAATATTTATAAAAATATACGGAAACAATATATGGTTTATATGTTTTTGAATTTAAGAAAATTCGTGTTTAGCAGTAAGTACTTAGATTTAATACAAATGTAGGACTAAGCATGTCTAATTACATACATTCAATATCGATATTTCTAACGATATGCATTAATCATAGAGATTCATTGAATTTGCTATATGTAAATGCTTTTAAACTAGTGCATAAAGAAATTAATACGTCTCACATGTTAAAAAACAATACATAACACGAGGCTAAATACAAAGCGCAATCCTTAGGTAATGTAAACAGCAGTTCCGGGATGATGTTTCACCTTGACAAAGTGAGGTTTTTAGTGTGTGTGTGAGCCCAACACATCAGGGATCTTGATCTTTTCCCTGACGGCGTGGTTAGGTGTTTCCCCACTCAAAAAAAGATGTACTATCAGTAATTAAGTATTTATTCTATAATTGGAATTTAACTATTGTTACTAAAAGAAGTTGCTTATGCTTATGAAATTTCAATTAAATTAGTTTTTGTTTCAGTTTTTTTTTGTTCTTTACCTCTGCGTGTTTCGTTTATGGTATATTTACGTTTTACATTTCTCGTTTTTTTAATATACTACAATTTATTTTATAAAAATTATCCTGTAATAAGTAATTTATATCACTGCTGAACAATAATTTAACATTTCTATATGTGAGTTGGCAACTAAGTACTTTCGGTTTTGTAGTATAAAATAAAACACTTTTTTTAAACAAAGAATAGTTTTTAATCAATCACATATTTTCCATTTTGCTCAATGACCTTTTGCCATCTTTCTTTCAGCTGCATGATTCCGCGCTCATAAAATTTCTGGTCCTTATCAGCAAAAAACTGAACCAGGTGCGAGTGAAGGTCATCGTCATTTGTTAAAGTTTTACCATTCAAAGAATTCTGCAAACTTCGAAATAAATGGTAATCAGATGGTGCTAGATCAGGGCTGTATGGGGGATGTGGCATCACTTCCCATTCAAGCTCCAATAGTTTCCCACGAGGTGCCAAAGATGTGTGAGGCCGTGCACTATCTTGGTGGAAAACTACACCTTTCTGATTTGACAATTCTGGCCGCATCCAGTTTTATTAATTGTTGACAGTAAACATCAGAATTGATCGTTTGGTTCTTTGGAAGCAGCTCAAAAAAACACAACACCTTTGTAATCCCACCAAACTGACAGCATGATCTTTTTTGAATGCAATTCAGCTTTCGATGTAGTTTGAGCTGGTTTATCGTGTTTGCTCCATGATCGTTTTCGAACTATGTTACTGTACAGGACCCATTTTTCATCACCAGTGATGATTCTTTTTAAGAAATGGTCGGTTTCATTTCGTCTAAGGTGCATATCGCAAAAGTTGATTCTTTGTGTTAAATGAATTTCTTTCAATTCGTGAGGTACCCAAATATCAAGCTTCTTAACTAGCCCAAGACATTTTAAATGTTTTTCAATTGTTGTGTGCGATTCATGTAGCCTCTCCGCAACCTCTCGAACAGTTATATGACGATCCTCTTCAATTATGACTTTGATTTGGTCATCATCAACTTCAGTAGGCCGACCAGAACGTTGCTCACCTTTGAGGGAAAAATCTCCAGAACGGAATTTTTTATACCAATTCTGACCCGTGCGCTCTGTTAAGCAATTAGCACCATAAACGTCACATATCTTTTTGTGAGCCGCAGCAGCTTTCTTTCCTTTACGGAAATAAAATAGTAAAATATGTCGAAAATGTTCGTTTCTGCACTCCATTTAAAATTAACCCACAACTAATAGCTTTAATAAAAATCACGCATTACTTGCTTCTGAAATTACGTCAATGTGACTAGTATCACGCGACAAACGGTAAAGTACAGCACTAACATATGTTATACAAAAAATAAAGCAACGCTCTCTATCAGTAAAAACCGAAAGTACTTAGTTGCCAACCCAATACGTAATGCGAACAATTTGTTAATTAAATGAAAGTTATTATAAATTAAATCAAATTGTTAAACATAATATCATTTAATTACGTTATAATCTAAGTTTCAAGTTTGGAAAGACATTAGATCATACTACATACCCGCGACTAGTTGTAATTACTTTCAAGTTACCTTAATTCTCCTCGAGTCATTATCCAATGTTTGCTCTTTAATTAATTCAATATGTACAAGATTCGAAGTGACATATTGTACGTTTACAATTTCTCGCAGATTAAGGGAATTTCTATTGGAAAAATTAATGTGAACTACACGAATGACTCCTTGCGAGAAGTACCGTTTTGTTCGGATAAAATTCAGGATGTTTTGTGTAACTTGGTGGATGGAATTTTCGATGTCAAGTAATTTTATAACTTAGCACTTAAGTTAATTGGCCGTCCCACCAATTACCTCCACCCATTTCTGGTACACGAAGCACTCGGATGATTTTGTCTGTGACCGGTTTCCATTAATAATAAAAAAGGGTATTAAAGTGAAACAAAAGTTGCTTGCTCGGTTGGTTTTCATTTGAAAACCGCCGTACAGATAACGAAAAGTTAAATTGTCCCGGAATAAACTGAAAGAAGAAACTTTGATTAGCAAATTAATTTTTGTTCCCGCTCCATATCTTAGCTTGCTAAACGAAACATGAAAACGGTATAAGAAAACACGCAAAAAATATGTACTACAACACAAAATATGTTGCTTCCCTCAGAGTTATTTCTTCCGTTGAGGTTAGAATGATTGTTCATGATTTTTGTATGGTAATACAAAGGAAAAGCATAAAAACAATAACTGGGTATCATAATATAATAACTGAAACGATTTGCCTTATTTATTATTATTTAGGGTAGCCGTTTATATCGTGGGAATAGCAAACAAAAAAAAATTTCTATTATCGACAACAATTTTATTGTTTTTCAAAATATTCTCCTTGAAAATCAATGCACGTTTGCATTCGTTTAAACCAATCCGAAAAGCATTGCTGCCACTGTGAAGGCGGTATCTCCAAAATATGAGTTTTAAATGCCTCAACTGCCCCTTCCGGCGTAGAAAACCGTTGACCACGAAGTTTATTCTTCACGTGTGGGCATAAAAAGAAATCACAGTGTTCTAGATCAGAGCTGTACGACGGTTGGCTCATCAGTTCAATGTTTTGCCCGATCAAATATTCAAGTGCTCTCGCATTGTCATGGTGGAGAATGATCTGTCGTTTTCCGTTCGTTTTCTTTATTTCTTCAAAACCTTGTGGCAAATAATTAGTTGTGTACCATTCGGAATTGACCGTTCTACAACTCTTTAACCGGTTTTTCCGAAAAAACAAGCGACCATTTGTTTTGATGTGCTTCGAGTGCGAACAACTTCTGATGGTTTTGACTCGTTTGGCGAATACCCAGACAATCGACTGCAGTTTACTAGTTTACTATCGGGCTCATACGTATAGATACAAAATTCTTCACTTGTAACGATATTATAAATGTTCTTTGAAGCACTGCCATTGTATATTTGTGTATTTCTTGGCACCAATCGACGCGAATCCTTTTTTGAACGGTTGTCAAATTATGTGGTATCCAACGTGAACATAGTTTCTTAACGGCTAAATGTTCATGCAATATCTTATGCACGGCGTTACTAATACCTAGAGATGCCTCGATCTCAAGGTATGTCACATGACGGTCTTGCATTATCAATTCAGACACTGCATTAATGTTTTCCGACACACCGTTTGTGGGATGATCTTCACAGAATTCATCGTCCAAAGAACACCGTCCAAGCTTGAATTTACTGTACCAACGATGTACTGTAGTTTTCGATGGTGCTTCGTCACCATATAAAGAATTCAGCTCGTCGATGAATTCTTGTTGAGATAATCCACGCCGAAATTTATGAAAAATAATTGCACGAAAATGTTCGCGAGTTAATTCCACTTTTTCGCTGACATAAAATTTTCTAGTTACTGTCAACAATGGAAATAGCGACCGGATAATAAAACTGTCAAGGTAAATATATTGTCAAAAATGACAAACTTCACGATGCAATCATCAGACTGGAGACAGCAATAGCAGTGTTACCAGTTCCCGAAATATAAACAGCTACCCTGGTATTATCCTATTATTTTATAGATCAATAAACAAACTACTACGCTAAATCGAATATTACTTCCTTTAATTACTGTTAATGATTATCTCTGATGGTACATTTTGTAAATTTTGCAATACGATGAGGAATCGAGCCCTAGTCGTCCGATGGAAATAATAAGGACAAAAGCAAAACAACGTAGCAAAGAAAAATGTTTAATTTACATTAAACGCTCTAAAGACTCTGGTAGAAAAAGAAATTTTCTTCAGTTACTGTCAACATATTGTTCAAGTTGAAGACAATTACTTTCAAAACGATATTGAAGTTGATGTGCTAACAGAAGATTTAATTATCACAGCTTCTGATAGTGAAAGGGACTTCGAAAATTTATCAGATTAGAGGTTGCAGTAGGTTAACCAAGTAAATGTTTGCTTATTCCTTCTGTTCTGGTACCAACGTGTATGTTCAATATTCAATTATATAACATTTACCTATTACTATATTTATCTTATTGTAAAACAAATAAAAACACAGCTTAAAAGATTACTTTCCTTTATGAAGTCGATATTGTATCATTTGTTACACATGTTGTGATTAATTTTTTACAACAAAGAAAACTTGCTGAAAATCTGTTTAATAGTTTCTGAAATATTCACTAAACATGAATTAACGAGGAAAATTTTAACGCACGTCACTGCTTGCAAATATTTAATCGGCAAACTCTTAGATCAAATGTAGTTTATTCAAGACAATATCTTCTGGGTCTTCTAGGAATTCTGCCTCAATAAATATCGTACCAGCTATACCGCCACCACTGTCTCCACGTATATACGTATCGTATGTATCCCTCTTTAAATACATATGTGTTATTTTATGCGTGTTAAATTTAAAAAGAATCACCGAAAATATTGGATTGGCAACTAAGTACTTTCGGTTTTTACTGATAGAGAGCGTTGCTTTAGTTTTTGTATAACGTATGTTAGTGCTGTACTTTACCGTTTGTCGCGTGATACTAGTCACATTGACGTAACTTCAGAAGCAAGTAGTGCGTGATTTTTATTAAAGCTATTAGTTGTGGGTTAATTTTAAATGGAGTGCAGAAAAGTCATAATTGAAGAGGATCGTCATATAACTGTTTGAGAGGTTGCGGAGAGGCTACATGTATCGCACACAACAATTGAAAAACATTTAAAATGTCTTGGGCTAGTTAAGAAGCTTGATATTTTGGTACCTCACGAATTGAAAGAAATTCATTTAACACAAAGAATCAACTTTTGCGATATGCGCCTTAGACGAAATAAAACCGACCCTTTCTTAAAAAGAATCATCACTGGTGATGAAAAATGGGTCCTGTACAGTAACATAGTTCGAAAACGATCATGGAGCAAACACGATAAATCAGCTCAAACCATATCGAAAGCTGAATTGCATCCAAAAAAGATCATGCTGTCAGTTTGGTGGGATTACAAAGGTGTTGTGTTTTTTGAGCTGCTTCTAAGGAACCAAACGGTCAAGTCTGATGTTTACTGTCAACAATTAATAAAACTGTGTCAAATCGGAAAGGTGTAGTTTTCCACCAAGATAATGCAAGGCCTCACACATCTTTGGCAACTCGTGGGAACTATTGGAGCTTGGCTGGGAAGTGATGCCACATCCCCCATACAGCCCTGATCTAGCACCCTCTGATTACCATTTATTTCGAAGTTTGCAGAATTCTTTGAATGGTAAAACTTTCACAAATGACGGTGACCTTCACTCGCACCTGGTTCAGTTTTTTGCTGATAAGGACCAGAAATTTTATGAGCGCGGAATCATGCAGCTGAAAAAAAGATGGCAAAAGGTCATTGAGTAAAATGGAAAATATATAATTGATTAAAAACTATTCTTTGTTTAAAAAAAAGTGTTTTATTTTATACTACAAAACCGAAAGTACTTAGTTGTCAACCCAATAATAAACTACAGCCGTAATATTACGGATATATTTTTTTACTATCGTTCTCAATGTGATATCACATATGTACATGGACTTTTACGTTGGTAAATATCTGTTTACGAACTCTTAAGTACACGACAATACGTAAGCATCATTTATAGTCATTTCTGTAAGTATTAAAAGGTTTCGATAGTGATTAAACAAAAACTACGCCGATTTCTAGGATATTACTTTCGCGTAGGAAAAAGAACATGAGAAAATTTGGTAAAGAACACAAGACATCAAATAACAATAAATATAACGATCTAGAGCGTTAACTTTGAACATTAACCTTTCGAGAAGGGTAATTGTTGAAAAACGAAGAGGCGTCTAAATCCAATGATGCTGTAGATTTTACTCCCGGGACACCCGGCCTCTTCCAGTTTCGCAGTAAGTCATTTCGCGGAGGTTTTTTGATCTAGACCGACGAGATGTTCTTTGGATAAAATATTAATCCGATCTTGCAAATTAACTTTTCCAATTGACGTCACCGGAATTAGGATGCATAAAAATTAATCACAAATTACCGGAAGTCGTCTTTTGTTCAAGCTCATAAAACATTCACGGATAGGCCTAATGTAATATTTCGTATTTTAATTACAATTTATTTCGAGTTAAAAGTAATAAAAGGAATTGAATAAATGAGTAATGATTGCCACTACACAAATGCCTTATTCGAGGGTAGGCGTTTATATTTCGGGAACGGTAAACAAAAAAAAAATTTTATTATGGACAATACTTTTATTGCTTTTCAAAATATTCTCCTTAAAAATCGATGCACTTTTGCATTCGTTTACACCAATCCGAAAAGCAATGCTGCCACTGTGAAGGCGGTATCTCCAAAATATGTGTTTTGAATGCCTCAACGGACTCTTCCGGCGTAGAAAACCGTTGACCACGAAGTTTATTCTTCACGTGTAGGAACAAAAAGAAATCACGGGGTATTAGATCAGGCCTATAAGGGGGATGGCTCATCAATTCAATGTTTTGCATAGTCAAATATTCAATTGTTTGAACCGGCCTGTGAGAGCTCGCATTGTCATGGTGGAGAATGATCTGTCGTTTTCGGTTTGTCTTCCTTATTTGTTCAAAAACTTTTGGCAAACAAATGGTTGTGTACCATTAGGAATTAATCGTTCTATAACTAAAGGCACGGTTTCAACGTGACCGGTTTTTCCAAAAAAACAGGCGACTATTTGCTTTGATGTGCTTCGAGCCCGAACAACTTTTGTTGGTTTTGGCTCATCTTGGAATACCCACACAGTCGACCGTTGTTTACTATCGGACGCATACGTATAGATCCAAGATTCATCACCTGTGACGACTTTATAAATGTTCTTTGAAGCACCGCCATTGTATTTTTTGTGCATTTCTTGGCACCAATCGACGACAGTTTTTTGAACGGTTGTCAAATTATGTGCTACCAAACGCTAACATAGCTTCTTAAACGGCTAAATGTTCATGCAGGACCTTATGCACGCTGGTGTTACTAATACGTAGAGATGCCTCGATCTCACGGTATGTCACATGGCAGTCTTGCATTATCAATTCAGACACTGCATTAATGTTTTACGATACAACAACATTTGTGGGACGATCTTCACGAAATTCATCGTCCAAAGAACGCTGTCCAAGTTTGAATTCACTATACCAACGATATACTGTAGTTTTCGATGGTTCTTTATCACCATGTAAAGAATTCAGCTCGTCGAAGCATTCTTGTTGAGATAATCCACGCCGAATTTTTTCGCGGACAGGAAATTTTCAAGTCACCGTCAACAATAGAAATGGTAGCCTAATAATAAAACTGTCGAGGTAAATATGTTTGTCAAAAATGATAAACTTCGAGATGTATCATCAGATCGGAGGCAACACTAACAGTGTTGTCAGTTTGCTCAATACAAAATGGCTAACCTCCTAGCATTAAGACGTTATAGGAGGATATTGCAATGGAACAACTTACTAAATAAATACAGGCTGGTTAGAAATTCACAAATAATCGTCAGATAGGGCGCTTCTATGATTAGTTCTGAGATGACAGTTTATCGCCACTCGACCATATTTATTTCTTACACAAGATAAGAGGATTTATATTCACTAAAATATTTTTATTTAAATAGAAATACATTTCCTAACAATATGTATATATGCATGCATGTATGTATTATTATGTAAAGAGGCATACCGTATTTGTATATTTAATAGACCTTTATAATGCAAATGTTTTTTGTTGTGAAATGGTAATAAGCCTTACGTTAGCTCACCAAATTTTCTGTAAAAAGATATGCTGAAATAATTATGTTATGTTAAATAAGTCCCACGTTGGCTTGCCTCAATTATTATGTAAACAGATGTGTGATGGTGTTAAATAAATGCATTTTTTATTTTGTGTAAAATAAAATGTATAAATGGATTAATACTTTGATCTTATACTTTTGCTTTTAATAATAGTAGCTTATTTATTTATATTTTTGCTCTTTCTCAAGATTATGAATCGTGCACCACTGTTAATGAGATACATTGGCTTGGCAACTAAGTACTTTCGGTTTTGTAGTATAAAATAAAACACCTTTTTTTAAACAAAGAATAGTTTTTAATCAATTTTATATTTTCCATTTTGCTCAATGACCTTTTGCCATCTTTCTTTCAGCTGCATGATTCCGCGCTCATACAATTGTGGGATACAAAGGTGTTGTGTTTTTTGAGCTGCTTCCAAGGAACCAAACGATCAATTCTGATGTTTACTGTCAACAATTAATATAACTGGATGAAGCAATCAAAGAAAAACGGCCAGAATTGTCAAATCGGAAAGGTGTAGTTTTCCACCAAGATAATGCAAGGCCTCACACATCTTTGGCAACTCGTGGGAAACTATTGGAGCTTGGCTGGGAAGTGATGCCACATCCCCCATACAGTCCTGATCTAGCACCATCTGATTACCATTTATTTCGAAGTTTGCAGAATTCTTTGAATGGTAAAACTTTCACAAATGACGATGACCTTCACTCGCACCTGGTTCACTTTTCTGCTGATAAGGACCAGAAATTTTATGAGCGCGGAATCATGCAACTGAAAGAAAGATGGCAAAAGGTCGTTGAGCAAAATGGAAAATATTTAATTGACTAAAAACTATTCTTTGTTTAAAAAAAAGTGTTTTATTTTATACTACAAAACCGAAAGTACTTAGTTGCCAACCCAGTAGATGCAAGCTAAAACTAATGCAACTGGCGATCAGATATTTTGAGAATTTATTAATCTAATTCACAAAGAATCATACAGACAAAACAAACTGATCAGGGTCACATGACTAGAAAACTTGAAGTTTGAAATGTCTGAATTTGTCAAATTAACGTTGAGGATATCAGTCGATGCCCAAAACGGTATTGACATTATTGCTGTCCAAGAAACACATACGGAAAATCCTGATCAACTTCATTCTATCAGGCTACACCCTCATCAGTGCCAGCTATTATGGATACTATGGTACGATCACATATACTAGCAGTTACATTCAAAATGCTTCGTTGCTCAGTGTCTCAGACAATAGCATCCACGATATTACGATATCAAAAATTTGTGAAATAGTAGTGAGCAACACATTCAAACGTGGCTCGTAGACTTCCGCGGTCGTTGTTCATACTTTCTTTATTTTGGTTTTCGCCTGGAACCGCACCTTCGGTGATTCTGCTACCTTGAAATTCATCATATATTTCAGGTATAACCTGCTATGTTGCAGGTTATTGAAGTTAATGATCACCTTGCCTATATTTTATTTCATTATTCCATTTTCAATATTTATTCTCTTCATGTATATTTGCTTATTCTATCTGCTTTCTAATTAATAGTATTTTTACATTGTCTTATTTTCGTATACATTTGTATACTTCTCTGTGAACCATTCCGTTTCGTCAGTATTTTAGTCTTCGAATTTAATAGTTGGTAATGCATATCTATAACCGTGGAAAATCTGATCTGGTTCGCATATTGTTTAAGTCCTGTTTTGTGAAGTATTTTCCAACAACATTTTAAGTCGTTTATAGATCGGTTTTGAATCTCATTTGTTCAATTACCTGTTTTGTAAGTTTATTATCGTTATTGTGCGGTTTTGTTTAGTCGTTTTGAGATGTTTGTGTTTATTCCTTCGTTTGGATTCGGAACGCGTGTTTAATTTGATGTATATGTGCACCTATCTTTGCTTTATAAAGTACGTGCCGTGGTGTACTTTTTTGAACAGAATAATTCTGGATCGGCATTTCTAAAACCGTGGGAAATTAAACTTCTTATTTGGTTCGCATTTTTTGTGATGTACACATATCGATATGATCCAGCTATTCTGCCATCACTTACGGTTGGTATAGATACCTATGTATTTTCCGGCCGATTTGCATTAAATAAAGACTTAGTCTATTATATTGGGTGCTCTTTTGTTTCGTTAAACATCTTTAGGAGAAATCTCCGACAATCGTTTTAATAGAGCTACGATCTGCTGAGAGACATTGCGTGTGCCACTATTTTCCCCTGGCGCTCTTTCATTTTAACGTTAAACTCGGATTTTTTAACTTTGTGGACCACCACCTCCGCGACCACTTGTTGGCCACCGATTTGTTGCTGCCTAGATAAGTTAAGGCTCTCTGAGTCGGTCGTTTTGCGACTCGCGGCGTTTTTATCACTATCGACAAGATTGCAGCAAGATATTTAGTGGAACAAATTCAGATTGTTAATATTTCTCTCGTGGGTAAATGTTTAACAACAATAACAACTAAATAATTGAGAAGATTGGATCTCCACACGCTGACATTACAGTTAGGGCAGACAAGTCTATAATAACTGCAACTTGACTTGTGCATTAAATCAGCTTATTCGAAAATACAGTCAAATACAAACAAGTTGAGAGAACATGTCTTTATTAAAACTCTTCAGGCAGCCTCAGTTCTCGTTCAGTAGATATCGTAATGTATATAATAAGTAAATAATTGAAAATATTTGATCTTGAAAGAAAATATATTGCTTATTACTGTTTATTATCATTGTATTGGGCTACTTATCCTACGCCTTCCATATATCTGACTAAGTATGCACTTGACATCGCAGTGCCCGATATACATCGGTAATAGAAACATCTGTACCAGCTTCGCCAACCGTCCATGAATTGTATCTAAATATTCCCCCTTTAGTTATTAAAGCGCTTAATAATGTTCCAGTAAAATACACCCATTTGGACAATATCGAACAGAGAGAAGTATACAATTAGTTATTTTGTAATTGCCATTTATTCAAAATTATTAATTCAAAATTACAGGCCAACTGCATTTTCAATAATTTTAATGAAACAAAAAACAATAAAACAATAAAACATCGAAAACAAAGACAGAATTCGTTTATGTATTTTTTGTAATTTCAATTACGTAAATGCGTATGTAGATATGTGTCATCGTTGAAACGTCCGACCTCATTTCGACATGGTTTTACTACAAAATATATAGTTGGCCGTTTCGGTCTAATATTAAACCATAAATTGCCATTCTAAATGCATATTGACAAAATGACTAAAATTACAAAATTTGAAACATGTAATAAGCACTGATGTGCTGCAGTGAATACAATTTACATTTGTATGGATACCTTACTTTGTATTGCTTATATGCTGGCGCGTCGAAAATATAATATACATAGATAAATTTCATTTGATTTTCAGGCTTCATTTAAAAATATTATCCTTCCTTTTACCCCATTAAAATGCTTGTAGCTTTTACGTCTATAAAACATGATTTTAAATTAGCAAAAAATTCTAATTTTTACCGCTTTTTGCACTGTATATGTTGCAGAAATTTTTAAAACGATTCGCAGCTGTCTCGTGAAGCATTTAACCACACGACCAAAGAGGAGGGCGGTATTCTAGCTTACTAACGTGACTTAAATTGCATAATGGAAACAGATATTAAATGAAACACGCTAGGTTTTAATTGCATATATAAAAATAAACGCGTACGCAGACCAACATTTCAATCATTACAAGATACAATCAAAATTTTCAGTTCTGACACAAAAATAAAGTTGGGATTCGATAAGCTTAGAACATACTTTATAATTAATGATAAAATACGGCACGAAGGATATACAGGCTGGCTATAAAGTCACGGATCATCGTCAGATAGAGCGATTCTATAATTAAAGGAATATTATTATTTTTATTATTAAATAATAATGTCGACTGATTGTTAATGATGTTAAAATTTTTCAGTTTCACATCACATAATTATATGTAATTAATACTTACCCTGAGTTTCATTTAATACCTGTTTCAATAATGAAATTTATGGCACGTTAGAAGACGCAAATTCACCGTTCTTCGTGGTTCAAGGTTATCTTGAAATCGCGGGTTCTAATCTTGAGCGGCAACCAGATATTTTTTCCAAAATTTCAGCATTACATACGGTGGTTAGAAATTCACGGACAATTTTCAAATAGGACGATTCTATAATTAATTCTGAGTCGACAATCTTAATTCAGAAATATACAAAAAAGTGTAGATTTGGCAATGTTTCAATAAAAAAGTAGGATTGATATGACAAAGTGCATATATCATTTGAGTCCAATAAAAATAACAAAAATAATGATAATTAAATGCTGAAATTAGTAGCTATTAATTTGAAGGCAAAGCTGTAGCGTTTGTGGAATTGAATTTAGGACGTGTTGCAACATATCTGGGGTATTTAATTATATTGTGGTGTTAATTCTATTTATTACTTCCTGTTAAGTGTCCGCAGGCATCGCATACACTTTTTCTTTAAAAAATCTCCGAACAAAGAGGTCAAGATGGTGCATATCTAGTGACCTTGCACACTATGAAATTAGTCCATTTCGCCCGATTCTCCTTTCTGAAAAACTAAAGTGTTGAATGAATAAGAACAACATTCAAAATAAATGAAATATTGAAGAATGCAGAACTGAGAAGAACGATATCTAGGAAATAAAGGGGTAAGGAAGATTAAAAGGTAAATTTATTTGAAGAGAAAATATTGAACAATTTGAGAATAAGGTACCGGAAATTACCTAAATAAATAAATAAATATAAAATTGGCTAAAGTTAAAAGAAGATAAAATATATTTGAAAGCTTTAAAATTATTGGAGAGTATTTAATCGTTAAGATGTATAGTTTTAAGTCGGTTTTATTTTCTTAAATAAAAGTTTGGAAGAATTGTATTCATTGTTAATTAATCAATAAGGTTGATATATAACACTTTGAAATTATCTGCTGATGATGACAACTTGATTGTCGAAATGCGTATACAGAATTTACAAAAGTTAATGTGGAAAGGGGTTATATATCAACCTTATTGATCAAGTCAATCAACCACAGGCTCCATCAAATTCAAGCATTATTAATTACATAAAGTTTTAATTTATTTCGATAAATATACAGTTTATTTAAGAATTGGGAATTTCAGTAATATTAACGTAACAGTTAGTAAACATATAAAAAGATTTAAAATATCGATCACTGAAGGTTGATATATAACCTCTTTCCACATTTATTTTCGTATATGATCGCACACAAAGTGTGTTTTGGCTCTCAAACTTACAGATTGCGGTGTGGAATTTGCTTTCGAACGGGTATTTTTGCAGTAGTTTTCCAGGTGCGACACTGTTTAATTATTAGATGCGCAACTAAGTTCTCGCTGCTTTTTGATGAAAATGCAACTTTATTGTGAAAAATGTTTACAAATGAATCATTCAAAATATTGCCCATCGCTAGCGACAACTTTTTCCCATCTTTCTGGCAGAGCTCGAATACCGTCACGGTATAAGTGTTCGTCTTTTGAGGCTATCCACGAATCAAGCCATTTTGAGATGTCTTCATATGAGCGGAACTGCTAATTAGCCAGACCATGTGCTATAGAACGGAACAAGTAATAATCGGACGGCGCAATATCTGAGGAATATGGCGGGTGGGGTAGGACCTCCCATTTGAGCGTTTCTAAGTAGGTTTTAACGGGTTTGGCAACGTGAGACCGAGCGTTGTCATGCTGTAAAATCACTTTTTCGAGCCTCTGCTCGTTTTGTGGCCGCTTTTCGCGCAGTGCTCAGCTCAATCCTATCAATTGAGTTCAATACCATGCCCTAGTGATGGTTTTATTCGGTTTCAACAGCTCATAATAAATAACACCGCCCTAGTCCCGCCAAATACACAGCAAAATCTTCGCAGCGTGAATATTCGGCCGAACCGACGACGTAGAGACATGATCGGGCAGTCCCCATGATTTTGTTCTCTTTGGGTTGCTGTAATGAATCCATTTTTCATCATCCGTAACGATGCGATGAAGAAAACCCTTCCTTTTTGCCGCTGGAACAGTTGTTCATAGGCGAAAAAACGACGCTCAACGTCTCTTGGCTTCAAATCATGAGGAACCCAAGTTCCTTGTTTTTGAATCATTCCCAACTCATGCAATCGCTGGGAAATGGCTTGGCGGGTAACTCCTAATGCTGAAGCAAGCTCTTTTTGCGTTTGGCACGGATCCTCATCAAGCAATGCCTCCAATTCAGCGTCTTCGAAGGTTTTTAGCCTTCCTTCACGCGAACGGTCGTCAACATCGAAATTACCGTCTTTGAAGCAACGGAACCAATCACTGTACGTTGTTTCACTTAGAGCAGCATCTCCGTAAACATTTTGGAGAAGAAAATCAACACTTCCCGCAAATGACGATTATTTGGCACAAAATCAGACATTTTCACGCAACCAAAAGTATATGACGCAAAAACACAATCACTAATGTGTCAAAGCAGTTTGTTTACCATATGTCTAAGCTTGGTTCATGACGTTTTGGTTATGTCACAATCGACCAGCACTTACTACTGGAGCCATCTCTTGAAAAACAGCGAGAACTTAGTTGCGCACCTAACATTTGCTGATGATGACAACATAGTTGTCGAAATACGTATACAGAACACGAAAATTAATGTGGAAAGGGGTTATATAACAACTGTCCGTGATTAAGTTAATCAAGTGCAGGCTCCATCAACATTACATACCTTAAAATATTAAGTGACTTTTTATTCTTTTGGATATGAAATTAATATTTACAATAAATCATTTCAATAATAATCATATAAAGCCAATATATTATATTCAAGACATTATGTAAAATTTGAAGAGAGAAATGAATTGATTAGTCCTAAATTGGATTTATTAAATATCGTAGGTCCGGTGGATAGTTTAAGTTTTTTATATGTTTATCTCAATCTATTGGGTTGGCAACTAAGTACTTTCGGTTTTTACTGATAGAGAGCGTTACTTTATTTTTAGTATAACGTATGTTATAGTGTACGCGTTCTGTTGAAATGTCTACCATATCTGCTATCTCTCTTACTTTGGGTCGTCAATCTTGTTTAATAATATTATGGATTTTTATAATCATTTCCTTAGAAGTCACGATTTTGGGTGCTCCAGAGCGCACTTCATCAACACAGCTTATTCTGCCACGTTTAAATTCATTTACCCATCTACTTATTGTGGCGGATGATGGAGCAGATTCACCTAATGTTTCCCGTAACTCATCTTTTATTTCGGTAGCTTTCATACCCTTAATTACGAAGTATTTAATCACCGCACGATACTCTGCTTTTTCCATTTTAACATAACGACGTGTTGCTTCTTTTTCAATCAGCTGTCAAAAATAAACTAAACCGATTTATCTAAATATCGGAATGTAAACATATAAATGGGCAACCTAAATTACAGTGCATTTGTTTTACCTATTAGAGCGCCACCTGTGTGTCATTCTCACTACTTGTCAAACTATCTTCGTATACATAGGATATACTTGTTTCGATATTTCCAGAAAGTTATAATAAGTACTAACCTTTCTTTCTGAAATATCTTCGCTAGTTTGTAATTGAACATGCGTGGCATCCAGTGGTGAAATTATAATGTATAATTCATATTTAATAACCCATCGGTAATTATCATGATGAATGAAGTACATGTTAATTAATAACTGACGGACCACAATGCTTGCCTGGATGACTTCGTCGATTCTGGATCGCAAAACTGGACCGACATATTCCCATAATTTATCGCTCCTACTCTGATGGATGGGTTACGGCAATCACATCGTATGCCTCTAATTAAAAATCGATTCGTGAAATTAAATTGAAACATACGAATCCAGTTTCACGGGGTATTTGTGTCTATGCGTGTTGTATTTTGAAAACCTTCAAATAATACATTGAACAATAATGGAAACATGGGCGTATGTAGTGGTGGTTTATATGACGGATCGATTGGCGGATATGTTTAGAAATAAGCGGAAGCTGTTTGCTTAAAAATATCTTTTTCTTTTCTGTCTAGCAATGAGAACTTATTTTCTTGGATTACAAGCGAGAATCGTAACAAGGTGAGTGTACGAACAAAGGGCCGACCTTGCGATGCATGCGTTATTTACATCAATTATATTTTGTTTTACAAATATCACACTTATACACAGCTATTGTTGCGTAGTGCAAAATGGATGAGACTGACAAAATGTCTGCAGCATGAGGTAAGTTTTCACATTCGTCTCAGAGACAAAAGTACGCCGTGCTGAAAACATGTTCTTCTATTTAGAAAATGATCTTTCGACATCCACGGATATAATACACGCATAGTTAAAATAATTTTTAGAAGTATATATTATATATTTCAAGGGTCCAGTATGGTGTGGTGTTCTGGGGCAATTCCATCGACTGGCGGAGGATATTTATCCTCCAAAAGTCATGTATTAGGGCGATTTATGGCATGAAACCAACCGAGAGTTGTGCGGGTGTGTTTCGATCTGCCACAGTGCTAACAATGCCTTCAATTTATATACTCCAGTGCGCGCTGCATGTGAAAATAAACTATAATGTTTCAGTTTCAGTTTCAGTGCAGTAGTTCAGCCCTGAAGATGTCCCATACAAATGGGTACGAAACGTCGGCAGATATACTAGTGACGCGGTTCCAGCCCGGAAACCCAGAAGCAGAAAACTATAATGAATTTTTCAAGAAATATGAAACGAACCACACACATGCTACGCGAAACCTTCGTAATATGCAACTTGTGCCCCCACGAACGTATTTAACAAAAATACAAAAAAATGTTGTTCACCATTGCGTAAAAATATACAACCACATACCGCTTCGGATTAAGAGCTTGCCGTTGGCCCGGTTTAAAATTATTTTTAAGTTTTGGCTAATAGAGCAGGAATTCTACAGTGTGGAAGATTTCTTTAAAACAATTGTAGACATTGGCATATAGCATAGGTCAACTGCACGCATATACATGTATGGACTTATACTTACTATCTATTTTAACTTGTGATTGTTTTTTCATTGTTATATATTTTATACTTATGACATATTCTATGTTTTTTGACATTATGGAACGTAATAAATATTATTATTATTATTATTATTATAACGGATCTATACACGCACCATTTCAAATTTGTCTTAATCTGGTAAATCGAATCTTTGTTTATAACATTCTTTGTCACTTGTAGAACATAGCAGTGAGTGTACATCGTTCACATTTATTATTGACTTCAGTAACGACAACACAGAGTTTTGAAATATTATATTGAGTCAAATACACCCTAATTATCGTAAATTCCATCGGTTTCAACAGAAGTATTTGCAAATCTCTTCTAGCTTTTCTTAACTGCAGCTTCGTTAGGTTTGACTCGTAGAACCACAGATTGTATTTGTCGGAAATTCTCTCAATAATAGAAAGCTGCTTTCAACAATGTTCTACAACATGTGAGAATGGTTCTGGTGGCTCAGGAATACCGGGACAGCGTCGCCAATTCAGTTGTCTAATCATTTGCGAGCCAATACAATGACGCATTAATAGGATTTAGAACACGCACTATAATTACCTGCTTCTGGGTTTCCGGACTGGAACTGCGTCACTTGTATATCTGCCGACGTTTCGCACCTATTTGTATGGGACATCTTCAGGGCTGAACTACTGCACTGAAACTGAAACGTCGGCAGATATACAAGTGACGCGGTTACAGCCCGGAAACCCAGAAGCAGATAGCATGGACCACGACCACGGAAGTCTACGTACCCGATTACGCACTCTAATATTCAAAATAGAAAGCTTTTTTCAATCTGTCATTTCATCGACAAATAACCAGAGCTGTTTAAGTTTTACTACAACTTTGATCATGTTTTTGATGTCTTTACGCACAGTTGGTATATGACGCTATAATGCTCTCCGGGATGGAAGCTACCAGTTGAAATCGTATTTATTTCAAAAATCGCGAAGCGGTTTCTTATCGAGTAGATGAAGTCTCAAATCGCAGGCAATTATCATCAGCAGTAAATCGAATATAAATTGCGTCATTGGCGGCACGTTTCTTTTTTCCTTTTTTGGTTTAGTACACTATATGATTTTTAGAGTCGCGTTTATCCCATCACATCAACAGCTTATCTCAAACTTTAAAATATATCTTAGCATAATTACAACATAAATAGCGAAATTCATTAATAAATTTTCGCACCGCGTCAATCAATGATCTCGTTTTTCCTTTACGCGCGCCTATCGTACTTAATAATTATACGTTCGCCTTATAAAGGGTTTTCCAATAGGGACTTGACAACTTTTAATTCAATTTGTGAACGCCCCCTTTCACTAATCATCGAACCGTCACTGTCAATTTATTCAGTAAACTTAACATTTTCGGTAGGTGACCGCTACTTTAAGAGCGTTAACTCCGATTTTCGGTCGTAATTCTCGCCCTAGTAAACAGGCAGTAACAAGTTTAGTGCAAAAATTTGAGTCTACATATTCGTTGTGTGATGTTGCCGTGCCAGTGAGACAACGGGTTGATCGAAGTGTCGAAAATATCGCTGCCGTTGAAACGTCCGTAGCAAATGATCCAAATCAGTCAATTCCACGGCGTTCTCAAGAGTTGGGCATCGCCCAGACCACTTTATGGCGAATTTTGCGTAAAGATCTTGGTTTACACCCATACAAGATCAAGCTGACTCAAGAATTGAAGACGATGGACCATTTGAAGCGACGTACGTTTTCCGATTGGGCTCTAGAAAAGATGCGCCAAGATGATCAATTTCATCGCAAAATCATTTTCAGTGACGAAGCTCATTTTTGGCTCAATGGGTTTGTCAATAAGCAAAATATGCGTTATTGGTCGGGTGAAAATCCACATGTGCTTCATGAAACACCACTTCATCCACAAAAAATAACTGTTTGGTGCGGTTTGCATGCCGGCGGCGTCATAGGGCCATATTTTTTCGTCGACGATAATGATCGTCACGTTACTGTGAATGGTAATCGTTATCGCGCCATGATTACCGATTGTTTTTTGCCCGAATTGGAAGATATGGACTTGAACAACATGTGGTTTCAGCAGGACGATGCCACAAGCCACACAGCACACGTTACAATCGATTGACTGAAGAGTAAGTTTGATGAGCGTGTTATCTCAAGAAATGGACCAGTCGATCGGCCGCCTCGTTCGAGCGATTTAACGCCTCTAGACTTTTTTCTTTGGGGCTACGTCAAGTCATTGGTCTATGCCAACAAGCCGACAACGTTGGAAGAGCTCAGAGCCAACATTGAACGCGAAATAGCAGCCGTTTCGGCCAAATTGTGTGGCCGAGTCATCGAAAATTGGGTCCAATGAATCAACCGCTGCGAACTTGCCCGCGGTGGCCATATGAACGAAGTCGAGTTCCATTCATAAATGTTTTGATTGTACTTCAACCCGATAATAAAGTTTTTGAAATATCTCAAGTGGTCTGCATTTTATTTTGAAAAAAAGTTGTCAAGTCCTTATTGGAAAACCCTTTATAAAGATTTATATAAAGATCCGCTCGGTACTAACTTATAATTCAATACAATACACTGGTGGCGACCCTGAGTACCCAGTACGAACTTCACCAACGGGAACGACTCTCTTTGCATTACAAAGTAACATCAATCTGATTTCTTCATGTTGTAATCTTTGTATATTACTCAGTTTAAAGTTGGTTACCAGCCGAACAATATTTTAGATTAGCTTTTCAATTTTAATGTACACCGTTCGATTTTTTGTGTACGTATGAACGTTACTTTACCAGACAATGCGCTTATTAACAACTTCACTAATATCATTAATAAAATATCCACAACTCGGTTCATTTTCAGGCTAATCCCAAGATAATCGCGAACCGGTACATTTACGAATACATCCACCTTCTGTTTACGTGACTCCAGTTTAGCAGTAGACCATAAAATAATCAAGCCCATGTCGCAAACTGATGTTATATTTAACAGTTTCGCCGGGTTCTGTTTAGTCTCTCCTTTAAAGTATAATTTTGCTGGGGAGAACGTCGGTCTGTCGGACTCACGTATGTAAAAGACGGAAAAACAAGGGAAGAAAGGGGAAAAGAATTAACGGGAACATGGACCTGGGACTCTGCAATGCAGAATGCCGTCGTCGTTCGCCCCCTCGAGTCTGTGCTGCTTGCATATAATGAATTTTAATTTCTACCTCGTTATGTAGATAGATATTGAATGTTTTGGGGTTCGCGCCAGTTCGCCAAGATCATTTGAGAGTCAAAGTATCAATTTAGAGAGGGCGAAATTCTTTCATCATACACGAAGACGGCAAATATTTGCTACAGTAGTTTCTGGTTGGCCTTCTTTAACGATTTTAAAATATTTTTATACTTGCAGATTGAATGTGGAAAATATTTACAGATTTTTTGTCATGGGACAATTTTTATACAATTTTTTCATAAGCCATGGAAACGAAATGCATTAAAAAAAATTTTAAAGTACAGGTAATCCCCGTATAAGACGGGGCATCTACAACGATTCGAGAATTGGGAAAAATCCTAATTATAGAAAATCTAATAATGTAGAAATCTACCTTTAATAAAGTTTTTGTTCAATAAAGTGACATCTATTACTTTGTTCGGAAAGCACTATTAGAGCATCATTTCAAATAGCTGCATGTATGTATAATACTTTCATGGAAAGCTGTTTCTCCTTTTCAATAAATTGTTTGCAAAGCTTTTCTTGGAATAAGGTAGTATTTTAAATGATTTCAGAATAATTATTAAACAATTAATAAGATTAATGGGGAGAACGTCGTGTAACACTACCAATGAAATTTTGAATAGAATAGTTAGAAAGTTACTTTAAATGGTATTCCCAAACGTAAACAAATTATGATAATTTTCAGAAGGGAGGTTTTAGTACTATAATATATGGTGTTTATAAAGGGTTTTTCAATAAGGACTTGACAATTTTTTTTCAAAATAAAATGCAGACCATTTGAGATATTTCAAGAACCTTATTATCGGGTTGAAGTACAATCAAAACATTTATGAATGGAACTCGACATCGTTCATGTGGCCACCGCGGGCACGTTTGCAGCGGTCGATTCGTTGGACCCAATTTTCAATGACTCGCCCACACAATTCGGCCGAAACGGCTGCTATTTCGCGTTCAATGTTGGCTCTGAGCTCTTCCAACGTTGTCGGCTTGTTGGCATAGACCAATGACTTGACGTAGCCCCAAAGAAAAAAGTCTAGAGGCGTTAAATCGCACGAACGAGGCGGCCAATCGACTGGTCCATTTCTTGAGATAACACGCTCATCAAACTTACTCTTCAATAAATCGATTGTAACGTGTGCTGCGTGGCTTGTGGCACCGTCCTGCTGAAACCACATGTTGTCCAAGTCCATATCTTCCAATTCGGGCCAAAAATAATCGGTAATCATGGCGCGATAACGATTACCATTCACAGTAACGTGGCGATCATTATCGTCGACGAAAAAATATGGCCCTATGACGCCGCCGACATGCAAACCGCACCAAACAGTTATTTTTTGTGGATGAAGTGGTGTTTCATGAAGCACATGTGGATTTTCACCCGACCAATAACGCATATTTTGCTTATTGACGAATTCATTGAGCCAAAAATGAGCTTCGTCACTGAAAATGATTTTGCGATGAAATTGATCATCTTGGCGCATCTTTTCCAGAGCCCAATCGGAGAACGTACGTCGCTTCAGCTTGATCTTGTATGGGTGTAAACCAAGACCCTTACGCAAAATTCGCCATAAAGTGATCTGGGCGATGCCCAACTCTTGAGAACGCCGTGGAATTGACTGATTTGGATCATTTGCTACGGACGTTTCAACGGCAGCGATATTTTCGACACTTCGACCAACCCGTTGTCTCACTGGCACGGCAACATCACACAACGAATGCGTAGACTCAAATTTTTGCACTAAACTTGTTACTGCCTGTCTACTAGGGCGAGAATTACGACCGAAAATCGGAGTTAACGCTCTTAAAGTAGCGGTCACCGACTCCGAATTTCTGTAGTCAATTTCTATAATTTGCAGACGTTCGTTCGTGTATTTACCGTGATGAAAATGTTAAGTTTACTGAATAAATTGACAGTGACAGTTCCATGATTAGTGAAAGGGTGCGTTCACAAATTGAATTAAAAGTTGTCAAGTCCCTATTGGAATACCCTTTATTAATTATATATTACATTTATATTAAGTATACTTACGTGTATTTTTCCTTAATGTATTATTAATGTAGTTCTCAGAAAGAACGTCCGAAGCGGTGACCTTCTGTGGTTGAACAAGATGAATACATATACTTGTAAATAGATAATGTATAAGGCAAAAATTGTATGTGTAGTGATAATTTTGTTCTGTTTTCTTTCTTATTATTTATAAGAAAGCTTCCCTAAACCAATTCTCGTTGAACATGTAAATATTTCATCTTTCCGCTATTTAAATAAAAGGAATGTTTATATGTATGCATTCCTTCGTAATCTGCATCGCCCTGAAAATTATTACTTATAAAGTAAGAGTTATTCTTGTTCAATACGAGGATAGCTTGACAAGTAGTGAGAATGACGCATAGCTGGCGCTCTAATTGGTAAAACAAATACACTATAATTTAGGTTGCCTATTTATATGTTTACATTCCGATATTTAGATAAATCGGCGGATTAGTTTATTTTTGACAGCTGATTGAAAAAGAAGCAACACGTCGTTTTGTTAAAATGGAAAAAGCAGAGTATCGTGGGCTGATTAAATACTTCGTAATTAAGGGTATGAAAGCTACCGAAATAAAAGATGAGTTACGGGAAACATTAGGTGAATCTGCTCCATCATCCGCCACAATAAGTAGATGGGTAAATGAATTTAAACGTGGTAGAACAAGCTGTGTTGATGAAGCGCGCCCTGGAGCACCCAAAACCTTAACTTCTAAGGAAATGATTATAAAAATCCATAATATTATTACGCAAGATCGACGACTCAAAGTGAGAGAGATAGCGAACATGGTAAACATTTCAACAGAACGCGTACACCACATTTTAACGAAAGAATTGGACCTTTCCAAGCTTTCTGCAAGATGGTTGCCGCGATTGCTTACGACTAGTCAAAAGTTCACTCGTTTGTGCATTTCCAATGAGTGTTCGGACCTTTATAAGCGTAATTTGGTTCATTTTTGTAGGCGATTTGTTACTTGCGATGATACTTGGATACACTACAGTACAGCCGAAACTAAACAACAGTCGAAACAATGATTAGAACGTGGTTCTGCACCTCCAAAGAAAGAGAAAACCACTTTATCAGCAAACAACGTGATGGCATCAATTTTTTGGGATTCAAAGAGCATCTTGCTCATTGATTACCTTCATAAACGTGCCACAATAAACGGACAATATTATGCAGAACTTCTACAAAAATTACAAAAATTAAATGTTGAGATTCGGGCTAAACGGCAAGGAATGGTAAAGGAAAAGATTCTGTTTCACCAAGACAACGGCTCCCTCCCAGCACAGTTGCGATGTCCAAAATCCACGAGTTGCATTTCCAATTAGTACCGCATGCGCTTTATTCGCCGGATCTAGCCCCTTCCGACTTCCACCTTTTTCCAGAATTGAAAACAGCACTAGGTGGAAAGAAATTTTCATCTAACGACGCGCTTATGATCTTTGTAAATGAGTATTTTGCAAGCCTTCCGGAATCGCATTTTAGAGATGGCATAAGGGCATTGGAGCACCGTTGGAATAAATGAATTGCTTTTTTAGGATAATATATTGAAAAATAAAAATTATTTTGTATTTAAAAAATTCATTTGCCTTTTCCATTGTCACTACTTATCAAACTACCCTCGTATGTACAATCTAGTTTGCTAGCCGGCAATAATAAATTGTTTCACCACCCCAGGTCTTTGTATTTTTATTATTATTACTATTTAAGATGCCCAACAAAATATAAAGATATATATATATATATATATATATATATATATATATATATAAGGGCTTAGTAACACTATATGGCTATGACTATAAACATTTTGAGTTATATAAATTTCCAATACATTGTCTCGAAATAGTAATATTTTATTGCAAAATATAAACTCATGTATCATTACATAATCTCCAAAAATAATTCAGCATATGGTCGATAAGCTATAATTATTATTATTACACATTGTTAAAGTGCTATGTAATGAAAGAAAATGCAAATATTTGACCTCAGCAATATTATCAATAAATAATTTATTTCTATACAAACTGTAAAAGATAAATACATTATTTAAATTTCTGAGTCTTCTACCTGACCACCTTTAGCTTTTATTACTTCCTGGTACAATCTCGGCGACTTTCCTAAAAATTCTGCCAGTATTTACGGTTGTTTTCTTGACCATCTGTTTTATAATTGGATCCATAATATTTTTGTGAATGTTGGAGCTACTTTTCTCACATATCTGCTTAGCTCGTCCCATAACAGCTCTATAGGATTCAATTCGGAGGCCTGCTCGGCTCATTCCTTCGCGTTCTACTCCTCTAAATTCTCCCGACATAATTACGTGTCGGGAGTATTTGAAATCGTTCTCTTCTTGAAACACAGTATTTTCTCTAATTAGTCGTGTCTCAGAGGTAACGATATTCTATTCCAAAATTTCTCTGTACCGTTTCTTTCTTAGAATATCATCTATTTTAATAAGATCGCCTACAGACGTTCCAGTAAAATAACCCCAAACTATTACTGATGCTCCTCTATTCTTGGTGGTGGATACAATTCATGATTTGTAAACTTGGGAGGAAAACTCTGTATGGAAAACCCTTGAAGGGTATATATTTAAGGGATTTGTATGCATATTAGAAAAATATTGAGCAAAAGAATTAACAATAACTTGACGATTATCCGCTTCATCCAATTCATTGCGTATAATACTCGGAATCGAAGTAGTACTTTGTCGTGATTGTATATAAGACAATATACAACGAAGATCTGATATAATGGATTACTCAAAATTTCTTATATATGCTTCGTAGGCACCTGATATTAAATGTTTTGCCGGTGCACGAAGTCTTTTAAATTCGTTACAGTGCGTGATGCTGTTTACATTCTTCCATTTACCATGATACTGCTGCTTGGCTTTTAAACTTGTAATAATATCTAATTAGAACTGAATTTAGGCACTGACCTATCAAATACATCATAGTTCAGTATTTAAAAATATAATTCCCTATCATATTCGTACATATTACCAACTTTAAATAAATAAGATAGTGGTAAAGGTTACAC
Source organism: Dermolepida albohirtum (assembly GCA_031893035.1). NCBI lineage: Eukaryota > Metazoa > Arthropoda > Insecta > Coleoptera > Scarabaeidae > Dermolepida > Dermolepida albohirtum. The sequence continues at coordinate 87,165 of JAVIWB010006656.1, forward strand.
TTTTCATAACCGAAATAAAAAAGGAATTTTTTATTTATTTAGCAAATTGGTAATTTTGAGCCTCTCGTTGATTAACTTAATCACTGAAGGTTAATATATAACCCCTTTTCACATTAATTTTCGTATTCTGTATAGGTATTTCGAAAACTAAGTTGTCGTCATCAGCAGATAATAAAACAGTGTCGCATCTGGAAAACTACGGCAAAAAAACCCGTACGAAAACAAATTTCGCACACGGTCTGTACCATCGAAAGCCAAAACGCACACTTTGTGCGCACACAGTGTGCATACAGACCGTGTGCGGAATTTATTTTCGGATATTTTTGCCGTAGCTTTGCAGGTGCGACACTGTTTAATTATCTGCCGATGATGATAACTTAGTCGTCAAAATGCGTATACAGAATTACAAAAGTTAATGTGGAAAGGGGTTATATATCAGACTTAAGTGATTAAATATTTAGCAAGTTGTCTATATAAAAGTTCATCAGTATAACCCCGTATATTATATCTAAGGACACAGCACCATGCTGTTTCAATTTTAATTATTTTATCAGTGGAAACGTTTGGAAATAATTTACGTGGAACTGAAATAGTGTTCAAGATAAAACTCGGATCGATTCCTATATCTCACGATGATGAACAAAGTGGGTTAGGTGGTCGATAGATTCCGCTTCGACAGCATCTTCAGTAGGGATAAATCCACCTTGCGTTAGTCAACAGAGGTAAAAAAAAATGAGGGAGAACGTGAATGAGAGAATACGTACAAGTCCTACATCATCCCATTTCGTAAACTTAACAAAAGAACGGGGCGAACTCAATTATATAGCAGATACCATGTACGGACTAAAGTGCATTAGGAATGAACGCGAAGGAGTAGGATATGTATATCAACATGGCGTACAAATTATATTACGACGTTACACGTAAGGTAGAAAGCCTGTTTTAATTTTAAAATATGCTACATTTAGGGTGATTACTTCTCTTTTTATATATGAATGCGTAATATAATGCGCTGCAAAACATGTTTTCGACTGCAATTTCGTGATAAAACAGAAAAGGAAATAACATTGGAGTAATGCATGTGGTATACATTATTACATGAAAAGAATACATAAGTTTGTTTTATGAAAGTGTAACAATAAACTGATATTTTAATCTCATTTTGAATCACGAGTAAAAGCGTAAACAATTTTATTTCTATTTACAGAGAAATAGAAAATAGAAATTCCGAATTATATACAAAATTCGAAAGTCAATAATATATAAATATACGAGGATGATTCCATAAGTACCCGGCCTGACCTAGAGATGACAGTAGCTGTTTGAAAAATATCACTGTGTTAGAAAGTACACAACCTATAAAGTATATGTTTCAAGTTTGAAGACGCCACGTTGTTTAGTATTTGTTTGGCAACCATCAATAGTGAACGTTCTCAGTGAATTTGTAAAAATGGAGAAAATTGATCATCGTTACGTGATACAATGCTTTTATTTGAAAGATCTCAGCCCAACCGATATAAAAGCTGAACTGGATTCTACTATAGGTGAGTCTGCTCCTTCGTTTACAACAGTGAAATATTGGATAGCAGAGTTTAAACGAGACCGTACGAGCTGCCAAGACGAGCATCGCACTGGTCGACCAAACGAGATGACTACTCCAGAAATAGTGAAGAAAATCCGCAAAACGGTACTGGATGATCGTCGACTGAAAGAGCGCGGGCTAGCAGACACAGTGGGCATTACAAAAAGTGCGGTACATCGCATATTATCTGAAAGTTTGGACATGAGGAAGCTGTGTGCCGCGTTTGCTCACACTCGTGCAAAAACAGTGTCTTGAAGATGTTTCAATTGAGTGTTTTACCGAAGTTTTACAGCAACAAAGCAGAATTTTTGCGCCGTTTCATAACCATGGACGAAACATGGGTCCATGATTTCACATCTGTGACAAAAGAACAATCAAAACAATGGAGATGGGAAAACCAGCTCCAAAGAAACCGAAGACCGTTTCATCTGAAGGAAAAGTCATGGCATCGGTTTTTTGGGATGCGCGTGTAATAATTTTCATTGACTATCTTGAAAAAGGAGAAACTATCAACGGCGAATATTATGGTGAACTTACTGCAACGTTTGAGCGAAGAAATCAAGCAAAAACGGCCGCATTTGGCTAAGAAGTAAGTGTTGTTTCATCAAGATAATGCACTAACTCACAAACCCGTTATTGCAATAGCCAAAATTATGAATTAAAGATTGAATTGCTACCTCATGCATTCTATTTGCCAGATTTAGCCCCCTTGGATTATTTTCTGTTCCTAAACACACACAAAACTGCATCGAACTTATTGAACATCGCTGGGAAAAGTGTATAGAACTGAAAGGAGATTATGTTGAAAAATAAATATATTTCCTTCCAAAATTGTTGTGTTTTCTTTGTTGAGTCGGGTACTTCTGGGACCACCCTCGTAAGTCCAATATTTAATCGAAAAAGGAAAGTTAAACATACGAATTTCGAGAACTAAACCGTCATCATCAGCAAATAACTAATCACAGCGTCGCACCTAGATCCGCAGTAAGACTCGCACAAAATAATTCCGTACAATTTTCCCTGCAAACTCTTCCAGCAACTCAACGAAGCAAGAATATGTTATCGGACCTTTGTCTATGTTTACGTCAAAGTTATAAATGGATTACATCTAAAGTTTGAACAACAGACGGACGAACTCAAAAAAGCCATTCCAAAATATGATCCTTCAGAAATTGAAATGAATATAAAGTTTAAATGATTTTGCTGTGAACAACAGAAAACGGTTCTGAAATCAAAATTTATCCAACTCTTTCGGCTTAATCCTGAGAGAAGGATAAACACGAATAACCATGTCAAAATATGATCCTTCAAAACTTTAAATAGATTATCTCTAAAGTTTGAATGATTATGCTGTCAACAACAGAGAAATAGTATTTTTTTTGTTGAAAAGTACCGTTTTATGAATTACGAAGGCGAAATTCAGAACTACTTATTTTGAAGAAAATTGTCAAAAGCAAAATTTCACATTTTTTAAACGCCATCGTATATTAAAAACTGCTCACATGTTTATATATTCAAGGCCTCAAAATATTTCTGAAGTTAAAATTTAGCTAACTTTTTCGACTTAATACTCAGAGAAGAAGAATCTCGAAAAAACATACCAGAATATGAACCTTCAAAAGCTTAGGTGGATTATCTTCAAAGTTTAAATGATTTTGCTATTAACAATAGAAAATTCATATTCCGCTTGTTCAAAAGTATTATTTTACCAACTGCGAAGGCGAAATTCAGAACTTTTTATTTTGGCGAAAATCACAGTTTTTCAATATTCGTAAGAATTGGTATTTTTCAAGAATTATTGTACATTAAAGAATGCTCGTATGCTGATATTTCCTAGAGTCTTAAAAACGATTCTCAAATCGAAATTTATCTCACTTTTTTGCCTTAATCCTGAGAGAAGGAGAAATTTGGAAGGCTATGCCAAAATATGCGCCTTCAAGTCAAAATGGGTTATCTCTAAAGTTTGAATTATTTTTTTATTAACAATAGATAATTCTTATTCTGCTTGTTCAGAAATAAAGAATATTGACTTGAGAATTGAATCGGTAAAAAGTTAGATTAAAAATTGCAGCAGAAGGTTCTTTAATAGATTTAATATCCATCAAAGCCAAATGACGTCCAATCTAGTGGCATAAATTCAAGGACTAGATTTAATTAATTCAGTATTATTATAAACAATTCATATAATTACCAGAAACTATCTTTTTTAAATTGATGAATAGATAGGAGACATTATAAAATACCCGAGCATCTCTTAAAGAAAACTTAGGAAATGCTTAAGGAAAGGAAAAGAAATCGGACTCTAAATTAAATTCACTTTTCCCTAAATTCTATCATACAACGTCTATCATTATTGCAGCTACAAAATGAGAGAATTTACAGAACTCCTAAGATGTCTCAACAATCTCAAGTTTATGAACTGCTTATGTTATCTAAAAAGCTACTTGTGTTCACGATTTACGCTTTATTGGCTCACACACTTCCACAGTAGTAATATTTATTTTATCTAGACAATTTAACGGACTCATAAATAAAAGGAAATGTAACCATTTTTGAAGAAATAGCTTCAGACTTTCTTGTACTTACGCTTCTAATACAGGGACAATATACACATGTATTCCCCGATCACATATCGATCAACCTCTCCTATCAATTTTAACTTCACTAGTAATTGAACTTTAGGGTTCTAAACGGAGCATTGCGGGAAAGAGAACGAACTCCTGAATGTCGAATCACTTGGGAATATACAACATACGCACGCTGCCTTGCGTTGGTTCCACAGAGTGAGTGGTAATTTTTTTTTCGTTGACATTTATTTCTCTCGCCTAGTCAAATCAAATTAGCAGTCTCGGTGGATCCATCACACGACAACCGGAACGATGTAAACGTTTCAAAACAAGTGGCAATTAGCGATAGTAGAATATTTAATGCGACGTTTGGTTTGTCAAATGAATAATTATTGGATTTGTGATTGCCCCAAAGGCTGTATGTAATTGTTAAAACTATATTTAAAAAATATAAAATGTAAATAAATATTGTAGATCTGTAATGTGTTTTCTTTTTGTTAAATAATATTAAAATGATATGTAGTATACAGGACGTATAAATACATTGGTAGATCAAGTAATTTAGACCAGTTATACCACAAAATTGTTCAAGCTTCGAACACTGTTGGGCCGGGAATCTTCCACAACATCTGAATTCATTTCTGTGGCATATTCCTATACTATCTAGCTAAAGAATGGGATATCTTTGAACCTTTTGTTTAAGGGTTTTCACTGTTTAAGAAGACTAAATTTATTTAATTTATATTTATAAGCGAGAATAAATATTTCCTCTTATTAGTAGAATTAATTGAGTTGTCCTTGTAATATAATTTATGGAAAAACAATACCTCCCCCTTTCTTTCAAATGAAACAAAGAACAAAAGCGTGTCATCCGCACAAACAGGTAACTAAGCCACCATTGCTTAAACAGATGACCACGTAAAAACTTGGCCAATTGCCATTAAGTGAACGTTAAAGATTAATTCAGATATTCATAACACCCTATCTACTATATTAATTAATGTTCATTTATAACTAGAGTTAGGATGTCTTTCCACGAACCAGGTTCGTACTGAGCATGCAGCGCCCCCACCAGTGTAATGTTATAAAACTGATGAAGTGTAGAATTATACACTAATATGGAGCGGATCTTTATATAAGGCGAACGTATAATCAGTAAGAATGATGATCGTTGCTTGACGCAAGAGAGTTTATTGATGAATTCCTCGACTTGTATTATAATGGGGCTAAGATATACTGGAAAGTTTGCAATAAACCGTTGATGGGCTGGGACAAACGCGCCTGTAAAAATCATATGAAGAGTGTACAATATTAAAATAAGAAAAATAGCGTGACACCAAAAACGCAATTTATGTTTGATTCATTGTAAATGATAATCGTCTGTGATGTGAGCTTCTTCTACTCGATACAGCCGTTTTATGACTTTTGAAATAAATATTATATAAATCACAATTGCAAGCTACCATTCCGAAGAAAAGTGACGTCAAATTTAAAAATTCACATAGAATTTTTAGATAATTTGAATCTACGTGATATTTTGCATCTAACATATTATTTTTAAATTTCCGTTACTATTGTTATAGGAAAACTAATTTTTTATGTTTAAATCTAGAAAGCTGCGAAACATTTAAAATTGTCCAAAATACGCAACAAGTTTGCTGAAAATATGAAAGCGTTATGATTTTCATTAAAATAATATTACCAGACTTATACGTCAATGGATACAAAAAATAATTTTGTACAAATGTATATCAAGTTACCCATGACGTTTTGAAACGTCATGGGTAACTTGATATACATTTATAGAGAATTATTTTCTGTATCCATTGACGTCGTAAGCCCGAAATATGAAATCGTTGCGATTTTTATTAAAATAATATTACCGAGTTAATATGTCAATGGATACAGAAAATAATTTTCTATAAAAATGTACATCGACGGTACCGGCTCTAGCTTTTTGCCGCAGTAGGTAAACTCAGAAAATATCTCCGCGCCCAAACCTAAAAGAAAAACTATGTGAACCAGGAAAATGACATATAATTAAATTAAAACAATAATACTAGTATAGATTTAATAAAAATTGTTTTATTGAAGAAAAAAATTAAAATTTTCAACGAGTTAGCGTCAACGAACTTACAAACTAAAAGTAGTACCAACTATTTGCAGATACTAAAAAACAATGAACAATGTTAATACTATAATATACAAAGTCTAGACCTAAATTAAAACAATTTTTTCGTTTCATTTCTGCAAAATCGCAAATAATTTCTTTCTGATCTAATTTACACTCAGTTCGTGTTCAGTAGCCAACATTGCTAAACCGATAAGATGATTTTGTGTTGTCATAGTTCTTAAATATTTTTTATTTTTAATTTGGAAAAAGTTCTTTCGCCGGTAGCAACAGTTATGGGCAATATAACCAAAATTCTTTGAGAAAAGCTCAAATTTGAATTTAAGAACGCCAACTGGAATTTTTTCAAAGAAATTTCCTCAATACACCTCTCCATACTCCGAAACCAGTCTTTAAACCAGTTGTGCCACGTTTCACTAGGGAGTAAAACACACTCGTTGTCCCAAGCCCGCAGAAAGTCCTCATCACTGAAAAACCGCCTCCCTTTTAGCTTCATTTTCACATGCGGGAACAGTGCAAAGTCGCAGGGAGCAAAATCTGGACTGTAGGGAGGGTGCTCGAGAAGTTCCATTCTTGTCGTTGTCAAATATTCGGTGCAGGCTTTGTCGCGGTGAGCTGGACCATTATCGTGATGGAGGAACCAGGTGTCCATTCTTGACTTTGGCCGCAGGTTCTTCATAGATCCCATGACTTTAGGCAGGCACTGTTCAGTATACCACTTAGCTGTGACGGTCTTCTGTGTATCCAAAACGACGCGTTCCACAATTCCAGTCGATTTGAAAAATATTGCTATCGTTTTCTTCTTTACAGATCGGGATTTTCTGACAAGTACAGGTGTGTCCTCATCATCAAAGACACAAACTTTGTTTTGAGCTGTAGTCGGCACATCGCAATAGTACAGCCAAGTCTCGTCACCTGTCGCGATGTTGTTCACATACGGAGATTGTCCCTTATTAATCATTTTAGCATCTCCCGACACCAAGTCACACGTCGTATCATCTGCTCTTCAGTCAGTCGATGCGGCACCCAGAGAGAACAAAGTTTCTTCACGTTCAAAGTACTCTCTATCTGTTGATAGGTCACTCGCCTGTCGTCGCCAAGCATTTCCCTCACAGTAGTAACGTTTTCCACCGTATCTGACGTTCGTAGCCTTCTCGGCCTCTCAGAATCCTCCACAGTTAAATTTCCCCTTTGGAATTCTCTATACCACCTGAATATCGTTGTGCGATGTGGACAAACATCACCTAGTGCAAGAGTAATTTTTTCGAAGCACTCGTCTATGTTCAAACTACGCACGAAATTATAACGCAAAACCGCCCTTATCTCATTTCGTGACCACGATGCCATCGCAACCACTTTACACTTTCACTGCTAATGAATAACAGAGCCCATCGACATGGCGCGGCGGCTACTATGCACGTATGAACATGTCTCAACATACAGCAACAAGCAGCTTCCTACGATTCATTGTTGCGTCATATTGCAAAACTTTCCTAGTACCCTTTGTACAATATATCACGTCGATTTAAATTATGTAAAAATAATTATGACATTCCGTTTGAATTTTGAAAATTAATGCCACTTTCGGAATCATCGAAGGTGATATAATTCCAATATATTCTTTTAAAAATGGCGATTTTCTGGTATTATCTAATTGCCAAATACAATTTAAATCCATTAACAAATAAAAAAATTAGAGAAGTGTGTCCTCTAAGGCGTGGGATATAGAAACGTATATCAATCAAATCAATTTCACTTCAATTTATTAGCAAGAACCATTCAATATTTATTTAATCTAGACGAAGGTAGACAAACAAGTAGTAATGCAGTAAAATTTAACGATCGAACGTTGTACTCTATGCCCTTTAAGAATATTTTGGACAATCAAATTTATCTACCGCAACATATATTTAGTGGATTCGGGAAAATAAAATATTTATTTGTGAAATATGGTATGTGTACTTAATGTTATTACCTAAATATTAACACACAATGAATATGTCACGAAAATGCTTTTGTACCTCAATCGTTATTATAATAGAAATTAATGAATACTTTGTGAATAATACAAAATTTATTTGAAATAATAAAGCTCTTGTTTTAGGAGACAAACTTCGAAACTTCGAAAGAAATATAAAAATATAAGAGGTGCAAAATTAATCTTTCTAGTTTCGTTTTGTAAAAGAATTCTATTAAGAATTCAAAGTTTACATTGCACTTACGAGGATAGTTTGACAAGCAGTGAGAACGGAAAAGAAAAACGAATTTTTTAAATACAAAATAATTTTTATTTTTCAATATATTCTCCTAAAAGAGCAATACATTTATTCCAACGGTGCTCCAATGCCCTTACGCCATCTCTAAAATGCGATTCCGGAAGGCTTGCAAAATATTCATTTACGAAGATGATAAGCTCGTCGTTAGACGAAAATTTCTTTCCACCTAGTGCCGTTTTCAATTTTGGAAAAAGGTGGAAGCCGGAAGGGGCTAGATCCGGCGAATAAGGCGCATGCGGTACTAATTAGAAATGCAACTCGTGGATTTTGGACATCGCAACTGTGTTGATATGCGAGGGAGGGTTGTCTTGGTGAAACAGAATCTTTTTCTTTGTCATTCCTGGCCGTTTAGCACGAATCGCAACATTTAATTTTTGTAGAACTTCTGCATAATATTGTCCGTTTCTTGTGGCACCTTCCTAAAGGTAATCAATGAGCGAAATGCCCTTTGAATCCCAAAAAATTGGTGCCATCACCTTGTTTGCCGATAAAGTGGTTTTCTCTTTCTTTGGAGAAGCAGAACCACGTTCTAACCATTGTTTCGACTGTTGTTTAGTTTCGGGTGTACTGCAGTGTATCTAAGTTTCATCGCAAGTAGCAAATCGCCTACAAAAATCAACCGGATTCCGCTTATAAAAGTCCAAACACTCATTGGAAATGCGCAAACGAGTGAACTTTTGATCAGTCGTAAGCAATCGCGGTACCCATCTTGCCGAAAGCTTGGAAAGGACCAATTCTTTCGTTAAAATGTGTTGTACGCGTTTTGTTGAAATGTTTACCATGTCTGCTATCTCTCTCACTTTGAGTCGTCGATCTTGCCTAATAATATTATGGATTTTTATAATCATTTCCTTAGAAGTCACGATTTTGGGTGCTCCAGAGCGCGCTTCATCAACACAGCTTGTTCTACCACGTTTAAATTCATTTACCCATCTACTTATTGTGGCGGATGATGGAGCAGATTCACCTAATGTTTCCCATAACTCATCTCTTATTTCGATAGCTTCCACACCCTTGATTACGAATTATTGAATCACCGCACGATACTCTGCTTTTTCCATTTTATCAAAACGACGTGTTGCTTCTTTTTCAATCAGCTGTCAAAAATAAACTAATCAACCGATTTATCTAAATATCGGAATGTAAACATATAAATCGGCAACCTAAATTACAGTGCATTTGTTTTACAAATTAGAGCGCCACCTATGTGTCATTCTCACTACTTGTCAAACTATCCTCGTATTGAACAAGAATAACTCTAACTTGGTCTCAAGAAATGATAGATTGTTTTCAATGGCCCCATCCAGAATACGAAAATTGATATGGAAAGGGGTTTTTTGATGCCTTTTTTTATTAATTTTATTAACGACAGTCTCCAACAATATTTACGTACACATTCGTTTGTAAACATTAACAAAAAAGACCCTCAACGGTTATAATTAATTACATTACACTAATATATTACACCACAATTACAAAACTATTATACGTATGATGTTGTGTAAAATGAATATAAAAAAAATTAGTGCGACTTGGCATGCTGCTTGTTCACGTTATTAATTATACGATGAAGTAGCTAATTTAAAATGTACTAATTGTATTTCCTCAGAGCTCTTTCGTTATTTCTCGCCGTCCATCCCACGTCTTCGGGTCTAAAATATAAAAAGAAAATTTAATTGTGAATAATTAGCAAGCATTTTCAATTGCCTTACAAAAGGTTATGCAAAGTTTTAAATATGTTCCCATTAATTAGGCGCGCCCCTGCCTTATAGAAAACACCAGTGGAATTTTAAATTTAAATTGACTCATTAACATTTACGGAAGCTGCCATTGTATTTCCACGGTCTTATATGCACAAAATAACACGAGATTTTATTAGGTAATTTCATTATCGCAATAACAATGCACCTGGATATTACAGTTTCTTTTTATTTTATTTTTAAACAGCCCTAGAGGCATTTACTAACATTGCAATCTGATCTAATATAGATCGATGAATAATTTTGTACTAAAAACTTTCGTAGAACGTAAAATAGTAGTTTTGAACTAGCAGAATACAAGCCGACTGCTTTTTATAGAAGCAGCATTCAAACTTTGGTGAGAATCGAAGTATACGTTGAAACGTTCACATTTTGACGGGATTCTTTTATGTTCTTCCTTTCTTCAGCATATATCCAAGGGAATTAAATACATTTTGACATCAAAATCGTTTTCGGGGCCTCCCAAAATCCCAGCAAGTGAGCGTTTGTTAATTTCCAATAATTTTGGAGGAATGGCAATTTTTTGTGGTAGCAAAACGTGAATTTTCGTTAAAATAAAAAGTTTTGAATTTAGCCTTCGTAGAACGTAAAACAGTAACTCTGAAATTGCAGAATTCAAAGTCGCTATTTTTTATAGCCAAATCATTCAAACTTTGGAGATAATCCAATTGAAAACCGAAAAGTTCACATTTTGAGATGATTTTTGATGTTCTTCCTTCCATCAGCATTTAATCAAAATGATGTACACTTTGATATGAAAACACATACATGATTGAAATTGAGTGAAGAACCCTAATTATTTGCGTATTAAGGTATAGAGCGTATTTCAAAAGGAATATACGTATTACAAAGTATTATTTTGTCAAAACTATCGATTGCCGCGCCTCGGCTCGGCTATTGGAGAAACGACTACATAGTCTAGTTTATTTTTAATAGCCGCTAGATGTCAGTTGTCTTCTGTTTTTCTTGGTAACTGTCATATGTTTAAAATGGCTACTCTACAGCAAAAATCACTTTGTGTTCTCGAGTTTGCGAAGTGCAATTCCGTGATTAAAGTCCAAAGGCGTTTTAGGTTGAGCTACCAAATTGATCCTTCGAATGGGTGGAATATTCGCAGACGGTACCGACAGTTTGTAGATACAGGATGTGTATTTAAAGGAAAGAGTCCTGGCCGCCCTCGTGTTTCTGAAGAAAATGTTCAACGAATTCAAACTGCTTTCCAACGTAATCGTTCAAAATCAACTCGTCGTGCCAGTTGGGAGTTACAACTGCCTACAACAACAATTTGTTTTGAGACGTCGGTTGGTTATGAAGCCGTACAAGTTACAGTTGTTACAAGCTCTGCGTCCTGATGACAAACGGAAACGTGTGGCATTTTGTAACGAGATCAATCAATGAGTTTTGTGCGATAAGCAGATCATCTGTTTACGGCCCATTCTTCTTTGATAGAAACTCGGTTAACGGTCAGCAGTACCTTGCTATGTTACAAAACTGGTTGTGTCCGAGGCTGCACGAAGACAACTTTATTTTTCAACAAGACGGGGCACTACCTCACTGGAATCGCCAAGTGCCTGAATATCTGAATGAAACTCTGCCGAACCGTTGGATTGGTCGTCAAGGAGGTGGCGATTTAGCATGTCTCAGCTGGGCTCCACGGTCACCGGATTTGACACCCTGTGACTTCTTCCTGTGGGGTTTCGTTAAAGACAACGTTTATGTACCACCACTCCCACAGAACCTGGAAGAGTTGAAGAACCGGATCTATACTGCCATAAGATCAATGACGAAGGACATGATTGGGAGAAATTTGAGTATCGATACGATATTGTTCGTGTCGCCGATAGAGGACATATTGAACGTCTGTAATCTGAACTTGAGAGGTTCGTAAATATGCGTGTAAAGTTTCATACTCGTATGTCTTAAAGTTTAATAAATATATGCATTCGAAATACGTATATCCTTTTTGAAACTCCCTGTATAATAGACTTCCTATGAGTTTTAAACAAATGCCAAGACAAATATTTGAAAATAAATACTGAATTTTAAATGTTTTAAATATAAATGTAATTTACATTTCTTTGTATACAGTCGTGTTGATTAAAATTAGTTTCAAAATTTATGACATACCCTATACTCCATTTGTAGTCAATTGGATGAATAAATAAATATAATAATAATAACAGGTTAATGTTATTGTATAATGAAAATTAGTATTTTCTGCTTTACCATTGTTGATTACAATCATAATGCCTAATTAAAAATTTCTGCGCTCGAGCAGGCTTCAAACCTGTAATGTGTCATTTGCTAGACGGCTGCCTTACCAATTAGGCCACTAATAGGCACAGTTTTAAGTCTCTTAAAATGCCATAAATCATATTATTGAAACTGATTCAATAGTTACAACCCGAGTCAGGTCTTGATGCCAATAAATATAAACGAATATATAATTAAGCACCTACAATGGAAAATTAATCATAAAGTGGTTAATTATATGTTTATATATAACACAGGGTAACAAAATGAAAAAAAAAATTTGGTGCCGGAAATCTAACATCTGATTTTAGATGTTTTTAATGTGCTGATTCCAAAAATGCCATCAGATTTTTTCTATCAGCTCTAGTTTTTGAGATACAGGTTACAGGTTAATTGATATTTTTTTCTGATAAAGGACAACAAATAAAGAGATAAATATGTACTTAATCGTCAAAATACAAAATATCCTTGTTTTTTGTGCCTTTGGGACAGCAGAGATAAAAATGAGCACTGGGTTATAAAAAATGGCCTTCAAGAGATGTCATGATTCAAGGAAAACAAAACGTGATCAACGAACCTTTGGTTGCAAGAGAAAAAATCTTACTTCCGCCCTTGCATATCAAGCTAGGCTTAATGAAGCAATTTGTGAAGGCTTTAGATCGAGATGGAAATTGTTTTGGGTATTTATCACGTAAATTTCCTAGCATTAGCACGGAAAAACTAAAAGCTGGTATATTTGATGGTCCTCAAATAAGGCAACTTGTTAAAGATCCACAATTCACCACATCAATGAACGAGACTGAATCTAACGCTTGGTGTTCATTTGTTCAAGTAGTACAAAATTTTCTTGGCAATCATGAAGCAGAGAATTACGTAGAATTAGTGGAAACTATGCTTTCAAATTTTAATATTCTCGGCTGTAACATGAGTATAAAAGTTCACTACCTCCACAGCCACCTAGATCGTTTTCCAGAAAACTTAGGTGATTGTAGTGAAGAACAGGGGGAAAGATTCCATCAGGATCTTAAAACTATGGAAGATCGTTATCAAGGACGATGGGATAGCCACATGATGGCGGACTACTGCTGGAGCCTTCAGCGAGACTGCCCTAGTAAACTCCATTCTAGAAAGTCGTATAAAAGAAAATTTTTATGTGATTAGTGACTAATGTAATTATGTAAATTAAGTTATTATCCATGTGTCTTTGTTTTTTTAACTGTCAATAGTAATATTATATATTATAACAGTTATAACGTAAAATATATACACAATTTTTTAAAAAAATCTCAAAAACTAGATCTGATAGACCAAATCTGAGAACTTTTTTACATTCTGCATCCAAAAATTACCCAGGAACAGTTAAAAAATCGCAGGCACCAAAATGTGTGTTGGTCTGTGTAATTATTAGCGTTGTTATACAATTCTGTATTATTATCGGGTAACTTGCTAAAAGAAATTCTTTATCGCCATCGTCCTTTGATTGATTATCGCCTCTAATACATTGTACCACTAGATTGTCCGTCTTCAGAAACATCTCCACGAGTTAATTGATTCGATAAAAAATTAAGAAGCAACCACTTGGGCATTTGCCTTCAGTAATCAGAGTTTCATCGAATTTAGAGTCACATTTCAATAGAAACCACACCGATTCGATCGAACAACGTTTTACTGTACCCTCTAGAAGACATATCTCTGGTCTGATTATATTGTATGCACTTCGCTGGACGTCTCCTCTTGACCGTTAGTCGAACAGATATCCGGGCACTCGCAATTCCCAAGCGAATTGACTAATCGGTGAATTTACATGCATGTACCACTGTGTACCACAACGCGGCGAATCAACAATTCGGTATGTGGACAGGGAAACGCATCAGTTAGCAATTCAGAATACTGCCTTGACTGTTCAGCGTTCCGCAAGTATTCGGGATAAATTGATTACGATCCACAAAACGGAAGAAAAAGACGTGAATCGTATAATAGATGACGATCAATACGGAAAAGTATTAGCAATTAACAAAGGAAATTTAACCAAAACTAAGTGTATTCTGTGGATAAGCTTAAATAATATTGAAACAGAATTATTCAGAATACATAGGTAAGTCATTTGGAAGACATCGAATCGTGTTTACGTATCGTTCTGAGTATTTAACTTGTGTAAGACAATCGAATAATTTAATAAGGTCTCGCTTCACTCCTCTTTTTTTAAATATCATACTAGCTGTCTCGAAACACTATCAAGCGCTCTATGCATATTTTAGAAGGCTACATTAATATTTCCTCTGTTCTTCTCGATCAGCTGTCTCACTGTAAATATGTGATTTTGTACTCCTCTTCCTTTTTGAATGCACTTTGTAATTCTTCTAATTGTAGATCTATTATTGTGTTTAATGTGTTATAGAACTTTGAAATGGAATAAAACAAATATGATTTTTTTTAATTGACATGAAATTTACTTTATTCGAAAGATAATCTTCTGGCATTATAATTTAAATATGACTTCTGGCATATGACCGCCACGACTGACTCGGACGTAGTCTAATCTGGAGGGCCAATTTTCGATGACTTTTTCCAACATTTGTGGCCGTATATCGGCAATAACGCGGCGAATGTTGTCCTCCAAGTGGTCAATCGTTTCGGGCTTATCGGCGTAGACTAGCGACTTCACATATCCCCACAGAAAATAGTCAAGCGGCGTTAAATCGCACGATCTTGGAGACCAATTCACGGGTCCGAAACGTGAAACTATGCGGTTACCAAACGTTTTCTTCAATAAATCAATTGTGGCACGAGCTGTGTGACATGCTGCGCCGTCTTGTTGAAACCACAACTCCTGCACATCATGATTGTTCAATTGAAGAACGAAAAAGTCAGTAATCATGGCTCTATAGCGGTCACCATTGACTGTAACGTTCTGGCCAGCTTCATTTTTAAAGAAGTACGGACAAATTATTCCACCAGCCCATAAAGCACACCAAACAGTCAGTTTTTCTGGATATAACGGTGTCTCAACATACACTTGAGGATTATCATCACTCCAAATACGGCAGTTTTGTTTATTGACGTATCCATTCAACCAAAAGTGAGCTTCATCGCTAAACAAAATTCGATTATGAAAATCGGGATCAACGGCAATCTTGTTTTGGGCCCATTCACCGAATCTACGCCTTGCTAGGTGATCTTGTGGCTTCAATTCTTGCACGAGTTGGATTTTGTAAGCACGCAAGCCTAGATCTTTCCGCAAGATCTTCCATAAAGTGGATGGACACATATCCAATTCCTGTGCACGATGGCGGATAGACTGATTCGGGTCTTCCTCTACGTTACGCTCTACAGCAGCAATGACTTCTTCTGTACGCACTGTACGACGTCTCTCTGGATGCGTGTTATCATTTAGAGTATACGTGGTGCGAAAACGTTCCATAGTTAATCGAATTAATTGCTCTGATGGACGATTATGTTGACCGTAATATTGACGTAGTGCGCGATACGTATTTCGAACAGAACCACGATTTTCAAAATAAATTTGCACAATTTGCAAGCGTTGTTCAGGCGTCAGTCTATTCATGTTGAAATGACAAACCAAACTAAATATAAATCACTTAACAGCTGACAAAATGGCCGCCAGTTAAAAAAGTGTTGCCAACTTCTATACCTCTAAAAAAAACACCCGTTAGCACTCCTAATTCCCATTATTTTTGTATTTGGTCTCCGTTCTAGACTCCATTGAATAAAATGGTCATTACCTGTACTCCTCCATTTTTGTTTTTCAGTTTTGACCACGTCCTTGATTTCTTGATTCCATAAACCAATTTGATTTTTATTTTTTCTTATTTTTATTATTTCCCACGTTTCCTTTGCGGCTCTTAATAATGTGTTTTCAATTCCATATTCCATTTATGCTTTTATTATTTACCTCGTCTAATAGAGCATTACATTGATTTTCTATTTCTTCTTCAAATTCTTGAGCTGCTTCTTCGTATAATTCGTATGATCTAATTTTGTCTACCTTGCATCTTTTATTTCCCTCTATATTCTTTAGTGTTTTGACTGTCTTTAGTTGTAGTTTTGAGATCACAAGGTACTAAACTAAGTAGACTTCAGTTTCTCTATTAACACTTGTATCTTTTATTTCACTTCGGAACTCTACTTTTAAAGTATAATCTATTATTGACGATAATTGTAAATAAAAAATCAAAATTGTTTCTTATTTCTATTTTAATGTAATTCCTAAGTACGTGGGCAAGGTGAAAAGTTCTCGGCCTGACAATGAAAGACGATTTAAATTTAAAAAATGATTTTATTTTTCTACATAATCTCACTTGAGTTGAACACACTTGGTCCAGCGTTTTTCTAACATCAATATTCCTTCCCGGAAATGAGAGTCTGGAAGGCTGTCAAAATATTCTTCTACGGTCCTTTCAACTTCTTTGTTGGATGTGAATCACTTTCCAGAAACAAATTTTTTCAAATTTGGGAATAGATGGAAGTCTGAGGGTGTCAAATCAGGAGAATAGGGAAGATGGCCGAGCAAATCGTACCGCAAATCCCGCAATTTTCCCATCGCCAACGCACCCTTGTGTGCGGGTGCGTTGTCCTGATGGAAAATGATCTTTTTCTTCTTCAAACCAGGCCTCTTCTCGCGAATTTTGGCATCCAGCTGGTCAAGAAGGTTAGAGTAATATGCGCCTGTAATTGTTCCGCCTTTTTCAAGGTAATTAATTAACAAGATTCTTTTTGCATCCCAAAACACGCTGGCCATGACTTTTGCGGTAGATGCGGTCGACTTCGCTTTCTTTGGCGCTGAACCACTGGCTTCCACCCACTGCTTCGACTGCTGTTTCGTTTCTGGCGTGTCTCATCCATGGTGACAAATCGCTGCACAAAACCGGTCGGATTTTTGTTAAATCGGTCAAAAGAATGCTTCGAAAATCGTTTGCACATTTGCTTTTGATCGACAGTCAGCAAATGCGGCACCCATCTTGCGCAGAGCTTTCTCATGTCTAATTCTTCTTCTAATGTTTCGCACCCTTTCTTCTGATATTCCCACAGCCTCAACTATCTTACTCACTTTCACTCGCCTGTCGTCCAACACAATATCATGTACTTTTTCGATGATTTCTGGTGTGGTTGCGGCTTTTGGCCGTCCTTCACGTGGGTCATCTTCGAGGGACGTACGACCACGTTTAAATTCAGCTGCCCACTTTTTAACGGTTGACATCGAAGGAGCAGAGTCCCCGTACACTTTTGTAAACTTCGGATGAATTTACATAGGGGTTAAACCATCCAAAACAAAGAATTTTATAACAGCACGATATTCAAGTTTATCCATTTAAAAAATAACACGCACGACGTCTACTACAAAAATTCTTGCAAACAAACTACTTGAGAGAACAAGTTGAAAGTTTTCATGTGAACTAAAGACACATACAGCCACGCAGGAAACATAAATGTCTGTTAATTGTAACGCCATCTCTGTGTCAAGCCGAGAACTTTTCACCTTGCCCACGTATATATGAATTCGAGGTAATATATGTATTTACTTTGTTCAATTCCGGCTTATGAAAATTAAAACTTTGATATTTCAATAGTGGCTTAATTGACTGACTAAAATATATTTTATATACAAGTAGGATGTATTTTTAGGCATCTTCATGTGTGCATAAGAAATAATATTGTACTTTCTTTATATACACAAAAAGTTTGAACGAAATGTCATTTGATTTTCTTTCTATTTGATCTTCAATAAGTCTTACAGATTTGTTTCGAAATTAGTCGCTTTATTTATGTGAATGTTATGTGAAGCTGAATGCTAGATCTATTTAACTGAAAGAAAAATATACATTCATATGGGGGGGGGGGGGAGGAGGGATCACAGCAATATGTAAACATAAATTAAAATGAATTTTCGTTGATTAAATTAATCACTAAGGGTTAATAAACCCCCTTTCCCTAATATTTTTCTCATTCTGTATACGTATTTCGACAACTAAGTTGTCATCATCAGCAGATAATCCCAAAAAACACTAATGATGCTTTTGACGTTTAATGGGGAAAGTTCGAGTTGATACAGGTTTTGCCGCAGATCCAAGTGCGACACTGTGATTAATTATGTTCTGATGATGACAACGTTGTTGACGAAATGCATGTTGAGAATACGAACATTCATCGTGGAAAGGGGTTTTATTAATCTCCAGTAATTAATTTCTTGCTTTCTTACTTTTCTTTTTCTTTCGTATTAATGCACGAATAAATATACGACGACGAAATGAAACATTAAGGTCATCCAAATAATACCATCTAGTGACAAAGCGGCACGTATAAAGAAAACGTTTATCTCTGCAAGAACAAAGAAAAACATGTTAACTATCAGTGGCAGAGTTGAATGAATAGAACGCGTCATTCCGTCAGACACAGATGGTGCAAATAGCCCGGCCTAATCATAAAATCGATATAACTGTACAAATAAAACACAAACTTCACACACAAAAGCAGACGAAATATCGAAGCCAATTAGGAAGCGGTAGACAAACATAATAAAAATCGAACGGCACAACAGGAAAAACAATCAGCATTTTTTTTCCGCTGACAAGATCTTATATTCTGTTATAACATTGACGTCTATTGAAATAGTTTAGATGTAAGGAAAAAAAGAAAATTTTTATGTTCATGGTTGATAAAAAAAATTAAATAATTGTGTTATTTTGTATGTTTACCAATATTTAAACTTGTTATTAACTCTGTCCGACGGAGGTTATGGAATGCTTTGTTATAATTTAATTAACACACTTTGATTTTCTCTTTTAATTACTTGTTTTTACCTATTATTCGAAAACTAAGAAGATGGACACGATTTACTTATAAAGTTGAACTACATAAGATACAAAAAATGTATATAAAGAAACTTATCCTTACTTAACATGTGTATACCTTTTATATATGTATATATATATATATATATATATATATATATATATATATATATATGTATATAATCTTTAATGCCCAACAGTTACACAGACCATTTACAGGACATAATGCACTTAAAAATAAAATTAAAATTAAAAACAAAAATAGGTGCAGTTAATGTAATACAAGGAAAAATAAGAATCCAATTAACAGAAAATATACACACTTATAATAATGCAATACAAGTCATTGAAACAAACTGAACGAACAATAATAGATTCAAATTAACGAAAGGGATCCTCGTCATTGACATTTCTGGACATATGGTATGTATGTATCTACCAGTGGAGCTTTGTAGAGAACATTGGTTCTTGCCCTAGCTATTGAGAAGGTTGCCGATGATCTAGTGTCAAAACTAGACACGAGGAAATCAACCTGGGACAACAGCACAGCAGAATCAATAAAATTATTTATTAATTTATAAAGATATCTGTATATATATATATATATATAGGGTTTTCCAATAGGGATGATATGATTTTGAAGTGACATTTCGGCCATTTGTAATATGTCATGATCTGTCATTTGTTTTTCATTGTATTCAGTAGTGTTTACCATTTAATCATGGAGAGATATACCCAAGAACAACGTTTACAAATTATTCAGTTTTACTATTAAAATAATCGTTCTCCAATTACAACTTTTAGTGCGCTTTTGCCATTTTATAGTCGTAATAATCGTCCAAGTGTGCTCGCTATTCGTCGAATTGTTAAAAATTTTGAGGTTACATTTTCTTTACATAATTTCCAAGTGCCAATAAGACATAGAACCCCTCGAAGTAATGCAAATATTGCTGCCGTTCAGGCAAGTGTTACTGAAGACCGTAATTTGTCGATTCCAAGACGTTCTCAACAATTGCGACTGTCTCAAACCACAATCTGGCGGATTTTGAGAAAGAATTTGGGTTTGCATCCCTATAAAATTGTTCTCACTCAAGAACTGAAGCCATTGGACCACCGTACACGTCGTGAATTTGCTGATTTTGCCTTGGAACAACTTGAAAACGTTAACGATTTTTTTAAGAAAATCATCTTCTCTGCTGAGGCGCACTTTCATCTGGATGGTGTGGTAAATAAACAAAATTGTCAATTCTGGTGCGAAGAAAATTTACAAATTATTTATGAAAAACCATTACATTCACGTAAATTGACAATTTGGTTTGGTTTTTAGTATGGTGGAATCATCGGTCCGTACTTCTTTCAAAATGAAGCTGGTAACACCGTTACTGTCAATGGAGAGCGGTATAGATTGATGATAACCAACTTTTTATGGCCGATATTGGAAGAAGTTGATCTTGACAACATTTGGTTCCAACAAGACGGGGCTACGTGCCACACAGCAAATGCAACAATAGAATTATTGCGAGAAAAGTTTGGAGATTCGATCATTTCAAGAAATTGTGATATTGAATGGCCTCCAAGAAGTTGTGATTTAACACCTTGTGGGGTTATTTGAAGTCATTGGTCTATCGAAATAAACCAGACTCTCTTCAAGCTTTACAAGTCAATATTGTTTCATGACATACGACTAGATTTAGTGGAAAAAGTGCTCGAAAATTGGGTTCATCGAATTCGTTCCTGCAGAAGAAGTCGTGGAGGCCATTTGAATGACGTTTTATTTAGAACTTAATTGTATCGATTGTACTTCACATTAAATAAAAAACATTTGAATTTTGTTAACAATAAGTATGTTTCTTTTTAAAAGGAATCATATCACTCTTATTGGAAAACCTTGTATATATAATAGGATCCTCGCATAGATTTCTTTTTCGTACTATTTTATTGATTAAAAATATAAAATTCCAACAAACTCTTTCTTCCTGACTTGTTTTCATTTGTATTTGATGGGCTTTAAATATCAATTTCTTATACAGGTAACCATATTTACAATATAGTGATTCTCAACCTATAGAGCGTGACCCTTAGGGAGGCGCAATACCACAGGATGGGTCGCGCCCCGCATATTGAAAAAAAAAATAAGAAAAAATATTAATACTTTTTCCAAAATTGCTTAATTGACTGAAGGGAAAGCATTAAAGTACATTCTGACATGTTACAAATTTAATAATTCCCAGAAACTCCCTTGGGGCTTGTCTAACATCGCAAAATTTTCGAAAAAAATGTTTAATATTCCTTTTCTATATTTAAAAATCTATATTTTCTCTTAAAAGCAGACACAGTAAAAAAGATAGGATGAAAATGGTAATAGTACACGAAATGCCCTTGTTTGCAGTTCAAGAACTTCATCATCCACCCTTGCTCAAAATTCAGTGTTTTATTACTAAACTGTCTTACGATTTCACCACTTACTGTGAAGTCTGTGAAGATTTCTTCTTCGACACTTGTGATTACTTCAGGAATATTTCGAAATGGGTCTCTGATCCACTCGTAATTTTCTATGAAGTTGTTGTCAGCCAAAAAATACTCAAAATTGGCTGAATGATTTTCAATGGTTACAAAAACAACTTTAATATGTTCTTCTGCCTTGTAAGTTTTAACAAATACATCTACATTTGCAAACATTTCTAAGTCATGTGTCAATTCCCAATTCCTCTCAAATGATTCCTGAAACCTTGAACATCTATGGACTTGCGAAAAGAGTAATGGAAACGGGGACGGAAAGAAAAAGGAGGAGAAGGAGACTGAGAAAGATATAGAGAGAGCAGATAGAAGAAAGAGCGAAAGAGAAAAATAATAAATAGAGAATTATCGGAAAAAACTGGAAAAGATAGTTGGAAGAATGAACAGAGCAAAAATCCGACGTCTTCGCTAGGCAAATGTAATAGAAAAAGATGGAGAATATTTATAATCTGGAAAAGCTGAGGAGCCAAGTATTCTAACAACTATTCTTAACAGTGTGATGAAACTATTGAATACAGGAACGTAAAAGACTACAATACCAGATTTACAATGCAAAATCTCAGCTTCTAATAAAATATAGGTCTGAATTTGACAATAAAGAAATTTTAAAAATAATTATATATTTTAGGTCAATTCTACGAACTAAACAATGAGAAATATCCAAAAGAAACCCACGACGATATACTAATAAATTAATTACTTTCTAGAAATAAAGTAATATGAAGTATACACTGATAAAACAGTATTCTGAATTTAAAAAAAGGGAATAACATTAAAATATATACAAAACTTGAAACGTTTCTAAACTTTAAAGAATAATACAAAAGCAAAAGTATGAGGATAGTTTGACAAGTAGTGAGAATGACACATATGTGGCGCTCTAATTGGTAAAACAAATGCACTCTAATTTAAGTTGCCTATTTATATGTTTACATTCCGATATTTAGATAAATCGGTTGAATTGGGTCGTGGTAGAACAAGCTGTGTTGATGAAGCGCGCTCTGGAGCACCCAAAATCGTGACTTCTAAGGAAATGATTATAAAAATCCATAATATTATTACGCAAGATTAACGACTCAAAGTGAGAGAGATACCAGACATGGTAAACATTTCAACAGAACGCGTACACCTCATTTTAACGAAAGAATTGGGCCTTTCCAAGCTTTCGGCAAGATGGATGCCGCGATTGCTTACGACTGATCAAAAGTTCACTCGTTTGCGCATTTCCAATGAGTGTTTGGACCTTTATAAGTGGAATCCGGTTGATTTTTGTAGGCGATTTGTTACTTGCGATGAAACTTGGATACACTACCGTACACCCGAAACTAAACAACAGTCGAAACAATGGTTAGAACGTGGTTCTGCACCTCCAAAGAAAGCGAAAACCACTTCATTCGCAAACAAGGTGATGGCATTAATTTTTTGGGTTTCAAATGGCATTTTGCTAATTTATTACCTTCAGAAAGGTGCCACAATAAACGGACAGTATTATGCAGAACTCCTACAAAAATTAATTGTTGAGATTCGTGCTAAACGGCCAGGAATGGCAAAGAAAAAGATTCTGTTTCACCAAGACAATGCTCCCTCGCACACCAGCACAGTTGCGATGTCCAAAATCCACGAATTGCATTTCCAATTAGTACCGCATGCACCTTATTCGCCGGGTCTAGCCCCTTCTGGCTTCCGCCTTTTTCCAAAATTGAAAACGGCACTAGGTGGAAAGAAATTTTCATCTGACGACGAGCTTATCATCTTCGTAAATGAGTATTTCGCAAGCCTCCCGGAATCGCATTTTAGAGATGGCATAAGGGCATTGGAGCACCGTTGGAATAAATGTATTGCTCTTTTAGGAGAACATATTGAAAAATAAAAATTATTTTGTATTCAAAAGATTCGTTTTTCTTTTCCATTTTCACTACTTGTCAAACTACCCTCGTATATGTATTAGAACATTTAAACAAAAAATATATCGCTTTTTCCAAATATATCACAAGATCCCATTATATTTATCAAAATATAAGTGACGAGAGAGAAAATGAAGTACTGTTGAAGCTTTTTGTTATCAGATCGAAAATTAAACAATATTCTAATGAACAAACAAGAGCTCTGTCCGTTTTATGATATCATTACAACTCGACCTAAAAATATTGAGCATTAATTGAAATTTTGATCGAAAACTTTTTCGTGGTTACAATTGTACATTAGAAACAATTTATTTAAAATATTTTTAAAATTAATAAACTTAATACCTACGTAGTGACTTTATATAAGCAATCCGACTAAAAAACGTAATTTTGTTTTTAAATGTCCTATCAGAATAGTTATTTCAAAGGAAGCCATGTTAAAAGAGACACTATTCACTTATATGGATTTCATTAGATTTCTTTCGTCTGAATGAATATGGAAGACCACACGTTAAATGTTCAATTCTTGCTTTAACGAGATAACATTTTCTCTCCTACCACCGTTACAGCCGCGATTACTCCCACTCCTCTTCGGTTCGCCTCATCTCTTCAATATTCCACCCAAAGAGGATTATTTTAAATACTGACGAATTTGAGATTTGCAGAGGCGCGTCGTCACAGCACTTGTCCTGCTAGTGGCAATCGTACGTCTGGGGAAAAAGTGTTTCATGACTGCACATCGGCACCGGTAGAAGAAGAGAGGCTTTAATTTGGATTAGGCGCGCACAATCCCGAGAAACATAAAAGAATTGTTTCCGGCGGACGGGTGCGAAGAAGCAAGACGAGGGAGAGGAAGAGGTGTTTTAATATTTGACGAAGGCGGGCGTCGGATTATTGGGTAATTGCTGGGATCCGGGCACGAGTGCAAGACACAGCGCTACAGATTACCGAATGTCTATTTTCAGAGTATCATTTCACCTAAGTCTACACACACACAGTGACTCTTTTCATCTTATCAAGATTTAAACACTTCAGGAGATCGTTTCTAAAAGGAACAGTACATTCGATACAGAATACTTTTAAATTCGATTCGAATAATTTGTTAAAATAGATCGTTTAGGTAGATCGATGTTTTTCTTTTGTACGAGGATAGCTTGACAAGTAGTGAGAATGGAAAAGAAAAACGAATTTTTTAAACACAAAATAATTTTTATTTTACAATATATTCTCCTAAAAGAGCAATACATTTATTCCAACGGTGCTCCAATGCCCTTATGCAATCTCTAAAATGCGATTCCGAAAGGCTTGCAAAATACTCATTTACGAAGATGATAAGCTCGTCGTTAGACGAAAATTTCTTTCCACCTAGTGCCGTTTTCAATTTTGGAAAAAGGTGAAAGTCGGAAGGGGCTAGATCCGGCGAATAAGGCGCATGCGGTACTAATTAGAAATGCAACTCGTGGATTTTGGACATCGCAACTATGCTGGTGTGCGAGGAAGCGTTGTCTTGGTGAAACAGAATCTTTTTCCTTTCCATTCCTGGCCGTTTAGCACGAATCTCAACATTTAATTTTGTAGAAGTTCTGCATAATATTGTCCGTTTATTGTGGCACATTTCGAAAGGTAATCAATGAGCAAAATGCCCTTTGAATCCCAAAAAATTGATGCCATCACCTTGATTGCCGATAAAGTTATTTTCGCTTTCTTTGGAGGTGCAGAACCACGTTCTAACCATTGTTTCGACTGTTGTTTAGTTTCGGGTATTCTGTAGTGTATCCAAGTTTCATCGCAAGTAACAAATCGCCTACAAAAATCAACCGGATTCCACTTATAAAGGTCCAAACACTTATTGGAAATGCGCAAACTTTTGAACAGTCGTTAGCAATCGCGGCACTCATCTTGCCGAAAGCTTGGAAAGGCCCAATTCTTTCGTTAAAATGTGGTGTACGCGTTCTATTGAAATGTTTACCATGTCTGCTATCTCTCTCACTTTGAGTCGTCGATCTTGCGCAATAATATTATGGATTTTTATAATCATTTCCTTAGAAGTCACGATTTTGGGTGCTCCAGAGCGCGCTTCATCAACACAGCTTGTTCTACCACGTTTAAATTCATTTACCCATCTACTTATTGGGGCGGATGATGGAGCAGATTCACCTAATGTTTCCCGTAACTCATCTTTTATTTCGTTAGCTTTCATACCCTTAATTACGAAGTATTTAATCACCGCACGATACTCTGCTTTTTCCATTTTAACGAAACGACGTGTTGCTTCTTCTTCAATCAGCTGTCAAAAATAAACTAATCAACCGATTTATCTAAATATCAGAATGTAAACACATAAATAGGCAACCTAAATTACAATGCATTTGTTTTACCAATTAGAGCGCCACCTATGTGTCATTCTCACTACTTGTCAAACTATCCTCGTACTTTTGTCGTTACTTAATATACGAACGTCGTAATAAAATGGTAGGCATTTCTATCTTAAAACACAATAAGAATAAGAGATAATAAATGACGCAGTTGCAAGATGCCTCGCATAACCTATTTACGTGTTTAGTTATTACTAGAAAAGCCAAGTTGAGGTGCGCTTTATAATATGTAAATAAAAGAAATAAATTATAATTTTATAAAACGTAGTGGAATACTTACCGTTTTAAATGCCAAGTCACAAAATGGGTAACATCCTAATCACTAAGGTTGATATGTAACCCCTTTCCACATTAACTTTCGTAATTCTGTATACCCACTTCGACAACTAAGTGGTCATCATCAGCAGATAATTGCAAAATGTCACACCTGGTAAACCACGCCGAAAAATACGTAATAATAATAAAATAAGTGTATAGTCTGGAGATCAACGGATTACTTACACTTTTAAGTGTAAGTAATCCGTTGATCCCCAGACTATATTGTTTACCTAAAATACACAAACCAGGCAACTCAATGAGACCAATTGTCTCAGGGGTCAACTCTCCTACTTACTTGATTTCAAAGTGGTTAATGAATGAATACAAAAATTTGCCCGAAGAACTTGAAAGCCTATCAGTCACTAACTCATTAGAATTTATTTAATGGATTAAAGATTGTAAATTAGAAGAAGAGGAAATTTAGTATCATTCGACGTAACGTCATTGTTTCCTTCGGTACCGATCCCAGAAACTTTAAAATATTTAGAAGAATTTCTTCACAAAATAACATCAAACCAGAGAAAATGAAGGAATACGTGAGATTAACAAACCTTTGCATGACCCAAAACTGTTTTCAATTTGAAGGGAAGTCTTATGAACAAAAACAGGGTACTGCAATGGGCAATTCTCTTTCCCCATTCATAGCGGACTTATTTATGAGTAACTTTGAAATTGAATTGAAACATAAAATTAAATATTTTCCAAGAATCTGGATTAGGTATGTCGATAATATTTTCGCGATTTTCAATACACATAAATGCAAATTGGATGATTTCGTCAAACAGTTAAATTCAAAATTTTCGACAATTAAATTTACAGTAGAAAAAGAAAACAATGACAAGTTGCCTTTTTTAGATACCTTAGTTATTAGGAATAATCTTCAAATAGAAATTGATATTTTCCGAAAAGAAACCAATGTCAATAGATTCATCATTGCGGACTCAAATCATAACATGCAACAAAAGATGGCTTCGTTCAGTTTTCTTATCAATCGCTTGCATAATTTCCCACTAACAAAAGTAAGATACGAAAAAGAATTGAATTTTATTAAAAATATCGCGAGATACAATGGTTTTGATTCGGAGATCATCTATGGTTTAATTAGGAAGGCCAACATAAGAAAAACAATCCGGGATACCACATGCATACCGCTCGACGAATTAACCTCAAGTGATGAAATTTAAAAATCGGAAAAAATCTATGTCGGTCTTCGGCGTTCTCATGCCTCCACTTTATGTACTCGAAACGGCTTATTACGGAAAACACAACAGGAATGCGCTAACTCTATCGGTTCTCGAAATATTCGCAAACAACGACTCTCCAAGTGGCGAAAATCGCGCCAATTTTGATTTCCATTCAGATCAGCATGCTATTTCACGAACCAATGGCCTTTTCGGTACTTTCATTGCTGAACAGCTATGCGCTTGTGCTCATTTTAATCCTTGTGAAGAGTACATTAATTGCTGAAAATCTTGTGGCGATAGGACGAAAAATGTGGAAGCTATGGCCGTTTGACGATTTTTGCGATTTTTTTGAACCTCAAGTGATGAAATTTAAAAAACGGAAAAATCAAAGTGTGGATTTTCAACGTTTTAATACCTCTATTCTATGTATTCGAACCCGCTGATTACGAAAAACGCATCGGGAATGCGCTAGCTCTTTCGGTTCTCGAAATATTCGCGAAAAACTAAATTTGGTGAAGTCGAAAAAATTAAAATTGCGATTTTCGCCGTTTCGATGGTCCTATCGTACGTATTTTGATCTCCTGATTCAGAAACAATCCCTACTTGGCATCGTATCTCTTACGGTTCTCGAAAAAAATAAAGTTGCGATTTTCGCCGATTCGATGGTTCTATCTTATGTATTTTGATCTGCTGATTCAGAAAATGTACCTATTTGGCATCGTATCTCTTTCAGTTCTCGAGATATTCGCAAAAAACACTTTTGCAAGTTGCGAAAATCGCGAAAATTTTGGATTTTCGTTCAAATCGGCATGCTATCTCGCGAACCAGGGGCCTCTCGGCGACGGCGCGGACACTGCCGGATGCGTATTGACGTCCGGAATCGACTGGTTCAAACCGGAACCTGCTACGACGTCGCGTTCTCGAGTTATGACCGGAAAACCGAAAATTTTTGCGAAAATTCAATCTGCCACTGCGGCCAAACGGTTCGCTCTACAGCGATGCGCTTGTGCTCGTTTTAATCCTTGTGAAGAGTACATTCATTGCTGAAAATTTTGTGGCGATAGGACGAAAAATGTGGAAGCTATGGCCGTTTGACGATTTTTGCGATTTTTTTTAACCTCAACCGATGCTTTTCAAAAATCGGGAAAATCGAAGTGTCGATTTTCGACGATTTCATAAGTCCACCTTATGTATTTGGACCCGCTGATTA